>CM022677.1:7061945-7064445 GCA_012295275.1 Chrysomallon squamiferum
TATATGTTATAGCGTAATGCAATATGTTTCCACAACATAATAAAAATAAATCATTTGTGTCAGTGTCGAAATGAAGATACTCACGTGTATTAATAAATATTATTATTACTAATAGATACATATTATATCATAAGTGCAATATGTTTTTAGCGTCGAAATGAAGATACTTGATACAGACTATAACACGAATACAATAGACTGACCATAGTTAATCCCATTGAACCGAACTCCCACCTAGCCAAAACCCAATGTTGTTGTAATAGATTGATTTGGTTAGGTTTTTGGCTAGATGGGATGACACCCACCCTCCACTCTAACCAGTGAGTATAACACAAACAAATTATAAAGAACATAACTTAATTACTAGTTTATTTTTATAATAACAACAACAACTACAAAAACAACAACAACAACAACAACAATAATAATAATAACAATAATAATAATAAAGTTTCCTTACCTTTGTCTTAAGAAATGAAAAAATTAACACCGGGAGAAAAATGCTCGTCTATTAGTCTGCAATGTCAGTTGTGAGTGCGGGGAAGTCGGTTATGACAGACGACACACTGTGAGAGGAACATACCAATTCTGACAAAGAAGGGGTGGGAGCTTTGAACATTTCTGTACTCTTCTTTCTTCTGAGAAAAAAAAATAATCGTGAAATTTTAAGTTCTTGTGGTACAGTAAACAGGAGTAAAAATAAAAAAGTTTCTCGACATATTTTGTGCACTTATTTAATTTATAAAATGCTGGATACAATTTATCACACATGTAGTAATAATGGACATAGCAACTGGTTCGTAGAACAGAGAAAGATAATCTATTTACCCGCCAACATTATATCTTGTTTAAACTTGAATAGTGAACTGGCGGTATGAGGTCCTTTCGTAAGATATATAAATAAACTGTACGAATAAATAAATAAAAAAAAAAAAAAAAAAAAAAAAAGAAGATTTATTTCATTCTATTTAAAATAAATAAATAAACGATTAAAGTCATGATATTACATTATATATTCATAAGAAAGAATGCAAATGCCGTCATTCATCATTTAAGGACCGAGTTCAGTTACTATGACTACGTCATTAAGCTCCTTTGTACATTTATATCGTTGTATTATATTTTTAAATGTTTGTACAATAGAAAATAGGAAACAGCCTAGAGGAAATCATCTCTCTCTCTCTCTCTCTCTCTCTCTCTCTCTCTCTCTCTCTCTCTCTCTCTCTCTCTCTCTCTCTCTCTCTCTCTCTCTCTCTCTCTCTCTCTCTCAATAACTATTT
This sequence comes from Chrysomallon squamiferum, assembly GCA_012295275.1. NCBI lineage: Eukaryota > Metazoa > Mollusca > Gastropoda > Neomphalida > Peltospiridae > Chrysomallon > Chrysomallon squamiferum. The sequence goes on from CM022677.1 coordinate 7,063,226, forward strand.
CATTAATATTATTATTAACGTTATAATGTTTTCTGAGTTGCTGTTGTATATCTGACGGATTGTTTGTGTTTCAATTTTATTTCTCATCATTAATTTCTACAAATCTCAGTACTGGCTCTGTCACCCTCCTCTTAGATTATTGTGAATCACTCCATTGTTCAAACAAACTTGAACGTGCACAGTAAACAAAAGACAAATAACAATCTCTAACGCCATCTCTAAAACATGTGTCTAAGATTTCCAGTGAGCTATCAAATTAATGTGTAGTCACGTTTTCAATATCTCGGGTTTTTCTTTTTTTTGTTTTTTTTTTTTTTTATCCTACTAGTTATCTTGCTCTTACTTCTATATTTATTTTTAATTTTTCTATTTACTAATCTGTTTCTATGTTTTTCTTTAGTTATTATCAACATCAAATCAATGTTTGTTCGTATGAATGAGACAGGGTGACACACACACACGCACACAAACATATTTAGATGTTATTACTATTCTGGTGTGTGTGTGTGTGAGATAGAAAAAGATTTGTAAACTATTTTAGAAAGATGACATCACAACATTTATTTTTAGCACACATCATATCTCTCTGCTTATAGGTAACGAAGTGGTAGGAAACTGAAGCCAAATCGAACATATCAACAAATTAATAAATAAATAAAAAGGAAATAAATAAATAAATAAATAAATAAATAAATAAATAAATAAACGAACAAAATAAAAGAAAATGAAACAAAACATATATCGTTTTCTTCATAATCCTAAAAACACTCAAGAGTCAGTACCGGCCTTGTTCCCCACAACAGTGATTTTATTGAGCCAGTCGCTTGTCGAAACTAACTCGAGCGTGCACAGAACAGAAAATATGAAATATGATTTCTAACACCGCGGTTTAAAACATGCGCCAACAGACTGCCAGTGAGGTCTCCAGATTCGTATCTAGTCACGTTTTTGAGATATCAGTTATTATGTTTTGTTCTTTGTAAGTATTAATGATAGAGGGGTGAAAGAATAGCCTTCATAACTGTGAACAGAACATTTTATACAATGCAATACACAGTTATAATAATAATAATAGTAATAATAATAATAATAATAATAATAATAATAATAATAATAAATAATAATAATAATAATAATAATAATAATAATAGTAGTAGTAGTAGTAGTAGTAGTAGTAGTAGTAGTAATAACAAGAGCTACAAAAAAGAAATAATAACAAT
>CM022677.1:7069445-7172401 GCA_012295275.1 Chrysomallon squamiferum
GCATGAAATATGATTTGTAACACGTGTCTACAGATCTCCCGTGAGGTATCCAGTTTAGTACTTAGTCATGTTTTTGAGATTATCTATTATTTGTGTTTTGTTCTTTGTACGTATTAATGAGAGAGGAGATCACAGATCATCCATAAAATCTGAGAACAGAAACTTTTATACAGTGCGTCATACAGTAAAAATAATAATAGATATATTAATATTATTAATAATAATAATAATAATAATAATAATAATAATAATAATAATAATATAACAAGTTCAAAAAGCAACAACCAAGTAGAATACAAATTGAAAATATGAAATGATATAGCATAAATTCAAACTGCGTAAATAATCAAATTGTGTAAATGTTATTACTATCGATCAATAAATTAAATTAATTTCCCAATATAACACCTAATTATTATATATCAACTATTGTTAGCAATACAGCTACTTTGTAATCTGTTTGTCTATCACGTTTGGAGAAGAAAAGAATGAGTTCCCCTAATACCTTGAAAATTATATGTAATTTGAAACGTTGCCAATTAAGTTATTTTTGTGGTTGTTGTAATGGTTGAAACAAAGGCGCTACGTGTATAAAATGTTATAAATAACTATTTAATTTTAACTGGTTTGTATATGAACAGTGTAAAATAATACACTTCACCCCGCCAAAAATAAATCTTGTTTAAACTTGAATACTGAACTGGCGAGTATTGTGTCTTTTGAATTGTCCGAATGAAAAACTATAATAATAATAATAATAATAATAATAATAATAATAATAATAATAATAATAATAATAATAATAATAATAATAGTAATAATAATAATAATAATAAAATAATAACAATAACAACAGCCATAACAATAATAACAATAACAAAATAATTTTGTAAATATTATGTAGCTATATATATCTATGTGTGTGTGTTTGTGTGTGTATGTGTGTGTAAAACTTGTGCTATGAATCAAAGCTTTACAGACAGTGAAAAGAAGACTAAAAAATCCCCCTTGTTATTTCAACGCGGTTAACATGTGTATTTATTATTATTATTTGTTTAATGTAACTATCTCTCTCTCTCTCTCTCTCTCTCTCTCTCTCTCTCTCTCTCTCTCTCTCTCTCTCTCTCTCTCTCTCTCTCTCTCTCTCTCTCTCTCTCTCTCTCTCTCTCTCTCTCTCTCTCTCTCACAAAACATCATATCGCTCTGCTTATAGGATACGAAGTGTTAGAAAACTAAAATGAAATAGAACATATATTAAAATAAATAAACAAACAAACTAATAAATAAATAAATAAATAAATAAATAAATAAATAAATAAATAAATAAATAAACAAACAAACCAAATAAAACAAAATGTAATAGAGATATATGGTTTCCTTAGTCATGCTAAAAACACTGAAGCCTCAGTACCGGCCCTGTTCCCCTCCTCTCTGATTATAGTGAATCAGTCCCTTGATCCAACTAACTCGAGCGTGCACAGCAAATAAAACGCGAAATATGCTTTGTAACACCGCGATTTAAAACATGTGTCTAGAGATCTCCTGAGGTGTATCCAGTTTCGTATCTAGTCACGTTTTTGAGATATCAATCATTATGTTTTGTTATTTTTACGTATTCATGAGAGAGGGGTTCAAAGAACAATCTTCTTATCTGCGAACAGAACTTTACGTCCAGCAGTAATCATAATAATACAAAAAAAAAAAAAAAAAAAAAATAAAATAAATAAATAATAATAATAATAATAATAACGGCTTCAGGCACACAAGAGAAATAATCGGTGTTAAAAAAAAGAATAAGATGTTGCAGTTTATTATGAAATAAACTGGATTTTTTAAATGGATATATTCCACTGTTGATAATGAAAAATGAGTTAATTTTCTTATTTATTATTCATATTTTATAAACTTATCATTTTACAGGAACTTATCATTTTTACTGTTGTTCGTAAAAATGCAAATATAATATTATATTTATTATTATTTTAATACTTTCATTCAACAAACCTGTTTGTCTCTCATTTACTCTTTTAAGGAAAATCTTAATCAAAAAAGAACAAAAAGTATTGTTTTCTTTTCATTGTAAAAGTAGTGTAAATTAGATATATAATAATAATATATTTTGATATAGCATGGCACGCTCAGTTAATAATAGAAAAACAGTTCTGTTTTGTGCTGTGTGGATTTAAAAAACAAATTACTGGCGATAAATAAATAAATAAAGATTAAAAATCATTAAATGATGCAGTGCTAAAGAAAAATAATAATAAGCTTAGTTATGAAAATGAAAATTGATATCAATATTAGAATTTAAGACACCCTATTTCAATTATTGAGCGTTCTGTTGTGTTTCTTCTTCTGTTTTTAGTTACGCATAATATCATTAATAAACGAATAGTTCTTATCATACCGTCAGCTTTTGTAGCAGACGTAAAGTGACATGCGAGTCGAAAACAGGTCTCGATTACTTCATTAGTTTTACACTATCAAAAACTCTGCTATGTATTAAAAACAAATTCTGAGACGAAGATGTTGTAAAAATGAAACTAACTTCGTCCTTCAGCTAGCATAATATTATTTTAGATAATATGCGGCAGATTCGGTAAAAAATTATTTTAAAAATGCAACAAAACATTTTCATTGTTTTGAGTTGCACTCATAGCTCCCCAAGTAGAATTAAATTTAAATATCAACGTAATTAATTATCGCGTTTTCCTGTAAAAAGCTTCTGATACCGACACCACTAGTGTTTATAAGGGATACATTTATTATCGAGTGACCTTTAAAAAAAATAATAATAATTGTTCAGAATACATCAGCTTACTTCATCACGATCTCGCCAAAGTTTCTGTCAATAATTTGAACCAGCATATCGGTAATTTTCTTTGATTTATTAGTAACAGAGAAAAAAGTATATTTTATTAAGTTTATTCCACTAAGATATTGCCCGCATAATAAAATAACAAAACAACGTTTGACAGTGTTGCTATGTTGTATTACGTGCACTCAAAAATATAAATATTTAGATTTCTTTAATAATTTTCCTTTTCTGATAGCTCACAGTTATGCAGATCTATTTTATGGAACCGGAAAGAATAATTAAAAATAAGGAGTAGTTTCCCTATTAATATTAACAAATTGTCTTAAGAGTTATTAATGTAATTAATCAAATATTAAGTTATTTTCGTTGATTTTAAACTGTGCTTCTGATAATTTGAGACTAAATAACTAAACATGACTTTTCTAAAATGTTATTGCGAGTTAGTTCTAGTTCAGAAATATGATTTACAGTGAATCCAGAAAATCGGGGAGCGTCGTGGGTACGACCTCCATTTCCATATTTCTTATGTTTTATGCATCTTCAGTATCACCTATTGAATAAATAAATAAAATAAAAACTAATTTAACTTGTCTCATAATATTTTATTATTCATTTGTTTGTTAGTGTTTTAATTAATTATTATTAGTATTATTATTATAAGCAACTGACCATGGATAATAACGTTTCATAACGTAAGGGAAATAACTCTTTTGATAAAAACTCCTGCAAATTAATTTTAAATTGCTAAACCATATGAAATAATGAAAGAAAGCAAATACAAGTACCCACCCAAATTAAAAACAAAATCAGTAATAATAAACACCCTGAAAACAATTTTATATCTCTTTTTTATTTACCAAGAAAGAGTAACAGTGAATTAAGAAATCAAATTCAACAGCAAAATTGTAACAAATATAACAGTTAATGAATTAAAAATGCCTATAACAAACATAATACTGATACTGTCAAATTACATGTGCATTATAAACAAATAACAAAAACAATGTTAAAAGAAAATATAATTTAACTACAGTTGTCACTTATTTACTTATTTTTTTCACCTGTTTTAAATTATTACATTGGATAATTAATTAAATTATTTAACAGGAGCTAGTATTAAAAATTAATCTAGACACCTGGGTCTTATTTTTAAAGTCTGCTAAATAAATTGATTCGATGCTTTATTTGCTGAGTTTATTTTCTAATTTATGCAGATATATGCAGGCACATAAATGCATGCACTAAAGTACAAACACATACAAGACACAAAACAAAACACTGAAAGTAACACATATGCAAACATTACAATATTCACACAGAAATACACACTCGCACATGCACTTAGGCAAAACCCCCCCACACACACATGCAGACATACCAATATACATATTGACATACACATATAGAATTCCCACACATACAGTGCAGAACATAAATGTAATAAATAATAACTTATATTATCAAAAACACTTCTTAAAAAAACACTTCAATGAAAACAACAAAGATAAAGAAAAAAATATAATAGAAATAAACTTTGGTCCATGTACATTACATAAATAGTAATATCAGTGTGTGTGAATTAACAGCATATTTTATTCTGTGTAACAGAAAATGCTGAATAGATCATTAAAAAAAAAATCATACGACAAGATGGTAAAAATTGTTAATTTCTATATCAGAATACTGGATAGAGTAGCAATAACTGTAACTAACATCAGATGAAGTGGATGATAATCATCATTTTCTGCATCACTTCTCTGTATTAGATCTGTTAAGCTGTATAGCCTAAAATCATCATTCTTTGTATCAGAAAATTTTCAACAGAAATTTTTAAAATCATTTTCAATGAATTGGAATTGACATTATCTACATCAGAACATACAGACAGGCATAGAAAACTTAACCTCTATAATCAGAGAAGAACTGGATATATTATTAACAATACCGCTTTATTATCAAGTAGGACAAAAGAAAATATGTCAGAAAATACAGAATATTATTAATAATATTATTTATCCTCATACAAACTGGAAAAGAGAAAATACTATTCTCTCAGAATGTACCTGATAGAACTATAATTGAAAACAATTTTCTTTCGTCAGATAAGCTACACAATCACTTTCCCCAAGTTCTACTTCAGTGTACATGGGTTGAGCTAATCTGTAAGTGTGATGTTTCCGTGACTCCTCTGTGTTCTGCAGAATTAGCTCAGGATGAGCTGAATCTTCATCCTCTTCTCCACTTCTTGTCTGAGAAAATCATTTTAGTATTTAATATTAATGTAATTAGGTATTGGTTTTTACAGTTTGTATTGTTATATTTATCTTTGTTTGTCACCCAGTAGCTGATATATTTTTCATGCTGGGCTGTCCTAAAACATTCATTCATTCGTATAGTTTGTAAAAACAATGGCTATCAAAAATCTCAGTTATTTAAAGATAAGCATTAATTCCTGAACATTTCACAAAATGAATTGACATATGACAGCACATGATATCAATACATATAATTACAAATGAAAGAATATTTTTTTAAGTTTTAATTTTTTTTATTATTTAATTTTTTTTATTATTTAATTTGTTTTTTTTTTTTTTTTGTTATATGAGCATCAAGGCAAACACCAACTACTTTGTTTAAACCTAGGTATCATAATTATGCAAATACAGTTTATGAACAGGGAAAGACAGTGAAAGAAAGAAAGAAAGTGAAAGAAAATCAGAAAGGCTAGGAGAAAATTAGAGATAGTGAGAGAGAAATAAAAAGACTATGACATCATCACTATACCTGACTTTTGCCTCCAGTTCTGTACTTTTAACATCATCAACTTTTATGTTAATTCTTGACACTATGAATTACTGTCCAAATATCTTAGATAACAATAAACAGATTTTTCTTAATTATTCATAATAATAAAGAACAATATTACAGTTGGGAGAAATATTTACAGAAAAAATTGCCGAAACAGATATTTACAGATTATATGTTTAGACACACATACACATAAAGACAGACAGCATGTTAGAAAGACAGACAAATTCAAAAAAGAAAGAATACAGAGGTACATAGACATATTTATTTAGGAAGTAAAAGTAGTTAGAGACTGTTAGATATTGGGTAGATAGATAGGTTGATGATGTAGACCAACAGACAGACAGACAGACAGACAGTTTATTGTAGACCTACACTGGTAAATAGATATACAGTTAATAGGACTAGGCAGATGTAACATAGAGACACACACACATATGCATGCAGAAAGAGCAAGACAAGCTGACAGATTGGGAGTAGTAGGTAAACCAAATGACATTTATATGTAATTAATCAAACACTGATGATTTAAATGGAATACATCTACTCTGTTATAGTAATCTATAGCCTTGTCTACAGATACAAAATCAGACATCAGTATCCATGCTATTCCTCTGATCAAATCACTGGATCCTAGAAAAGTCGAGCAGTAGTAGCAGTACCTGTTTATATGTGAGAAGGAAATATATTGTTCTTTACATTAAAAAGAAAGGAAAGTTTTAGAAATTAATGTAAAAGTTGATACTAAAAGTGGATACAAAAGTTGATAAATATGTTAAGTATTGTAATGAGAAATATTATTTCATGTTAATAAGTTCGTATTTATTAATCTCTCTCACTTCTCTCTTTCTCACACACACACACACACACACACACACACTACATTTTTTGTTAACTTTATTTCCTTCTTCTTGTATTTCTAAATACATACACAGATTGTATTCAAAACAAAATACATTCATATGTGGGTGTGTATACTTGTTATAATAATAACTTTTTAAAACTATCCAATAATTACACATGCACATACATACTGAATTATCAAGAAGGCAAGACAACAAGATAAAATATTCATAAATAAGGAGAATGTGATGTGTATTATTACAGATAGATTATATAGAAAGAAAGACAGATAGCTGTGAACTGTTATTACTGCACTTCTACATACCATATAATCATTCACCATGACCTTTCAACATGGCTGCAATGTCAGAAGTTGACTGTTTCCTTTATCTGTGAGAATGGCTGGACAGCGCATCATATTACCCAGCATTCCTAGAGGAAGATAAATAAATAAATAAATGATATGACAAATTTCAATCAATATGAACCATATAAATGTTAAAATAAACAAATAACTATAACTGTTTACCAGGATGTCCTCCAAGTGCTGTCAGTTTAATCAGGACGCTGAAGAGACACTTACAAGATGATTCAGTTTTCTCCCCTGACTTCTTGACAGTGAAATCTTAAAATTAATTAAATTTATATAAATAGTTTAAAATGAAAACAATACAACAACAGCATTAACAATAATAAAACCTTTTACTTAGTATTCCTTCTTCTTTCTTATTTTTACCATTGGATTAACTTAGATTAGAATTAGGGTTAGGATTAGGGCTAGGACTAGTGCTAGGTTTAGGATGAGATTAGGGGTTAGGTTCAGGCTAGTTATTTATTTATTTACTTACTTATTTGTTATTATTATTGTTTCTTTTTTATTATTTTTATTTTTATTGTTCTTTTTCTTAAATAAATGTATTTATTACCAATTGCAGCATCCAACTTTGTGGAAAGTTCTTCCATTTCATTTTCTTGTAAGTTTTTCTTCTGGTTGTTAAGATACAACACTGTCAGTAACAACAGTCCCTCCTTCCCTGAAGGATAATAAAAAATATTTTAAAAACTTGAATTTAAAATTTAAAATGTAAGGAAGCAGGAACTACTACTATGACTACTGCAACTACAGCTGCTGTTCCTACTGCACCTCTATTAAAACTACATCGCTGCTATTATTATTACAACTACTACTGCTACTATTAGAATAGTGATAATAAAAGCTAATGTGTAGCTGTAGTTATAGTAGGTAATACTACTGCAGTAGTATTACTAAACTAGTTATTATCACTATCATACAATGTTAACTATTATTATTATTATTATTACTACATTTTCTATTTTGTTGATACAGTAGTAGCTGTTATTATTACTACTGCTGATGCAGTTGCTACTATCACTACATCATAGTTGCTACTGTCACTACCATGTTACATGTTGCTGCTGATGTTTTTGATGCTAATTACATCTCTGTTACAAATAATAAAGAACTGATAACTATTGTATTTACAAGATGCTATTCAGATGTGTTATTTTTCCTCCTGTGTAGGTATAGTAATAAAATTAAACATAACAAATCTCAAACAATATGCAAGCTTCTATTTTAATATTTTGAATTAAAAACTAATTTTTTCTGAAAAATACAAAAATAATTTATTACCTAATGAGTTTCCACTCAAGCTCTTTAACTCAGAGATATGTCCCTTGATAGTATAAACAAAGATTAAGGGCAGATTCAATCTTAAATTTAAATAAAACAGGCCTGAGTATTTTGTACAAAGCATTTAAACATATAAACTGATAACCAAATATTTCTTAACACACACACACGCACACACACTATTATCAGAGTAGCAAGTATCACTATTGCTTATACACTCACACGCACACACATACTATTATCAAAATAGCAGTTATCTCTATTTTGATACATACACACAGAAACACCCACCCACCCACACACACTATTATCAGGGTAGCAATTACCACTATTGCTGATACACACACACACACATGCATGTAGAGTTTAATATTCTTAGCATATGGTTTAACGAAATTATCTATGCAGAAAGATAAGGATTATTTATATACAGAATAATTTTTCAAATATTAGAACAATTTATAAAATTTAACCAAAACTTACCTGAATAAGTTTGACTAAATCGTCAAAGATACATTCAGAAAAATCAGGACAAGTTCCAATGTCCACATCTTTCAAAGAAATGAGTTTTCCATGGAAACTCAAACAGCTGGTTGGTTAAACAGCTGCAGTTCAGACATAATTCCTGTAGAGAACTTGTGACTGATTTGGATTCTGGAATATCTGAAATAAGTGGAAAACAGTATTAACAAACCTATTATCTATCAGGAGAAAAAGAAACTAAAAGTAGAAAAAATATAATAATGACAAATTTGTCAAACCTAGATAGTTACAGAATGAAATACACGTGTGTGTATGTGTGAGTACACGATTTAGTGATACCAGCTTGTAATAAAAACAATAATAATAATAATAATAATTATAATAATAATATAAATAATAGTAATTCACAAAATGTAGAATCTACATAAGCAGAAAATAATTTAATATCAGTGATTAAAATAAGCATAGTGTGTACAAAAATACAGACAATAACACACATACAGACAATAACACACATCCTGGCTTCTGCCAATAAAACTAAATAATGAAATTAACATTAAAATTTTATATACATACAAAGAGAAAGATAGATGCTGACAGACTATACAGGGATATACCCATGTAAGAATACATACACCCACACAACACACAATTTCACATATACATTAACACACACACACACACACACACACACACATAGATGTATTCTGTTAATACAAATCTTGTTGATGTTGTTGTTATAACAACTAATGTAATTGTTTATCATCAACTACTACTACCACATTTCACCAATATTTACTATTGTACTTTTCAGCAGCCAGTCCTTTAGTGAGAGCAGTTTTATCAGATAATCCATTACTAGACAGATCTAGTTCTGTGAGTCCAGTGTTTAGTGAGAACAGTTTTATCAGATAATCCATTACTAGACAGATCTAGTTCTGTGAGTCTAGTGTTTAGCAAGAGCAGTTTTATCAGATAATCCATTACTAGACAGATCTAGTTCTGTGAGTCCAGTGTTTAGCAAGAGCAGTTTTATCAGATAATCCATTACTAGACAGATCTAGTTGTGTGAGTCCAGTGTTTAGTGAGAGCAGTTTTATCAGATAATCCATTACTAGACAGATCTAGTTCTGTGAGTCCAGTGTTTAGTGATAGCAGTTTTATCAGATAATCCATTACTAGACAGATCTAGTTCTGTGAGTCCAGTGTTTAGTGAGAACAGTTTTATCAGATAATTCATTACTAGACAGATCTAGTTGTGTGAGTCCAGTGTTTAGCAAGAGCAGTTTTATCAGATAATCCATTACTAGACAGATCTAGTTCTGTGAGTCCATGCTTTCTACTAGAGTCCGTATAGAAGTTTCATGTCAGTGGAGCCTACACATAGCTCTGAAAATAAATAAATAAATAAATGTAATATCACAGTAGATATCAGTAGCTATTTAAGTATAGAGAAATACACATTTATATTAATAAAACCAGTATAAATAATTAAATAAATAAATAAGTAAATAAATAAGAAAGTTAATAAATTTAAAAAATATATAATGAAAAATTTAGATTCTTGAGTATGTGCTAATGTTTCTTAGAGGAGAAAAAGAAAGAGAAAGACAGTAAGAGAGAGAGAGAGCAATAAAGAGAAAGAGTATCAGTACAGAGAGAGAGAGAGAGAGAGAGAGAGAGAGAGAGAGAGAGAGAGAGAGAGAGAGAGAGTGCAGGGGAGACAAGATAGCAGAGAAAGACAGAAAGGAAAAGAGAGAGAGAGAGGAGAGAAAGACAGAAAGGAAGAGAGAATTAGAGGGAGAGAGAGAAAAGTCAAATAGTGGCAGATAAAGAAAAGTTGTAGTAGTAGTAGTTGTAGTTGTAGTAGTAACAGCAGCAGCAGAATTTGTAGTTGTAGTATTAGTGCTAATAGTACCAGGAGTAGTAATAGTTGTAGTATTAGTTGTAATCGTACTACTAATAGTAATAGTGGTTATAATTGTATATATATTAGTAGTAACAGTACTAGTTGTAGTACTAGTGGTAATAGTTTGTAGTATTAGTAAAGCAGTACTAGTTGTAGTAATAGTGGTAATAGTGGTAATAGTTTGTAGTATTAGTATAGCAGTACTAGTTGTAGTAATAGTGGTAATAGTGGTAATAGTTTGTAGTATTAGTAAAGCAGTACTAGTTGTAGTAATTGTGGTAATAGTTTGTAGTATTAGTAAAGCAGCAGTAGTAGTAGTAATATTTTGTATATTAGTAATAACCGTACAGTAGTAGTAATAGTGGGAATTGCAGCAGTAACAGTAATAGTGATAACTGTGGTAGAATTAGCTTAGGTTGTATAGTACAAATAGTTACAATACATAGAGGTAGTAAATAACTGCAGTAGTAGTAGTAGTTGTAGCAATAGAAGTAGTAGATGTAATAATAGTAGTAAAAATAATAGCATTAACATAGAGGTAAATATTGATTACAGCGTTAGTGTTGAAAGTCACTATTTTTCTCAGTAGTAGAATAATAGTAGTAACAATGGTAGTATTATTATTGTATTATTACTATTATTATTGTCATTATTATTGTTATTGTTTTTATTATTATTGTTATTATTATTATTATTATTATTATTATTATAAAACATTTTATAACAGTTATAATTAAGATTACTCACAGCACTCTCAGTGTCTGTTTTGTTTGTGGTGAGGCTAAGGAAGATCACTGTTGTGTTAGAACACATTGCCAAACACACAGCTCAGAAAGCCTGGGGTCCAAATCTGTTTCCTGATAAATTTAAAATCTAGTTTAAAAAATAATGAAAATACAGCACACTAAATTATTTAGTAGGTTGTAATTTTACATAAAATAATGAAAAGGTTGATAATAATTAATGTGAATATTATGTAATTCAGTATGATCATATTTTAAATAAATTATAAATAATAAGAAAATAAATAAATGATAGATAGATAGATACATATATCAAATAGATAGACAGAAGATTTTTATAAATTAAAACTATAAATAAATTTAAAATTACTTAAATTACTGATTCTAAAGCTATTTATGTTCAGAATTATCAAAAGAGAACTTACAGAAAGATTATATATAATCTGTTCTTTCTTTGTTATACTTCAAAAAATATTACAACTTTGAAAATAATTTTTTAAAAACCTAAAGAAAAGAAAGGAAGAAAAAAGAAAGAAAACTAAAAAATGATAATTAGGAACAAATAAGAAATGATATATAAAGGTAGAGACAGAAAAACAGATAAGTATATAGTAATTAGAGACATAGTAAGAAAGATAAACATATTTATCTGAACATTTTCTAGGAAAGAAATACAGACAAACTGAAAAGCAGAGATAGAAATAAAATAAATAAATATGGAGGCAAACATAAAGAGAAATAGACAGGTAGACTAAGACATATTTACAGACATAATTACCTGAATGTTTTTCAAAGATTTAAAACGTGACTAAGTGACTAGGTTGTAAAGCTTGAGACAATTTTTAGCAAAATGCCTCTGTTGGTGTTTTCAGTTTGAGTTTTCAGTGGTTGGTGTGGTGATGTCAGTTTGTCTCAGGTCTAATGGTGGTACTGCTGTTGTTGGTGCTGACTGCTGTTTCCTTTTCAATGATGTGAAACCTATGTCAGTTCTGTGGAAAAAACAAACAAAAAATAGAAAGAAAAAAAAATTATATTTATTAACAGATGGTAGACCTTGAAATTAAGAGAGAAAAGTGTCTGTCAATATAAAAACAAGTTATCAGAATAATACTGGTTGTGAAAAAAAATCACTAATAATAATAATTTTCAGAAAACAAAATATATTGACAATACAAGTTTACAACTTCATTATTGTTTGGGTTTGTTCAGCAAACACTAGAAATACGACATCATCAATGGAAACAAGTTTTGAATAAGGTAGACAGAATATCTACACTAGTAACAGAAATATTAATTCTCTGAGATATTACTAGGCAACAGGTTGTATTAAAACACTGAAAAAAAAGAAACATGAAGAAGAAATATAATAATAAAAAGAATTGTAACAAGCTTGTAAAAAAGTAAATAATAATAATAAAGAATAAAAAAAAATAATCTGAATTATTAGAATGTAGAAAAATAACTAGAAAGATGGGAGATGCAGTTAAGAGATTGATAATATTAATACTATAAATAAACCTCAGTACCGGCCCTGTTCCCCTCCTCTCTGATTATAGTGAATCAGTCCCTTGATCCAACTAACTCGAGCGTGCACAGCAAATAAAACGCGAAATATGCTTTGTAACACCGCGATTTAAAACATGTGTCTAGAGATCTCCTGAGGTGTATCCAGTTTCGTATCTAGTCACGTTTTTGAGATATCAATCATTATGTTTTGTTATTTTTACGTATTCATGAGAGAGGGGGGTCAAAGAACAATCTTCTTATCTGCGAACAGAACTTTACGTCCAGCAGTAATCATAATAATACAAAAAAAAAAAAAAAAATTAAAAATAAATAAATAATAATAATAATAATAATAACGGCTTCAGGCACACAAGAGAAATAATCGGTGTTAAAAAAAAATAATAGATGTTGCAGTTTATTATGAAATAAACTGGATTTTTAAATGGATATATAAATATATTCCATGTTGATAATGAAAAACGCAGACTATTCTGAGTTAATTTTCATATTTATTATTCATATTTTATAAACTTATCATTTTACAGCAAAAAATTAATACATTTGCATTTTACTGTTTTTCATAAAAATGCAAATATAATAATAATATTATTATTATTATTATTATTATTATTATTATTATTATTTTAATACCCTTATTCAACAAACCTATTTCTCTCTCACTCACTCTTTTAAGGAAAATCTTAATCAAAAAAAAAGAACAAAAAGTATTTTTTCTTTTCATTGTAAAAGTAGTGTAACTTACTGCTTCAGTTAATGATAGAAAAACAGTTATGTGTGGATTGAAAAAGCAAATTACTGACGATAAATAAATAAATACAAATTAAAAATCATTAAATGATGCAGTGCTAAAGAAAAATAATAATAAGCTTATTTATGAAAATGAAAATTGATATCAATATTAGAATTTAAGACACCCTAGTTCAATTATTGAGCGTTCTGTTGTGTTTCTTCGTGTTTTCAGTTACGCATAATATCATTAATAAACGAATAGTTGTTATCATACCGTCAGCTTTTGTAGCAGACGTAAACTCATGTGCGAGTTGAAAACAGGTCTCGATTACTTCATTAGTTTTACACTATCAAAACTCTACCATGAATTAAAAAAAAATTCTGAGACGAAGATATTGTAAAAATGAAACTAACTTCATCCTTCATCTAGCATAATATTATTTTAGATCTCGCAAAAGTTTCTGCCAATAATTTGAAACATAATATCGGTAATTTTCTTTTATTTATTAGTAACAGAGAAAAAAGTGTATTTTATTAAGTTTATTCCGCTAAGATATTGCCCGCATAATAAAATAACAAAACAACGTAAGACAGTGTTGCTATATTGTATTACGTGCACTCAAAAATGTAAACATTTAGATTTGTTTGATAATTTTTCTTTTCTGATAGCCGACAGTTATGCAGATCTGTTTTATGGAAGCGGAAAGCATAATTAAAAATATGGAGCAGTATTAATATTAACAAATTATCTTGAGAATTATTAATGTAATTAATCAAATATTAAGTTACTTTCGTTGATTTTAAACTGTGCTTCTGATAATTTGAGAATAAATGACTAAACATGACTTTTCTAAAATGTTATTTCGAGTTAGTTCTAGTTCAGAAATATGATTTACAGTGAAACTAGAAAATCGTGGGTACGACCTCCATTTCCATATTTCTTATGTTTTATGCATCTTCAGCATCACTTATTGAAGAATAAATAAATGAAATAAAAACTCATAATATTTTATTATTCATTTGTTTCTTAGTTTGTTATAATCAATGTAAGTAATTATTATTATTATTATTATTATTATTATTATTATTAGGAGCAACTGACCATGGATAATAACTTTTCATAACATAAGGGAAATAACTCTCTTTTGATAAACCTTCTGCAAATTAATTTTAAATTGTTAAACCATATGAAATAATAAAAGAAAGCAAATACAATTTCCCACCCAAATTAAAAACAAAATCAATAATAATAAACACCCTGAAAACAATTTTATATCTCTTTTTTATTTACCAAGAAACAGTAACAGTGAATTAAAAAATCAAATTCAACAGCAAAATTGTAACAAATATAACAATTAATGAATTAAAAATGCCTATAAGAAACATAATACTGATACTGCCAAATTACATGTGCATTATAAACAAATAACAAAAACAATGTAAAAAGAAAATATAATTTAACTACAGTTGTCACTTATTTACTTATTTTTACATTGGATAATTAATTACATTATTTAACTGGAGCTAGTTTTAAAAATTAATCTAGACACCTGGGTCTTATTTTTAAAGTCTGCTAAATAATTTGATTCAATGCTTTATTTGCTGTGTTTATTTTCTAATTTATGCAGATATATGCAGGCACATAAATGCATGCACTAAAGTACAAGACACAAAACAAACACTGAAAATAACACATATACAAATATTACAAGATTCACACATAAATAGACTCTCGCACATGCACTTAGGCAAAACCCACACATACACACAGACATGCCAACATACAAAATGACGCACACACACACACACACATACAGACATACCATATACATACTGATATACAGATACAGAATTCCCACATACAGTGCAGAACATAAATGTAATAAATAATAACTTATATTATCAAAAACACTTCTTAAAAAAACACTTCAATGAAAACAACAAAGATAAAGAAAAATAATCTAATAGAAATAAACTTTGGTCCATGTATATTTCATAAATATTAGTATCAGTGTGTGTGAATTAACAGCATATTTTATCATGTTATTCTGTTTATCAGAAAATGCTGAATAGATCATTAAAAAAATCATACGACAAGATGGTAAAAATTGTTTATTTCTACATCAGAATACTGGATAGAGTAGCAATAACTGTAACTATCATCAGACGAAGTGGATGATAATCATCATTTTCTGCATGACTTCTCTGTATTAGATCTATTAAGTTGTATGGCTAAAATTATCATTCTTTGTATCAGAAAAGTTTGTACAGAAATTTTTAAAATCATTTTCTATGAAGTGGAACTGACATTATCTACATCAGAAAATACTGACAGGCATAGAAAATTAACCTCTATAATCAGAGAAAAACTGGATATATTATTAACAATACCTCTGTTTTCCAGAGAATTAGTTCATGATGAACTGAATCTTCATCCTCTTCTCCACTTCTTGTCTGAGAAAAACATTTCAATATTTAATATTAATGTAATTAGGTATTGATTTGTATTGTTAGATTTACCTTTGTTTGTCACCCAGTAGCTGATATATTTTTCATGCTGGGCTGTCCTAAAACATTCATTCATTCATATAGTTTGTAAAAACAATGGCTATCAAAAATCTCACAGTTATTTAAAGATAAGCATTCATTCCTGTCCATTTCACAAAAATAATTGACATATGACAGCACATGATACTAATACATATAATTACAAATGAAAGAATACTTTTTTGAGTTTTAATTGTTTTTATTATATAATTTTTGTTTTGTTTTGTTTTGTTATATGTGATCCTTTCCATGAGCATCAAGGCAAAAACCAACTACTTAGTTTAAACCTAGGTATCATAATTATGCATATACAGTTTATGAACAGGGAAAGACAGTGAAAAAAAGAAAGAAAATGAAAGAGAAAATCAGAGAGGCTAGGAGAAAATCAGAGATACTGAGAGAGAAATAAAAAGACTGACATCATCACTATACCTGACTTTTACCTCCAGTTCTGTAATTTTAACATCATCAACTTTTATGTTAATTCTTGACACTATGACTGGTTATCCAAATATCTTAGCCTGGATAACAATAAACATATTTTTCTTAATTATTCATAATAATAAGTGTTAGTGTTAAAGAACAATGTTACAGAAAAAATTGCCGAAACAGATATTTACAGATTATATGTTTAGACACACATACACATAGATAGTCACATAAAGACAGCATGTTAGAAAGACAGACAACTATAAAACAAAAGAATACAGAGGTACATAGATATATTTATTTAGGAAGTAAAAGTATTTAGAGACTGGTAGATATTGGGTAGATAGGTAGGTTGATGATGTAGACAATCAGACAGACAGACAGACAGACAGACATGTTATTGTAGACTTATACTGGTAAATAGATATACAGTTAATATACTAGGCAGATGTAACAATAACACACACACATACACACACACACACATGCATGCAGTTAATAAGAGAAGCTGAGGCAGATGTAACAAAATGACATTTACACACACACACACACACACACACAAATGACACATATACAATTAATCAAACACTAAAGGGAGCAAGAAAAGCAAATAACATTTATATATAATTAATCAAACAGTAATTGGGAGTAGTAGGTAAACCAAATAACATTTATATACAATTAATCAAACACTAATTGGGAGTAGTAGGTAAACCAAATAACATTTATATATAATTAATCAAACACTAATTGGGAGTAGTAGGTAAACCAAATAACATTTATATATAATTAATCAAACACTAATTGGGAGTAGTAGGTAAACCAAATGACATTTATATATAATTAATCAAACATTGATGATTTAAATGGAATACTCCACTCTGTTGAAGTAATCTATAGCCTTGAATCAGACATCAGTATCCATGCTATTCCACTGTTTGATCAAATAACTGGATCCTGGAATATTCGAGCAGTAGTAGTGGTAGTAGTAGCACCTGATTATATGTGAGAAGGAAATATATTGATCTTTACATTAAAAAGAAAGGTAAGTTTTAGAAGTTGATATTAAACCTGGATATAAAAGTTGATAAATATGTTAAGTATTGTAATGAGAAATGTTATTTCATGTTAATCATTTCTTATTTATTAATCTCTCTCGCTCCTCTCTCTTTCTCATTCACACACACACACTACATTTTTTGTTAACTTTATTTACTTGTTCTTTTATTTCTAAATACATACATAGACTGTATTCAAAACAAATTACATTCATATGTGGGTGTGTGTATTTGTTATAGTACTTTTTAAAACTATTTATCCAATAATTATACTTTCACACACACACACACACACACACACACTAAAAACTAAAATTTTCATACACAGAATACAGAACATACATATACTTTGTTTATTACCTGAAGCCAGGTACTTCTCCATCTTTATTGGCCCCAGTGATAGTGTTCCATTCATCAACTGACAGAATACACTCCTTAGAGTCTAGAAATCTGGTATACTTTCATCACTTTCTGTTCTCTTCTCTATTATTATAACAGAGAGAGAGAGAGAGAGAGAGAGAGAGAGAGAGAGAGAGAGAGAGAGAGAGAGATGAAAAGATGGACATACTGAATTATCAAGAGGGAAAGACAACAAGATATAAATATTCATAAATAAAGAGAATGTGAAGTTTATTATTACAGATATATAGAAAGACAGACAGGTAGACAGATAGCCGTGAACTATTATTACTACATACTATATAATCGCTCACATAACCTTTTACATGGCTGCAATGTCAGAAGTTGACTGTTTCCTTTATCTGTGAGAATGGCTGGACTGTGCTTCATATTACCCAGCATTCCTAGAGGAAGATAAATAAATAAATAAATTTCAATAAGTATGAACCATATAAATGTTAAAACAAAAAAATAACAATAACTGTTTACCAGGATGTCCTCCAAGTGCTGTCAGTTTAATTAGGAAGCTGACGAGACAATTACAAGATGATTCAATTTTCTCCCCTGACTTCTTGACAGTGAGACCTTAAAATTAATACATTTATATAAATAATTTAAAAAGAAAACAATGCAACAACAATAATAAAACCTTTTATTTAGTATTCCTTCTTCTTTCTTATTTTTACCATTGGATTAACTTAGATTAGAGTTAGGGTTAGGATTAGGGCTAGGACTAGTGTTAGGGTTAGGTTCAGGCTAGTTATTTATTTATTTACTTACTTATTTGTTATTATTATTGTTTCTTTTTTTTATTTTTTTTTTTTTATTGTTCTTTTTTTTAAATAAATTTATTTATTACCACTTGCAGCAATCAACTTTGTGGAAAGTTCTTCCATTTCATTTTCTTTTAAGTTTTTCTTCTGGTTGTTACGATACAACACTGTCAATGGTGATGACAGCAACTGATATCAGTAACAACAGTCCCTCCTTCCCTGAATGATAATAAAAAATATTTTAAAAACTTTAATTTCAAATTTAAAATGTGAGGAAGCAGGAACTACAGCTACTGCACTCTATTAAAACTACATCGCTATTATTATTATTACTACTACTACTGCTACTATTACTAAACTAGTTATTATTACTACTGCTGCTACTGCTACCTTCTATAACTACAGCTACACATTAGCTTTTATTATCACTATCCTACAATGTTAGCTATTATTATTATTATTATTATTATTACTACTCTTTCTAGATGTTTTGATACAGTAGTAGCTGTTATTATTACTACTGCTGATGCTGTTGCTACTATTACTACACCATAGCTTCTACTGTCACCACCACGTTACACGTTGCTGCTGATGTTTTTGGTGCTAATTACTTCTCTGTTACAAATAATAAAGAACAGAAAACTATTGTATTTACAAGATGCTATTCAGATCTGTTATTTTTCCTCCTCTGTAGGTATAGTAATACAATTAAACATAATAAATCTCAAACAATATGCAAGCTTCTATTTTAATATTTTGAATTAAAAACTAATTTTTTTCTGAAAAATACAAAAATAATTTATTACCTAATGAGTTTCCACTCAAGCTCTTTAACTCAGAGTTATGTCCCTTGATAGTATAAACAAGACTAAGGGCACCGTCAGTTTCAATCTTAAATTTAAATAAAACAGGCCTGAGTATTTTGTACAAAGCATTTAAATATATAAACTGATAACCAAATATTTCTTAACACACACACACACACACACACACTTATTATCAGAGTAGCAAGTATCAGTATTGCTGTTACACTCACACTCACACA
Organism: Chrysomallon squamiferum; assembly: GCA_012295275.1. Lineage (NCBI taxonomy): Eukaryota > Metazoa > Mollusca > Gastropoda > Neomphalida > Peltospiridae > Chrysomallon > Chrysomallon squamiferum. Next base: position 7,089,211 of record CM022677.1, read on the forward strand.
CATACTATTATCAAAATAGCAGTTATCTCTATTTTGATACACACTATTATCAGCAATTATCACACACACAGTAACACCCATCCACCCACCCACACTATTATCAGGGTAGCAATTATCCCTATTGCTGATACACACACACACATGCATATAGAGTTTAATATTCTTAGCATATGGTTTAATGAAATTATCTATGCTTAAAGATAAGAATAATTTTTCAAATATTAGAACAATTTATAAAATTTAAACAAAAATTACCTGAATAAGTTGACTAAATCATCAAAGATACATACAGAAAAATCAGGACAAGTTCCAATGTCCACATCTTTCAAAGAAAGGAGTTTTCCATGGAAACTCAAACAGCTGGTTGGTTAAACATCTGCAGTTCAGACTTGATTCCTGTAGAGAACTTGTGACTGATTTGGATTCTGGAATATCTGAAATAAGTGAAAAACAGTATTAACAAACCTATTATCTATCTGGAGAAAAAGAAACTAAAAGTAGAAAAAATATAATAATGACAAATTTGTCAAACCTAGATAGTTACAGAATGAAATACATGTGTCTGTATGTGTGAGTACACGATTTAGTGATCCCAGCTTGTAATAAAAACAATAATAATAATAATAATAATAATAATAATAATATAAATACAAAGTGTAGAATCTACATAAGCAGAAAAGTATTTAATGTCAGTGATTAAAATAAGCATAGTGTGTACAAAAATAATATTGAGCTAATTAATTTTGATTGGCTGATCTCTCTCTGAAGATTGGTTGGTTAGTCATTCTGTGGTTTCATTGGTTAATTTCTATCTGTAAGTCTGATTGGTTAATCAGGCTGAGTTCTGATTGACTAGTTAGTGACACACCCACCTGATTGCTGCTGATATTAAGTTCAGTGAGAGAAGAATTTTCTGTGACTGCAGTACACAAATCTTTACACCAACATTACTCATATTACACTGACTGACACATACAGACAATAACACACATCCTGGCTTCTGCCAATAAAATTAAATAATGAAATTAATATTAAAATTTTATATACATACATAGAGAAAGATAAATGCTGACAGACTATACAGGCATATAACCCATGTAAGAACACACATACCCACACAACACAGAGATAGATGTATTCTGTTAATACAAATCTTGTTGATCAGTTGTTATAACAACTAATGTAATTGTTTATCATCAACTTCTACTACCACATTTCACCAATATTTACTATTACACTTTTCAGCAGCCAGTCCTTTAGTGAGAGCAGTTTTATCAGATAATCCATTACTAGACAGCTCTAGTTCTGTGAGTCCAGTGTTTAGTGAGAGCAGTTTTATCAGATAATCCATTACTAGACAGCTCTAGTTCTGTGAGTCCAGTGTTTAGTGAGAGCAGTTTTATCAGATAATCCATTACTAGACAGATCTAGTTCTGTGAGTCCATGTTTTCTACTAGAGTCCGTATAGAAGTTTCATGTCAGTGGAGCCTACACATAGCTCTGAATATAAGTAAATGAATAAATAAATAAATAAATAAATGTAATTTCACAGTAGATATCAGTAGCTCTGAAAGTATAGAGAAATCCACATTTATATTAATAAAACCAGTATAAATAATTAAATAAATAAATAAGTAAATAAGTTAATAAATTTAAAAAGTATATAATGAAAAATTTAGATCCTTGAGTATGTGCTAATGTTTCTTAGAGGAGAAAGAGAAAGACAGTAAGAGAGAGAGAGAGCAATAAAGAGAAAGAGTATCAGTACAGAGAGAGAGAGAGAGAGAGAGAGAGAGAGAGAGAGAGAGAGAGAGAGAAAGGAAAAGAGAGAGCTAGAGAGAGCAATAAAGAGAAAGAATATCGGTCAGAGAGAGAGAGAGAGCAATAAAGAGAAAGAATATCAGTCAGAGAGAGAGAGAGAGAGAGAGAGAGAGAGAGAGAGAGAGAGAAAAGAGAGAGCAAGAGAGAGCAATAAAGTGAAAGGAAATATCAGAGAGAGAGAGAGAGAGCGAGAGAGAGCAATAAAGAGAAAGAATATCAGTCAGAGAGAGAGAGAGAGAGAGAAAAAGAGAGAGAGAGAGAGAGATATAAAAGAAAAAGAATATCAGTCAGAGAGAGAGAGAGAGAGAAAAGAGAGAGAGAGAGAGAGAGCAATACAGAGAAAGAATATCAGTCAGAGAGAGAGAGAGAGAGAGAAAAGAGAGAGCGAGAGAGAGCAATAAAGAGAAAGAATATCAGTCAGAGAGAGAGAGAGAGAGAGAGGAAAAGAGAGAGTGAGAGAGAGCAATACAGAGAAAGAATATCAGTCAGAGAGAGAGAGAGAGAGGTAAAATAGTGGCAGATAAAGAAAAGTTGTAGTAGTAGTAGTTGTAGTTGTAGTAGTAACAGCAGCAGCAATTTGTTTGTAGTTGTAGTATTAGTGCTAATAGTACCAGGAGTAGTAATAGTTGTAGTATTAGTGGTAATCGTACTAGTAGCAGTAATAGTGGTAATAATTGTAGTAACAGTACTAGTTGTAGTACTAGTGGTAATAGTTTGTAGTATTAGTATAGCAGTACTAGTTGTGGTAACTGTGGTAATAGTTTGTAGTATTAGTAAAGCAACAGTAGTAGTAGTAATAGTTTGTAGTATTAGTAATAACCGTACTAGTAGTAGTAATAGTGGGAATCGCAGCAGTAACAGTGATAGTGATAACTATGGTAAAAATTAGCTTAGGTTGTATATTACAAGTAGATACAATACATAGAGGTAGTAAATAACTGCAGTCCCCATAGTAGTAGTAGTAGTAGTAGTAGTAGTAGTAGTAGTAGTAGATGTAATAATAGTAGTAAAAATAATAGCATTAACATAGAGGTAAATATTGATTACAGTGTTAGTGTTGAAAGTCACTATTTTTCTCAGTAGTAGAATAATAGTAGTAACAGTGGTAGTATTATTATTGCTATTATTACTACTATTATTATTATTATTATTATTATTGTTGTTATTGTTGTTATTATTATTGTTATTATTATTATTATTATAAAACATGTTATATTAGTTATAATTAAGATTACTCACAGCACTCTCAGTGTCTGTTTTGTTGGTGGTGAGGCTAAGGAAGATCACTGTTGTGTTAGAACACATTGCCAAACACACAGCTCGAAAAGCCTCAGGTCCAGAACTGTTTCCTGATAAATTCAAAACCTAGTTAAAAAAAATTAATGAAAATACAGCACACTAAATTATTTAGTAAGTTGTAATTTTACATAAAATAATGAAAAGGTTGATAATAATTAATGTGAATATTATGTAGTTCAGTATGATTATATTTTAAATAAATTATAAATAATAAGAAAATAAATAAATGATAGATAGATAGATACATATATCAAATAGATAGACAGAAGATAGGCAGAAAGATTTATAAATAAATAAAAATAAATAAACTAAAAATAATCAACTGTCTACTAAAACCTGTTTTAAGAGCATTTTTATAAATTAAAACTATAAACAATTTAAAATTACTTAAATTACTGATTCTAAAGCTATTTATGTTCAGAATTATCAAAAGAAACTTACAGAAAGATTATATATAATCTTTTCTTTCTTTGTTATACTTCAAAAAATATTACAACTTTGAAAATGATTTTTAAAAAACCTAAAGAAAAGAAAGGAAGAAAAAAGAAAGAAAACTAAAAAATGATAATTAGGAACAAATAAGAAATGATACATAAAGATAGAGACAGAAAAACAGATAAGTATATAGTAAGTAGAGACATAGTAAGAAAGATAAACATATTTATCTGAACATTTTCAAGGAAAGAAATACAGACAAACAGAAAAGCAGAGATAGAAATAAAATAAATAAATAGGGAGGCAGACAGAGAAACAGACAGATAGACTAAGACATATTTACAGACATAATTACCTGAATATTTTTTAAAGGTTTTAAAATGTGACTAAGTGACTAAGTGGTAAAGCTTGTGTCAGTTTATGTCTTGGTCTGGCTGCTTTCAACACAAACTCACAAAAAGATTAGTCAGTTGAATCACATGATCAAACTTTTTCTGTTCCCTTTCTTTCTTAGACATTTGTTTTTAGCAAAATGCCTCTGGCAATGGGTGTTGGTGTTTTTAGTTTGAGTTTTTAGTGGCTGGTGTGGTGATGTCAGTTTGTCTCAGGTCTAATGGTGGTACTGCTGTTGTTGGTGCTGACTGCTGTTTCCTTTTCAGTGATGTAAAACCCATGTCAGTTCTGTGGAAAAAAACAAACAACAAATAGAAAGAAAACAAATTATATTTATTAACAGATGGTAGACCTTGAAATTAAGAGAGAAAAGTGTCTGTCAATATAAATACAAATATTCATCCAAATCATAAGTAACTATTTAAAAGACACTAATAGTAACTAACAAGATATCAGAATAATACTGGTTGTGAAAAAAAATCACTAATAATAATTTTCAGAAAACAAAATATATTGACAATACAAGTTTACAACTTCATTATTGTTTGGGTTTGTTCAGCAAACACTAGAAATACGACATCATCAATGGAAACAAGTTTTGAATAAGGAAGACAGAATATCTACACTAGTAACAGAAATATTAATTCTCTGAGATATTACTAGGCAACAGGTTGTATTAAAACACTGAAAAAAAAGAAACATGAAGAAGAAATATAATAATAAAAAGAATTGTAACAAGCTTGTAAAAAAAAAAAATACTAATAATAATAATAATAATAATAATAAAAAAAAAAAAAAAAAAATAATCTGAATTATTAGAATGTAGAAAAATAACTAGAAAGATGGGAGATGCAGTTAAGAGATTGATAATATTAATACTATAAATAAAAAAAAATAAATAATTATTATAGTTAAAATTATAATAATATAAATACATATACATACATACATTTATTAATAAGAAAAAAATTCTAATTCTTTAAATAAAATGAGCAGAAGAACAAAATTTACAAAAAAAAAAAAAAAATTAAAATGATAAAAGACAGAGACTGAAGAAGTAAAAAAAATAGTATATTTTAAGTGATGTCAGGAAAAAGTAAGTAAATAACAAATAATAGTAACATAAAAGAATATGCAGAAACTAGGAAATGAAGAATAAGAAGTAAAAAGAATGAAGAAGAAAAATAACAAGAATACATATGGTCAGTAGATTCAAAAAAAAAAAAAAAAAAAAAAAAAAAAAAAAAAAAATATAAAAATAAATTAAAAAAAAATTAAAATAAAAAAATCAAAGAATTTAAAATATGAAAAAAAAAAATGAATGAAGAATAAAATAACTATGACCAGAAACTGGGAAACTGAAAAATAGTAAAGAATAAACTATATATTACAAAAAAAATAGTTGCTTATCATTAAAAAAATCTTGCTAATTTAAAATAATTGAAAATAAATACAGACAAGAAGAACAGACAAGAAGAAAAAGAAGATTTTGAAGAAATAACAATGTAGAAAAATAACAAGAAACAATAATCATGGTAAACAGGTAAAAAAAAAATAAACAATAAAATAACTTTAAAGAAAACACAAAAAAAAAAACAAAACAAATAAAAACAGTATGAAGAAATATGAATAAACACAGGAATAAGAAGACACTAAAAGCATAAAAGACAAGAAGACAGAAGAATTACATAAAACACACACACACACACACACACACACACACACAAACACACAGTTATATATTTAAAATACATAAAACAAATAAATTAAATAAATTATAGAAAAAGATAGAAAAATAACAAATGTCATAAAATAAAATATTACTGAAATAGTAACAAAATGAAGAAACAATACAAATTTGAGAAACCAAATGAAAAGAATTTTAGAATAAAAAAGAAAGATATATTAAATGTTGATTATTATTATGATTGTTATTGGTAGTAGTAGTAATAGTAGTAGTAGTAGTAGTAGTAGTAGTAGTAGTAGTAGTAGTATCAATACCAAATTTCAATAATAATAATAATAATAATTATTAGAAATTATTAGAAAAAAAAAATGTTACTGAAAATTTCAGTGAAATATAGATGAGTTAATCTGCATTCTTCTTTAAGTTTGATAACAACAACTCTGTTAAACAGGCAGATGACAGTCAATTTAAGAAACAACAACAATGTAAACAAATATAATTTTAGAAGGTCAGTAGTCAAATATAAAATAATTTTAATTAGCATGGACCAACAGGAGCGATAATAATATCTGAAAGAAAACACAAATATATAGTACGAAACGGGTACGAGATGGTATGACGTCAAAGTCCCAAAAGAAAAGAAAAAAGCAATTTCTACTCAATAACAGACATCTACTACGAGCCATATTTCTCCAAATTCCTTTGAATAGAATTGATTGCATTATGAAGGAGTAGGTGTTTAAAAGTTTGTAAATACTGATCGGCGTTCAACGCTGCAATCTTGGATTTTGATCGGTGGTTTCCGTGAGCTCACGGAAGTTTTTACATTTCCAAATTCAATTATTTTACGTCTGTTTTCTAAACGTTTTATGATTTACACTGATACTGGTAAGGATGGATGTTCATATTACCAAACCATGATGTCACGCGCCTTTCGTAACTACTTTTTCAACTTAAACATAAAATATATAAACTTAGATACTGTACCATGGTATAGAAGTTGGCTTCTACCTTTTATTTTCCATCCAAAGACAATTATTTCTGGTTTTTCTTATTATTTTTCAAGTTACAAACTTGTGTAGCTATCTCATATCTTAGCTGGATTGTCGTGTTATTATGTAGAGTTACTTCCCCTAGACCCTCAATCAAAGAATTTCAGGATTTCGACGTCACATTATTTTGCAGAATATCTTACAAGCCAAACGATTAAAAGTGTGCTTCCAGTCTTTTATTTGTTCATTTTTATTTGTTGAAATTAATGTTGAAAGGCCTATATGGCCGCTAATACTAGTTAGACAGTTAGAATATATTATTAATATGTCTATTAATGTCGCCGTCGGTACCAACGTATAGGCGTTGTTTTCAACGTTCGAAGTGAATAATTGTATATAATTATTCACATCGAACACAAAAGAAAAACGTTTAAGGATATTCATTATTTAGCAACAATGTAAAATATTTGTTTATTTTATGATTATGATTATTATTGTTGTTGTTGTTGTTATTATTATTATTATTTGTCAAACATTTTAATTTTTATAGCTCAAAACGATTATTTCAGTTTTGTACCCTTGATAAGTCCGTACTATGCAAACATTTTATTTATGAGATATTTATGGAATTAGCTCTAATCTATATATATATATATATATATACTGAAATACATAATTAGTTTTATGAAACAATAAATGCGCGGGCTCTTGCTTATTCTCTTCGGTGGCTGAGTAGACTTTTCACGTTCCACTCGCTGACCTTCGGATGGTATCAGATACGATGGAGTGCACCTGCGTGTTTGTGATATAAAAGGTCACTTAATTCTCACAATTTTTATTTTTATTTTTATTAACTATTATTCATACTTCTCATTATTCTTTAGCGCTTTTTACTAATTACATCTCATACTTTCTCAGCGGGCGGAACACCTATTAAAATATATTATTGTAATTTCTATTAATGTCGCCGCCTTTTGCCTTTTATTAAGTATTGCAATCAGTGTCCACATCCCACGTCAAGAAATATCATTACTCTTTCTATTAATGAGGCCGTCATTGCCGTCGTTCCAGCATTGTTCTTAACGTCTTGGTGTACACTTCACTAAAAACTAATCCTGATTTTGTTAGTAACAGAGAATTGGGATCTGGAACGTCTCTTTATTTCTGAATTTCTCAACTATCCTTCTTGAATGAGATGATATTCAGTTAGTTATACGACAAATTATACTGAAAATTACTTTTAACATTCAGAAATATAATGTTTTTATAAATTAATACTAGCTTTGTATGTGACGTCAAAAATATATCGAGAAATAAAGAGGGCGCATCTAGTGTGACATTTTATAAACACCAGAAAATGTTTCACTGAAAAACACACAGCAGAACTTTGTGCAACTAACTTTAGATACCGCTTTGAAGTGTCCGTTTTATTAACGTAACGTTATATTTTACTTTGCTAATTCTAAATCGTATAATAGAAAGGTGTAAATTTACTGTACGTGGAACTTAAACATTATATATAACACAGAAACTACTGATAATCACAGTTAATCTATTAGACATTACTAACATTAGTTATAAATGATACTTCTTCATGGCGATATGAAAAGAAAAAGATGAGAATAAATTATGAGCAGTGATATTTACAGTTTGTACGTTAAGTGATTTGACAAATGTTAATCTCATATTTTATTAGTATGTTTATATAAGGTTATATTTAAAAATATCAGAGTTAATTCCCTGGAATCACGATAGTGTGTACTAATTAGCTGAGAAATTTTTTAATTTTATTATGCGAAATTTAATTTTTTCATTATATTCATTAAAAGGTGTACATTAGCGCAAGTTGTAGAGTGTAATATACTTTACATTTCTTATTATACCTGAAGTTCTCTTACTACATTAGATATTAATATAACCGCTCCACCAGTAATACTTCTATATAACAATGAAGCAGACAGTTGTCAAATACCTCTCTTTGTCAATAGCTAAATAACAACAGCAACAACAGTAGTAACACCTTAATATTTTTATTTTTTATTTTATTTTTATTTTTCTGTAAAAACGGAAGCTTCCTGTATATTTTTTACACTATTCTCTTAGTGTCATTAGAACTGTTGTGAGTGCGGATATAAAAATTACTTCGAATTTTGTAATAGGCCTCGTAAAGTTATCAGAGAAATCAGATTTATTCTTAGTGTATTTTTCTGTCGAGATAAAAACTAAATACATCTTTTTTAAAACCACAGTTATCTAACGAATATCAATGATAATGTTACCTATCGATACCAAAAATAAGAACCTAGTTTTATAACGTCTGTATTATTTATGTAGCATTTTAAAATTATATTAATTAGAGATTATCGGTTATATTCACTGAATAAATATGGAATTTCATTCTAGATTATTAACTTACTTTTCTCAGTGTTTAAAAAAAAATAATGATATATTCTTAATTACAAAATTTGATAAATACCAGCTGAATTTTAGATTAATCATGTAAGTTCATGTACGCAAACTAAAAAGGTTAATTCAGGTCTTTTGTTTTATGATTTACAGTCAGCAATCAAGTGGGTTAAGAGAATTTACATTATCCTCACTTGAAGAAATCACAGTTGTTTTCATACGAGTGTTTACAATAATCATGTTCTATGAAAAACGATATAATTTCAGAGACAGAGAAATGTGCGCTTGTTTAACCAACACATGTTTTTGAGGGACTACCGAGTTAGAGATGTTTACTGTATTCGTAACAGTTCATTCAAGTTTATCTTAAAACTGCATTAATAATGAAAAAACAAGGCAAGAATAGAAACGGAAAAAATTATATTTATTTTAAAAATATATCAGAAATAGTAATAAAAGTAAATAATAATAATAGCAATAACAGTAATTAAAAACAGTAAGAATAATATAAAAACAACAACATAACAATAACAGTAACAATAACAATAACAATAATAATGATCACAGGAAAAAGAAACTGATGTCAAAAACAAACACAAAAATGGTGTGAGGAAGATGGTCAAAGACGTAAATAACATGTATAAGTGACACAGAAACACGAGGACAAAAAGAAAAAGTACAAAAAACAACCAATACAAAATTACTACTGTGTCTGTTTAACTCGACTTCTAACATTCTAAAACTATTCTGAGAAAATACCTAAAATGCGCTTAAACTATATTTATACAAAATATGTATTGTTTCCAAAGATAATAACACCAAAATATAAGAAAAAAAATAAAAATAAATAAAATAGACAAATAAAAGATACAGCCTCTCTTCTGCATCAGCTATCAGATTCACATACTGCTCTGTCTCAATAAAAGGACCGCAAGTAAATGGAAGGGTAGATCACTGAATCAACATTCTCATTTATGGTTTACAAAACTGATTATCATTATCGGGGAGATATTTAGGAGAATGTAATGCTGGGTTACGGCTATGTCGTCTGGAAGATTATCAGGCACTATATATTTTGAATCCAATAGCTGTGGACATTTTTATGAGAAGCAATTAGTCACATCTTCTGACTGAAATATTTAAAAAGTATTAAAATAACAATTTATTTTACAAACAGATTTCTTATAAGAGATAATTATGCAGGGCTCGAAATGGCCAGTCACCAGGTCACCAAATGCGACCAAAGTTCCGTTTAGGCGACTGGGAAGTTAGAAACATTATGGTTAGTCGCCCCCAAAAATATTATTTTTTCTGTAGGTTATAAAACAAGATAATAATTTTATAATAATTTTATCGCAAATATTTATTTCACATAAAACGAGTGCCCATAGTTCCATAAGTTGGAAGTATCGGCTTACATTATTTGCCAACATCTATTTTTAAACCCTACCTTAAAGGATTATCGGTTGGTTAACGGAACACGATATCATAGGAAAACACTGTAACTCATTGTTTGCTATTGTTTTTCCTTTTCAATTCCACCTTTAATTGGCTAAAGTGAAGCCAACGAACAAATTTAGCGAACTTTTAGAGCGTTACGTCAATAATTATCGGTTGGTTAACGGAACCAGTTATCATCGAAGATAACTCTATTTCCTATTGTTTTTCGTTTTCAATTCCGGTAGGATTACTTACCCGGAACAAAAAATAAAAATAAAAATAAAAATAAAAATAGAAAATAAAATAAATAAAGACATAAAGAAAAAATACTAAAACGAAAAGTTGAACGCCTGCATATTTTATAGAGGAAAGTCATTGATTTTCTTATTTTTGTCAAACACTAAACTTTACTCACTGTCATTTCATGTTGCTTTCCTTTAATTTTTCTTTTGAAAAATCCAAGCCTATAATACTGTAAATTATTATTATTATTATTGTTATTATTATTATTATTATTATTATTATTATTATATAATTCTATTTTTGTCAAGGTTTGTTTGAAAATGTCTTACCTGCTGATTTGTATAACTAGGACTAAATTTTTGTGGATATTTTAATTAATAAAGAATTTTCTTAGTTCATTTTAGATGTTGACAAAGTAAGGTAAGCCGATATTATAAAATTATTAATAGTGGCTCTTGTGTTATAACTTATAGAAAAAGTAAGTTTTTCTAGAGTAATATTATTTATTCATGTTTGAGACTGTTATAGAATTAAATTTGGAAATCAGAAAATTTTAAGTGTTAAATCAATTGTAAAAAATTTACCTGGATAAACAAGGCTCATTAAAATGATTTCTATAAAAAGAGAAATTTTTATCATCTGAATTAGGACAGTTATTTCAAATAATGTATAAGTATTATAAGAATTCAGATTTTTTGTTTGTTTTGCTGCTGAAAAATAATTAATTCAAAGCATTCCAATGAAGAAAGTAGAGAGAACTTGTATGGGTTTTTTCATTAGTATTTTTCCTATTTAAGCAGCAATTAATTTGTAATTTCTCCATCATTTTTATAGAGTACATTTGAATGTGTGTATGTATGTTTGGGGGGTTACTGGTCTGTTATATCTTTTATTGCTTTTTTACAGCATTAGTCAGAACAAACTCACAGCACTGCAGACTGAATGGGGTAACTCTGAGAGAGAAAAGAAATCAGGCAGAAGAAAACTGCACACTTTTACATGTGAAGACAGGGAAAGAATAGTTCAGTTTCTGCAGCTTTTTTACTCAAGAATATGACTAATTTTGTCTGAGTCATTTGCAGGATTCAAAGGGAGAACCAGTTTACTTCCTTGTGTCAAGAAAATGTGGAGCTTTTAAAATATGTTCTGAAAGTGTGTGTCAGCAAATCTATCAGTTGGTGAGTCAGTTAATCTATTAATTAAATAACTGATACAGTTGTTTTGTAGTGGTGTATTGCTTTTTGTTTTGTTAGTTATTGTGTATGCTATTTTTTTTTTTTTTTTTTTTTTTTTTTGACCTATGTGTTTATGTTATGTTTTTGAATTTAATTAATCAAACATTTGTGTCTATTTATTTGTTTGTATTAAAGTTTGGCTCTCAGTTTTTCACTGTTTGTAAGTATAAATTATGTTTTTAATTGATTGAATGTGTCATGTAGGATTAGGTGTTCACAGAGAAATAAGTGATGTTTCATGCTTTCAGAAATTCCATGGGTACAGTTTGGTGTTGTGTTTATTTTGTGTTTGGATTTTACTGTGTTTAGATTAGTTGAGTAGCTGATTCTGAGTCTGGTAAGGTTGTTTTGTAGTTTCTTACTAAAATGATTTTGGGTTTTGATGATGAAAGGTGTAACTAATGTTTACTTTATTCCTTTACTATTTCCTGGTTGCAACATTCACCCACTCCAGTCTCCATTTCAATATGGCTGACTGTTGTTTAAAAACTAGATTGTAGTGAAAGGTGAGTTTTAAAGGGTTGATCATGGCCTAGATCCTTCATGAGATGTTTATTAGCGAGAGTGGATTTTAACACAGTATTTTAGTGTGTGTATGTTTTATTCTAGCACGAGACTGTCGATGCTTGGTAAAAGTTTTTACAAGATGTGATTATCTTCTGTATGTGGCATCCGAACTTGGCTCTAACAATTTCAATGATTTTGTTTGTTATTAAATTGTTGTCTATTTTTGTTAATGCAGTTTTTGGTTTTAGGTTTGTGTTTAATGGCAGCTGAGTCTAGCATGTTGATAAGTGAAGTGCAGTTTTGATTGTGTTTCATGTAGTTGCTGAAAGTTTACATGTTTTGCAAGGTTTCAGAACTGGCTGGAGTTTCTATGGTGATGGACACTGCATTAGCTGCATGCTAATGACTTGAGTTATATCACTGTGTACATTTTGTTGTGTGTCTGCAGGTCTGTCAGAGACCTCACTCAGGTAACTGTGACTTATTTCTGTCTGTTGATTGATGTAGCTGTTGATTAATTGTTGTCATGGCAGATTTGTTGTTAAAGGTAAGTATGGTCCAGTAGATTGATTCCCCCCTCCCTGTTTATGTCTGTGTGTGGATGTGATTGTTGATTGAGACAAAATTACATGTGAAATTACATAATAACAGCAGATTAATGTCAACAGGTCAGTAGTTTTAGTCAGATTTTTTGTTTGTTTTGCTGCTGAAAAATAATTAATTCAAAGCATTCCAATGAAGAAAGTAGAGCGAACTTGTATGGGTTTTTTCATTAGTATTTTTCCTATTTAAGCAGCAATTAATTTGTAATTTCTCCATCATTTTTATAGAGTAATATATAATATAAGTTTGCTGTTCTTCACTGTTTTTAATGCAATTTAAACATGTAATGAAACAGTATAGTATAGCTGGAAACATAATGAAATATTATAAGTTTGTCATTATTCAGTTCAAAGTGTGTTTGCCATTCTTCGCTGTTTTTTTAATGCAGTTCAATCACATAAATTAAACAGTACAGGTTTGTTATTTTTCAGTTGTAAAATATCACGAGATTGCTGTTCTTCATTGATTTTTAATACAATTTAAACTTATAATGAAACATTACTCATTTATTTAGTTAGAATGAATTAGAAAAAAAGTACCAAATAAATATATAATTAAAATAGCAAATTCCAGACATGAGTAAACATTTGGAATTTTTATTTTATTATTATATATATTTTTTTTCATTACTGTATAGAGAAGAAGATGAGTTTAAAGACTCAGAGACAAAAGCAATGGTGGAGGAAGTATCAACGAGAATAATGCAAATGGCTCCCAGTCTGCGAGACCTGGTAATCATTTACTTTTATAACTTTCTTTGTACAGTGACTAATTGTTTTAGTTTGTGCTTAGATAGATATCCAGTTGTTTTAAAAGGTTATTCATTTTAATTTATTATATATATAGATATTAATATTTGCTGGAATATTTAATTATAATCATTTTTGAGAATGTTTAATTTTTCCCATAGATAATGAAATAAATGCAGAATTTTCCTCAGTTGTCATTGAACTGGAATCAGCCGTTGCAGAAAGAAAAGACTTTCCTCTCCACGATGTGTCTGATGATCGCAATGTCATTCAACGCCTCAGAGAAGATGCTGAAAAGCACAATGCTCAAAGTATCTGCAGGAGGAGGTGAACTCACTGCGAGTAGAAAACAATGCTCTACAAGAACAGATAGGCAGACAGGAAATAGAACTTATACAGCTACGTAGCCATATTGAATATATCAATGATGACAGGGAGAAGTTGAAAAGAAAGGTAACTCCGCATAAATATTAAAAATGATTATATATACATTTTTTTTTTGTAGATAGAATTAAAACACAAAACATTAGTAATCTTAATTATTAAGACTCCTTTTTCCTTCAGTTATATAATATGGCTTTTATTACATTTTTAAGAGATGAATTGTTACAGTGTTGTTACTGTTGAAAGAGTTTTCGGATAAACTGTTATATACTATGGCTTTTGTTACATTTTTAAGAGATGAATTGTTACAGTTTTGTCACTGTTGAAAGAGTTATCAGATAAATTGTAACATTTTTGTTACAGGAAAAAGAGTTACCAGATAAATTGTTACCTTTTTGTTATAGTTTAAAGAGTATATGAAAAACTTGTATATTATTATTATTATTATTATTATTATTTTTACTTTGTATATTTCTTTCTATTGTAAGTCATGCATTTGCTGCTTATTTACCTATTAAAAATATTTGACAGTGTAGCTTTTATTTAAGTTATGTAAATATTTGTATTTATTTATTTATTTATTTATGTAATATTAATTAACTCACAGGACCACTTAAGGTAGTGATTAGATTCCTATAGCTAAAATAGCAGAACTGAAGAAATTAAAAATATGTGCTGGAGACAGACAGATTCTTGTTGCTGAAATTACCTCCCTTGGGGTAAATCTCATTTTGCTTTCTTCCTTTATATGTCTGTGTTCACATTGGTGTTTTTATCCCAATAAAACAAACAGAAAAGAATCAAATCAGATAATTTTATATATAACATCATTTTAATCTGTTCTAATGCATTTGTCGAATCATTTATCCTTTTTTCATTCTTAAAATTAATTTTGAAAATGAAAATTCTTAGAAATGTTTGGACTTGCTAGTGTTAGATAACCACACACACACACACACACACACACACAAATACTTTTAGCAAATTTATAACTAATGCTTAACACATTTAAAAGTTAAATTGGAATATACTGACAGTATATTGTTATCTGATAATTATATGAAAAATATGAAAAACAAAATTAAAAGTTTGCAGCAATACTGAATAACTCACAGACATGTTTTTCATAATTTCCAGTATGATGTTTTAATTCATTAAAGTGTTGAGGTTTTGGGGGGTTTTTTTTGCCTGTGGTAATACCATTTCAAATCAGTTAAAAAAATAAATTTTTAAACAATATCTCAGAATAACTTTTGATTTTTGACTTTTTCACAATTTCTACTTCAGCTTCCAAATTTGAAATTAGCCGAACATTTAGTGCAGAGTTTACAGGGCTGTTCTAACATGCAGGAAATTGTTCAGACTTTGTATCAGGCGACAGAGGCTTATGAAGTGTTGTGTGTTCTGCTGGAGAGTGAGATGGAAGTTCTGTAGAGCTGCAGAACTTATATTAATTGACTCACCAACTGATAGATTTGCTGACACACAGTTTCAGAACATATTTTAAAAGTTCCACATTTTCTTGACACAAGGAAGTAAACTGGTTCTCCCTTTGAATCCTGCAATTGACTAAAATTCTTGTTTAAAAATATATTATTTCAGTAATTGCTACATCATTGAAATTCATTCTTTTTTATACGTAAATGAAGTTAATTTTTGAGTGTATGTCTGTGTGTGTCTTTACAATTTCAGTATTAGTGATTATTAATTTCAGAATGTGTGTGTGTGTGTGTTTGTGTCCATTTATTTATCCAAAAATTCAGTATTTAAATAATGTTCAGTATGCATGTATTTCATTTCAGTAAGAAGGATTTATTTTCAGTGTGTTACTTTTCTGTATGCAGTGTTAACTTTCAGCGAGTAGCTGTAAATACATAGACACTGAAATTAGCCTAAAGTACAGTATTATATTTTATATCTGTGTATTTTAGTGTAAGTAAATTTTTGACATCTGTACATGTTAGTGTTGTTAACTAACTCTCCAGTAAGTCTCTATGTTAATTTTATTAAATGTATATTTAATTTTAATTAGTGTATGTGTGTTAATTTCAGTAAATCTTTATTTTAATTACAGTCAGATTAATTTTAGTGCCAGCATATTAATTTCCGTAAGTGTGTGTGTGTGTGTGTGTGTGTGTGTGAGAGAGAGTCATTTTAATAAGTCTTTATGTTAATTTCAATAAGGCTGTTACTAATTTCAGTAAGTCTGTAATATTAATTTTACCAAGTCTTGATTTTGCTAAGACAGTATATTAATACAGAAGTGTGTTTTTTCTGTGTGTATTTACAGTAAGAGTGTATATTAATACAGACATGTGTTTTCTCTGTGTGTATTTTCAGTAAGTGTATATATTAATACAGAAGTGTGTTTTCTGTGTGTATTTACAGTAAGTGTGTATATTAATACAGACGTGTTTTCTCTGTGTGTATTTTCAGTAAGTGTGTATATTAATACAGAAGTGTGTTTTCTGTGTGTATTTACAGTATGTGTGTATATTAATACAGACGTGTTTTTCTGTGTGTATTTACAGTAAGTGTGTATATTAATACAGACATGTGTTTTCTCTGTGTTTATTTTCAGTAAGTGTATATTAATACAGAAGTGTGTTTTCTGTGTGTATTTACAGTGAGTGTGTATATTAATACAGACATGTGTTTTCTCTGTGTATATTTTCAGTAAGTGTGTATATTAATATAGAAGTGTTTTTTCCCTGTGTTTATTTTCAGTAAGTGTGTACATTAATACAGAAGTGTGTTTTCTCTGTGTTTATTTCAGTAAGTGTGTATATTAATACTGAAGTGTGTTTTCTCTGTGTTTATTTTCAGTAAGTGTGTATATTAATAGAGAAGTGTGTTTTCTCTGTGTGTATTTTCAGTAAGTGAATATATTAATACAGAAGTGTGTTTTCTCTGTGTTTATTTTCAGTAAGTGTGTATATTAATAGAGAAGTGTGTTTTCTCTGTGTGTATTTTCAGTAAGTGAATATATTAATACAGAGTGTGTTTTCTCTGTGTTTATTTTCAGCTGATGAGTCAGGGGAGTGTGAGGATCAGGTGGAGGTGACGTCTATACTACAGAGAGCTCATCACTCGAGGAAGTCTGCTGAAGGCGTAGCTCAACATCTACTTCACAAACTGGACAGAAGCTGTGGAGTTCACACCACACCCTGTACTTCTCACCCTGGGAGGATCTGTCTTCTAACAGCAGAACTGCAAGGTGACACTTTACTTGAAGTCTTTTTATGTTATATGGACTTTGTTTTCTATTATTTTATATTTAGTTTTGTAAGTACTGAAACTGACTTTATTAATTAATACACTTTGTTTTTCATTACTTCAAGGTGATACCTGATATTCTACTTTCACTTTGTTTTTATACTTTACTATAATTACTTTTCTGTCTAAAGAGATTTTGTCTTTAGCATTTTAATTATTCTTTTAAGGATGAATAATGAAATTGACTTTATTTTTTACATTAATAATTTGTTTTTCAGTAATTAAACTGCATTTATATTTAAATGGACTGTACTTTTTTAACCTTGTATTGAATTTAATCCACTTTGTTTTTAATACTTAAAGTGATTTTGTTTTTATATATATAAATTATCTTTATTTTATATTTATTGAAATCCAATTTTATACCTTTAATATTGCTTTTATTAACCTAAATGGACTTGTAATTAAAAAAAACATAGTTTTGCATCTGACTGAGATTTTTTTTAGTAAGATAAATTTTGATTTTGCAGTAGTCTACAGTCTATTCTGTAATTTAATTATCTTTTTAAAAGGATTTCACCTAATTAGAGTATTATAAATTTCAAGTGCATTAATTACTTTTCCATGACTAGTGATAATCTTTACCAAACCAACTTTTCATTTTGAACTGTCCAGTACGTCCAGTTCTACGGCCAGCTCAGTAGACACTGACTTCACCAAACTTGATGAACAGAGACTGCGTAAGTACATTCAGTCACTGAAGAATGACCGGGCAGCGGTCATAATGACCGTCATGGAGCTGGAGAGTTTACACTTTGATCCTCTGCTTGACGAACCCAAGAAAACTCCAGAAGCTCAAAGACTGGATTTGGAAAATGCTGTGTTAATGCAGGAGCTGATGGCTATGAAGGTCAGTGTTTCTAAATGTGTTGTTCTGTCTGTATAAAAATTCCTTGCTGCTAATCTTAAAAGAGAATAACTCATTTTTTGTGAACACGGGTCTTCTCTCATTGCGTTTGTGTTTTTAACAATTTGAATAAATTAATATAAAAATTGTCTTCTATTTTTGTATTGTATTAATCCTTTTCATAGTCTTTTATCTTTGTTTTATGTTTATTCTATTTATTTGAAAATATTTTCTGTGATTCTAAACCGACTGAACTTTATTCTTAACATTAGAATAGCATATTATTAAAACTACCTTGATGTCTTGTACTATATTAACTAGTATTTCTGTTCTTTTGATTTTATTAATGACACTTTGGTGTTTATTTTGAATCATGCTCTATTTGTATTAAAACATTTTCTGAATTCTGGACAGACTCAATTTACCCACCTTGTTGTAATTTTGTTTTTCAGGAGGAGAAGGCGGAGCTGGAGGCTCAGAACTACTTGATGGAGAAGGAGAAGAGAGCTCTGGAGTTGAGACTGAGTGGTAAGGAGTCACAGGAGCAGGCCTACAGAGTACAGATAGAGCATCTCAAGTGTGAGATCTCAGAGCACCAGCAGAGACTGGGCAGAGACGGCAAACACAAACATGTGATTATCTCTGTTTTATTTATCACTTTATCTCTTCTAAGTTAGATAGTTTATATATATAAACTATATACATATATAAAATTATATAATTATATAAACAGGGGAACCAAATATAATAATAACATACACAGTAGATATGTCACATTATTATTATTAACTACTGATACTGTTTATCACAGTTCTTTATTATAATTTTAAATTGTATCTTTCTAAGATACTGAGTGTGACAGAAATGTAATAATAATAGGTAATAATGATAGGTTATATCATAATATTGATTTTGTATGCCATAACCACTGATACTCGTGTTCATAATTACTTTTAATTAATTGAAAACCTTTGTAATTATTAAATTTTAAATGTTTTAAATTTTGATTCATCAAGGTGTTAAGGTAAGGAACAGAGAACATTCATAATTCTAATTTTATTATATAACTGAGTTTCAATCATTTATCATCAGGATGATCATTATAATCTGATAATTATTTATGATAATTCTATTGATATAAATCATTACAATTTTAATTATATTATTATAATCAAGTTTTCATTGATTATCATCATCATAAAGATGATAATTTGATAGCTTTCATAATTACTAAAGTTCTTAATGAATAATTGTTTATCATCAGGATGATGAAGATGATGAGCTGACAGTGCCAGCTATCTGTGAGTTGAGATCGAATGATGTGATGGAGATAGCTCAGGACCTGTGTGAGTCACTCAGAAGAGAAAAACGACTCAAATTCAGAGTACAAGAGTTAGTGGCTGCTCTAGAGAAAATCTCTAAAAACTCAGAAATCAGACATCAGCAGTCAGCAGAGTTTGTCAATGACCTGAAACGAGCTAACAGGTAAACATACAGGTGTATGCATGTCATGTATAATCTACATGTTCTACAATAAACATTGATCTATGCAAACACATACACACGTTTCAAACAGAAATTCAAATTATATTTAGAATCATTTTTATTATAAACTTATTATATGAATATTATAATTATATAAACAGTATATAAATTGACATAATGTCATTGCTTTTGGTGTCTGGGTTTTTTGTGGAAGAGTTTTTTGTGCAGTACTACAATCACTTTTACTAATATTGTTGTTATTAACATTTATATATTTCTAACATAATATTTTTATTTTCCTTTGTTTACCCCCATAGTGCCTTAATACCATAAACTAATTTTATATATTTTTTTTCTATTTTTTTTTTATTAATATATTTATTTATATTTTTAGTTACTTTTTCTCTTACAGTGCCTTGATATCAGCGTTTGATAAAGCAAAGAAAAAGTACCAGAGCAAGCTGAAGAAACTTGAGACTCAGTTACAGGGGATGACAGATCGCTACGAGAGACAGATAAAACTGCTCAAACAAAGAATTGAAGTACTTGAGATAGACACTGTTAAGCCAGCAACCAATGAGACTTCATTATAGCAGATCTGGGATTTTAAATTAACCAATCGCTATGATTGTAACAAAATTGTGTGAGTTCTATTGTCCAGTCACTGTTTCTGTAAGAAAAGACTGGTAAAAAAGTTTGTTATTTACCAATAATGTAACCATAGTGATCTGAGAGTTAAAAATAGCCAGTCATGGTGTCTGTAATAAAAGACTGGCCACTGATCTGTAATAAACCAATCATCATGAATGTAACAAATGACCTGCCAAAAGGATTTGGAATTAACCAATCAGTGTTGTTCTTGAGAAATATATGCATACATTATTCAATACCTTGGACCATTCAAACAAATGTGCAAACGAAACATTATTGTGAAAGAACTCTGTGTTTATTTGACCAACGTCTGTGACCAAAATGAACAAATCAGACATTACAGAAAACACTTCATTTAAATTACCATTGATTATCTTAAGAAAAATGTTTGTGTGAATCAGTGTCAAAGAATCACTGGTTACATCTGAAGAAATAATACAACACAATGGTACAACACACTAGCCAGTGAAATCTTATTACAGGAAACAGTCTCAGAAAAAATGAATTGTTCATCTTACCAGATTTTTGTACATATTTGTTAATGTTTTAGTGGATTTACATTTTAAACTCGGCACTTGAATCAAACAGTGAAAACTGTGCACAGGAAAAATCACTTTAACTATAAATTAAATCCTGAGAGGTGATTGGATCGTCAGCTGACCAATGAAAATAAGAACGGCTTTAATAATTAACCAGTGAAATTATTTATTTATTAGAGCTTCTGGCCAGTCAAACAGTAGAATAGATCTGAGCTTTAACCACTGAAAAGTCCTGTTTTATAACATGACATCAGACAAAGAAAAATATCACATAAAAATTAAAATGTCAGTTTTATATCATATTTGATATTTATATATTATCTATAAAAATATATGTGGCAACTGTTTTTAAACCAATGAAAATAATTTTCTCAGATATATTAGCCAATCAAAAGTAGTTTACTATCTGTATGGATCATTGATAACAGATGTATCTATTTTATCTTTTTTAAAATATTGACTTTGTAATTCACTCTTAGTGAACATGAAAAAAATATCTTACTGTAATTTTATGTTTAAACTATCCTATATTATAATATTTTCAATGGATTGGTTAATTATACAGTATGAATATTTTTATTAAGTGTTTAAGAACAACGTTACAACGGTAATAAAGGAAATACGAATAACAGCGAGTAAAAAACGAAAAAGAATAATGAGGAGTACACCAACAACGTTAGGCACGAAGGCGACATTAATAGAAATTAAAAAATATATTTTAATAGGTGATGCGCCCGCTCAGAAACTAACTTGAACGTACGCAGTAAATAAAGAGGAAACATGACCCCTAACATCCGGATTTAAAATACGTGTCTGTAGATCTCCAGTATACAGTTTCATATTTAGTCATGTTTTTAAAACATCGTTATTTTACACATATATACGTATATATTTTTGTTTTCATTTCCACTTTTCCTTCGTGCGGTTGTTTATGCTATTTTATTTTTGATGGATGTGTGTGTGCGTGCGTATGTGTGTGTTTGTGTGTGTGCGTTTGAAAGAGAGAGAGAGTTATTTTCTTCTTCAAAATAAAAAGAAGAAAATGAAGTAGAATAGTTGAGTACCCTTAGAACCTCCACCCAAAAAAACCCCAATAATCTGTATTAGCTGTTAATAATAAATTTATAATAAGAGTACTACATTGATATTAGACACATTAATTATATTTTACACACAGACAGACATATATGTAAGGAGAGTATATATATATATACATAGCTTTCTTAAAATAAACTACAAAATAACAGAATAGTTTACATGTATGGAAGGAGAGACAGACAGATAGAGAGAGAGAGAGAGAGAGAGAGAGACAAAACGAAATTTTAAAAGTATATCACGTTTTGTTTTGAAATTTATCTTGCAATTTAGTATTTTTAAACGAGACTGTAAGAATAATAATCATAATTAAAAAAAATAATGAATTAATGATTTAGTTATTATTTTTAATAAAAAAAGATGAAATTAAACAAAGTAACTAAATTAATTACTTAATTAACTAAATTAATAAGTAAATAAATCATATAATTAATTTTCTGTTTATTTATCAGTTGATGTAAAGAAAGAAATGTCTGTGGACTTTCAACTTCAAAACAGTTAAAGTGAAACTAACTTAGCAGACAGGTTGAAGTTTACTTTTTACACCATGTAAATATTTGTATTTCTCCGTTGTACTCTCCCACGTACAATTTGTTGTCCATTAACAGATTTGTGAGAATCTTACGATTTTTTCTTCTAACAATACGAAATAACCTATATTAAAATATTAAATCAAAAAGTAAAACAAACAAACATAAATAAATAAATAAATAAAGTAAGTAAGTAAGTAAGTAAGAACAACAGAAAAACAGTAATTATTATATAATAAAGTAACTAAAGATAAATGAAATAAGAGAATAAAAAATTGAGTTTATTATAATTTTTATTAGAAGACCTTATACACTTAGTTTTCACGTTTTTAATTATGTTGCAAATTTAACAAATCTTAACTGTAAAAATAAAGAAAAAATTCTAAAATAACCATAATGATACAAAAAAGTTTTACTTCATAATATATACATTTTTCTTTTCAATCGTTATTAAGAAGACAAAACAAATAGTAAAAACAAAAATATTAAAACAATAACATGACACCATATACGACGGTGAAATTATTAATTTTTATTATTTTCCATTTGTATTATTACTGTTTGGTTATTATCTTCTCTTTTTTATTATTATTATTATTATTATTATTATTATTATTATTATTATTATTATTATTATTATTATATATATCTCCTTTTTTGTAGTAAAGAAAGACATTTAAAATAATGGTTCAAATATCAACGTTAACGGGGTGTATACGGTTTATCTATTTACAAACAAAATTGAAAACGGTAGGCGATTCAAGCTTTGTTTGGTGTTTCTTCTTGACTGAGTTATTTCCCCTTAGCATTTTTTTTTACATACCGTCAAACAATTTGAATACTGACGAAATATGAAATGATCTGATGGATGTGTGTGTGCGTGCGTATGTGTGTGTTTGTGTGTGTGCGTTTGAAAGAGAGAGAGAGTTATTTTCTTCTTCAAAATAAAAAGAAGAAAATGAAGTAGAATAGTTGAGTACCCTTAGAACCTCCACCCAAAAAAACCCCAATAATCTGTATTAGCTGTTAATAATAAATTTATAATAAGAGTACTACATTGATATTAGACACATTAATTATATTTTACACACAGACAGACATATATGTAAGGAGAGTATATATATATATACATAGCTTTCTTAAAATAAACTACAAAATAACAGAATAGTTTACATGTATGGAAGGAGAGACAGACAGATAGAGAGAGAGAGAGAGAGAGAGAGAGAGAGAGAGAGAGAGAGAGAGAGAGAGAGAGAGAGAGAGAGAGAGGACAAAACGAAATTTTAAAAGTATATCACGTTTTGTTTTGAAATTTATCTTGCAATTTAGTATTTTTAAACGAGACTGTAAGAATAATAATCATAATTAAAAAAAATAATGAATTAATGATTTAGTTATTATTTTTAATAAAACAAGATGAAATTAAACAAAGTAACTAAATTAATTACTTAATTAACTAAATTAATAAGTAAATAAATCATATAATTAATTTTCTGTTTATTTATCAGTTGATGTAAAGAAAGAAATGTCTGTGGACTTTCAACTTCAAAACAGTTAAAGTGAAACTAACTTAGCAGACAGGTTGAAGTTTACTTTTTACACCATGTAAATATTTGTATTTCTCCGTTGTACTCTCCCACGTACAATTTGTTGTTATCACAGCAGACAGACCAAGGTTTGGACAGTCCATCCTGGTCAGTGAGGATGACACGTGTAATGTTACCATCTCGTGATAACTGAACAACCCAATTTCTTTTATAATCACAAACAAAAATATTTCCCTCCCTGTCACATGTAACACCTGTCAAGTGTTCCAGTTTATCTGAATCACGTGACTCCCATCTGACGTCACCTGATGACGTCACACAAAATAAACTGTTTACATTTGACACAACAAGCAGACATTGATCCTGAACTGTGAGACGTGACGGTTCGGGGATCAAATCTGCTGAGATAGAATTAATGAGCTCACCACTGTCTGTCAGTATGTCCAAGCACTGACCATTGCACTCAGTGACCGCGAGACGGTTGTCAGGTAACGCAGCGATAAACGCATACTGTTTATCAGTTTCAACTTTTTTCAGTTTGAAGTTTTTCAAATTTAAAAACAATATTTTACTTTCATTTGGCAGAGCAACGACAACAACAGCATCACCCGGCTGATCACGTGATTCAGCAAGACCGTATGGTGGAGAGGAAGTTTTGTATCTGTTTATCAGTGATTTTCTTTCTAAACAAAAACGTTTTACACATTCGTTGATACTATCACTAACAACAATTTCACTTTTGTCTGCACCCGACACCAGCAAGAAAACCGGAACAGGACTGAATTTATCTTCTTGTGTTTTTATGTTAATGGTGTCTGTATGTTTGAGTGTGACCTCTTTTGTAGTGTCCACGACGTTGGTATCATCCATGTCTGTCTGAAGAGCTTCTTCAATGTTTGAGACTTTCAGAAACAGAACTCAGAAGTGACCAGTGATCTCCCTTTTGAGCTGAAGTAAATAAATAAATAATCAATCAGTCAATTAATTAATTAATTAATTAAGATATGCCTTCAATGTGAAGGTTTAGACTTTATTATTATCAACTACTTTAAAAATCTGCACAACGAATGTCCACAGTTTAACATTCGCGGCTTCTTGAAAAGTTCACTACAAATGCAGCACGAAAGATATTCATCAGATTTTGCAGCTGTTGCCATATCTGTGAATAACAATAACAATAATAATAAATATATATATAAAATATATAACAACATAGAATAATCAGAGAAAATAAACAATAGAAAGAAAAAGGGAACTAAATAATAATAATAATAATAATAATGTTTTAATGTCACCTTTGTAAAGTTGTGAAATATTTGTATTTGTTTATACAGTATCACGTGACTAGTCTGAATATCTAAAATTTGGCTCGCCCTGTCTAAAGGGTATCAGACTGTAATAGCCTCTCTCTCTCTCTCTCTCTCTCTCTCTCTCTCTCTCTCTCTCTCTCTCTCTCTCTCTCTCTCTCTCTCTCTCTCTCACACATACTAATAATAAACTGCTACTACTAATAAAATGAAATAAAAAACATTTATCGACGGCATTTCGGGATGGTAACATTTATCAATAGTTTTACCAAATAAGGGATTGAATATTATGTCAGCACTGTTAATTTTAATTTAACACTTGTTAAAATTACCTTACATATTTGTTACAAAGGTGTTACCTTTAATTATAATTTTTGTTCAATAAATTTATTTACGGATTTGTTGAAACCTAATTTAAGAAACGGAATCAGTCAACTGAAACATAATTAAAGCAGAATAATTATATTGCTATACGTTTTAAGTGCTGTGTGTGTATGTGTGTTTGTTTGTGTCTGTGTATGTATATTTGACCGTGTGTATGTGTGTTGTGTGTATGTATGTTTGAGTGTGTATGTGTTGTGTGAGTGTGTGTGTTTGTGTTGTGTGTCTTTTAATGACCCAGATTACGCTGCAAAATGACCGTACCAAAACAAGTGAGAAAAATATGTTACCTAACTGCTGTGTAACTGAAAATTTCAACCTCCATTTCATAAAAGGGTCCGCAGGACTGTGCAAAGATTAAAATTATTAGATTACTGCAGATGTCACTAAAAACTTCGAATTCAAAGAGCAAGAGAACCAGCGTAGACAGACACATTTTAAAACTGTGTTTGTTACACAAAACTCGCCATAGCTAATTATCTTAACTGTAAAATTTAAAACTACCTTGTATAGTTCATCATCGCGTATTTTCCCGTAAAAGGATATTATGGATATTTTTACAACATATACAAAGAAACAAATGATATATATATATATATATATCCTCTATATCTGTAATTATCAATATAATCTGTGTTGTAATACTAATATTAATTTCCGACGAATATTTACTTATAAAATAAATAGACCGAAATTGCGTGTTATTGTAACAAAATATTTTAAAATCATGTAATTTCATCTTGAGAGATATGTAAATTATGTCGCGGAATCGCATGGTCATAAAAATAAAATACCATATTTTGTCAATAATATCAGTACAACAGTAAATACAACAGTAAGTTTCGGGATAGTCCCGTTACTTTTAATAATAATATATGAAAGACTATCATTTTTCAGTGAGAAGGACATTAATTTGGGGGGAAAAAATCGTTTTTTCAATGTACTCTGTTTTATAAGCTAATAACGTTACCGAAGGAATCCTAGTTTTCCTATTGATAATTGTACACGGTATATTAAGAATTAAATTTTAATAACGTGAATATAATTTTAATATTAATATTTTGTCTAAAGAACATATTCGTATTTAGATGTGGAGCGAAGATATTACGCTTCTGTTTAACGTTAATTTCACAAAATCATTCATAACGTTAATGTCGTTTATAATAAAATATTTCATTTTTCAAAAACCAGTTTAATCATCTTATTTAACCTGAGTGTATTCTGTTTCAGCCACTGTCTCACGACATGAGTATCAGATAATTATTAATGTCTTTCTTTTTATTCACACAGTAGTAAATATAAAGACATTCTTACTGATATGTGTGCAGCATGTAGGGCGCCGTAAGCTACATTCTAATCATTACAAAATAATTGTCATGTATAAAACGAAACAAGTAGTGTTAGTCAGTTATTCATTATTCATAACTACTTTTCTAAACTGCAAATACAGGAACTCAGTTGATGCAGGAAGTCTCTCTCTCTCTCTCTCTCTCTCTCTCTCTCTCTCTCTCTCTCTCTCTCTCTCTCTCTCTCTCTCTCTCTCTCTCTCTCTCTGAAGAATATATTTTTTTTCTAAATAAATATATAAATAAATAAATAAACAAACAGAAACATCTGCAGTATTATTGAAATAAATACTATATTTGTTGTAATAGAAATAACAGTATAGCCATAAAAATAATTAATTAATTATGTAAACTTTTGTCCGAAAACTTTAACATTCAGATGGATGATAGTAGTAGAAAGGTGTTGTGAAGTTATTTTTATGACAATTTTATTATTTCCTAATCTAAAAAATTGTCAAGCCATTTAACATTGTAATGTTTTCTGTGTAGCTGTTGGATCTCTGTGTCTGTCTGTATGTCAAACTATCTTTATCAATATTTGTGAATAACAATAACAATAACAATAATAATAAATATATATAAATAAATAAATAGCAATAATAACAACAGCATCAACATAGAAAAGAAAAAAAAATACAGAAAAAGAAAAAGGGAACTAAATAATAATAATAATAATAATAATAATAATAATGAAATAATAAAATAAATATATAAACGTGCGTATGTAACACTATAATGTTATAAATATACTGTATAAGCTTTTCATTCTTTCAGTTTATTTTATTTATAAGAAAAAAGAAGAACTATTAAAGTGAATTACATACTTGCTAAATTTAACCTTGTGACGTAGGTTTGAGAAGGAAGACAACAGATCTACTGTAATAAGTTACATGAAGCAAAACATAAAATAAATAAATAATGTGACATGTCCATGAATGCTGCAAGGTAATTTCGCACTATTTGTGTCATGTTACGTAACCAAGCCCACATTTTCATGATGAAACTCGTATGTGAACAATGAAAGAAACGTGACCTTCACAGAAGTAATGTATTCAGTGTAATAACAACGAAACATTTCATAGTAAACGAATGAATGACTGATTGCTGCTGAACATTATTTTATTAACGTGAACTCAACAAATTTTTAATCTGCAGTTAAATGGCTTCATTCACTGATAAAGTAATCGAGAAAGATAAATGCGACAACACATCGCCAGACACTACTTTTCTCTGACCACTGAGCCACACCCTCCACTCTAACACAAAACAATTTTGTACAGAAATTTTATTATGAAAATAACCTAGATTACTTTTTATTTTATAATATCTTACACTAACGAAATAACAAGAACAACAACAAATAATAATAATAATAATAATAAATCTTCTTACCTTTGTCTTAAGAAATGAACATTTTAACACCTGCAAAAAATGATCTTCTGTTCGTCTGCAATGTCAGTTTGCTGGCGGACAAATCGGTTTTGACAGACGTCACTGGGTGAGTGGAATATACCAATTTCAATAAAGGGGTGGAAATCTTGAAATGTTCTAGAACACTTTTGTTTCTTGTGAGAAAAAAATAATCGTGAAAGTTTTAAATGCTTATGGTAAAATAAACAGCACTAAAAGTAACAACTACCTTAACATAGTTAGTGCAGTTCATTAATTTTTACAATGTGTGTTAGATATGTGGTAATAATAGACGCAGCAACTGGTTTGTAGAAGGTCGGAGAAAGATAATACATTTAGACGCCAAAGTTACTTCTTCTTTAAACTTGAATAGTATCAGGTTTTTTCGTAAGATATATAAATAAACTATAATAATGAAAAACATAATTCCTTTATTATACATTTTATTTCATTCTATTTAAGATAAATAAACAAATAAAGACAGACAGAAAGAAAGAAACGATTAAATTCATGAAATTATAATATTACGTTTTATTACTTAGCTAACACAACCAAGTATATTTCTGTTTGAATCAGAGAGCAATTCTCAATTGTTTGGAAACAGGGAATTGAACAGGGGATTGAATATTATTTCAGGAGTGTTACTAGCTGACAAATATACGTAACTCTATTGTTTTCTAAGTATTTTAATTTAACACATCTTGCAGTTTACGTTACGTATTTGTTAGAAAGGTGTTAACTTTCATGTCATTCTTAATTCACACACATATATATATATATATATATATATGAGAATAGTGTCTCTGAATAAAACCGTCACACTTTTGTCATCTTGTTGATATTATGAACGAATGTTTTTTTGAACCAGATTATTTGAAAACCATGAGCACAAAAACGTCCTACAGACCAATATGAATAATACAAGTTATCACTTCGCTGGTTTTCATAGCATTTCAGTTAGCTCGCTCGTATCGTGATGATAAACGATGCAGAACAAAGTCAAAGTATTTTCCAATGTCAGTGTTTCCAATATCAGATAGTTTAAATCATAATAATAATAATAATAATAATAATAGTACTACCACTACTATTATTAGTACTACTACTACTACTAATAAAAAAAGTTTGGATAGAAGATTTTCTAACAACATAACTACCAATCCATAATAACAAATTCTACTCCACAAAACTGTTAATAAAAATTGCAGAATTTTTGTCTTCTTATTTAACCTGATTGTTTTCTGTTCCAGCCACTGTCTCACGACATGTGTATCAGATAATTATTAATGTGTTTCTTTTTATTCATACAGTGGAAAACATAAGACATTCTTGATGTTACTGATATGTGTGTAACATATAGGGCGCCTGTAAGCTACATTCTAATCATTAACAGAATATTTGTCACCTACAAAACGAAACAACATAAGTAGTGTTAGTCAGTTAGTCATTACTCATGATTACTTTTCAAAACTGCAAAGACAGAAACTTAGCTGATGCAGGGAATATCTCTCTCTCTCTCTCTCTCTCTCTCTCTCTCTCTCTCTCTCTCTCTCTCTCTCTCTCTCTCTCTCTCTCTCTCTCTAAGAAAGCGGAGGCAAAAACAAAATACTACACACCAAAGAATATAATTTTTTTCTAAATAAATGAACAAAAAACAAACAAACAAACAAAAACATTTGCAATATTATTGAAATAAATAGCATTAATTAATAAGTAAATGGTCAAGCCAT
This sequence comes from Chrysomallon squamiferum, assembly GCA_012295275.1. Taxonomy (NCBI): domain Eukaryota; kingdom Metazoa; phylum Mollusca; class Gastropoda; order Neomphalida; family Peltospiridae; genus Chrysomallon; species Chrysomallon squamiferum. Next base: position 7,119,549 of record CM022677.1, read on the forward strand.
TTAACATTATAATGTTTTCAGTGTTGCTGTTGGATCTCTGCCTATGTGTCTGTGTGTCCAACTATCTTTCTCATTTTTATTTCTCACCATTAATTTCTACAAATCTCAGTACCGGCCCTGTCACCCTCCTCTTAGATTATGTGAATCAGTCCCTTGTTTAAACTAACTTGAACGTGCACAGTAAACGCAAACTCTAATATCAGGATTTACAACTAGTGTCTAAGATCTCTAGTCAGGTAGTCACGTTTCCGTGTCTCGGGTTTTCCTTTTGTTTTCTTTAACCTACCAGTTCTCTTGTTCTTACTTCTGTATTCATTATTTATTTATTTATTTATGTTTGTATTTATTTATTCGTTTCTGTGTATTCCTTTACATATTTGTTCGTTGTTTGTACGTATGAGACAGGAGATATATAAATATATATATACAGGTTGTTGTTACTGTTCTTGTTACGTTAAAATGCATGCGTGTGTGTGTGTGCGAAAGTGATATGTATTGTAATCTATTTTAAAAAGATGACGTCACAATATTTATTTTGAGCAAACATCAGATCTCTCGGCTTATAGGTTACGAAGTTTTAGAAAACTGAAATTAGAATAAACATAAAAAAACAAATAAATAAAATAAAATAAAATGAAACAAAAAGTTATGGTTTTGTTCCTCATCCTAAAAACAATGAAGCCTCAGTACCGGCCCTATTCCCCTCCTCTGTGATTATTGTGAATCAAAAGCGGGTAGAGAAGTAAAAAGAAAATATTTTCTAAAATTTATCACGAACGTTAATTATAAATAAATATATTAGTTAATAAATAAATAAATAGATAACAAAAGTAATTCACAGATTTATTGTTATCAGCAGTTCTATACATTTAGTGATAGTGATAGTAAAAGTATTAGTATTAGTATTAATACTAGTAGTTGTTGCTACTATACAGTTTTGAAACCTTTATTTATTTTTAATTAATTAATTAATTAATTAATTATTATTATTATTATTATTATTATTATTATTATTATTATTATTATTATTTAATGATTTCGTTTCGAAAGATAAAATAGAAAAATACTTTAGCAGATGATGTTTATTCAGTTCGGATCAAACCACAATGTTTGTGATTATTATCAGTCATTTATTCTGAAAGTCTTTACTTTAGAACAAATAATAATTACAGGTATGTACGTATTTACACAACAGCAGCGCACCGCATATTGGATTAACTCACGTACGGACCTGACACTGATAAGAAATCTTTCTCTCTGCTGGCAGAACGACAAAAATCAGAAAGATCACTGACTCATAAAATACTGCGCCATGAGATATAAATCTTGTTTAAGTCTGGATATCGAATGTTATATTAATGGATACAGAGTAAAGACTTGGTTTAACCGCCTCATTTAGCATAATTTAAAAATTAAATTTAAAAAATGATATTAATTTTTGAAAAATAATTAAAATGTGCCTAACAAATTAGTCGTCCTGTGAAGACTAAATTACTTTACTGATGGAGTGAATGTTCGGCAATAACGCGAATACAGTTTCAAAAGTGTCTTGTGTTTGTTGCGTTCTAGTGTATAAACAGGAGATACTGCTATTACATCTATTTTAGAAAGATGATGTCAAAATATTGAATTTAGTAAACATCATATCTCTCAATTTATAGGTTAGGAAGTGCTAGAAAACTGAAGTCAAATTGAATATGGAAAAAAATTAAAATAAATAAAAAATAAATATATAAAACAAAATGAAACAATAATATATGGTTTTGTTCCTCATCGAAATTCTGAAGCCTCAGTACCGGCCCTGTTCCCCTCCTCTGTGATTATTGTGAATCAGTCCCTTGCTCCAACTAACTCGAGCGTGAATAGAGAACAAAAGGCGAAATATGATTTGTAACTTTGGGCTTTAAAAGACAAGTTTACGGATCCCCAGTGTTTTATCCAGTTTAGTATCTAGTCACGTTTTTGAGATATCAGTTACTAAGTTTCGTTGTTTGTACGTAGTAGTCAGAGAGGGGTCAAAGATCATCCTTCGTATCTGTGAACAGAACATTTTATACAGTGTGTCATACAGCAATAATAATAATAATAATAATAATAATAATAATAATAATAATAATAATAATAATAACAACAACAACAACAACAACAATAATAATTATAATAATAACAGTAACAACAAGAACAATAAAGAAATAATAACAATAACAGTATGAACAGTAACATCAACGACACAAAAACATATGAAAATTTTTTAAAATGAACAAATAGAGATAATAATAATAATAATAATAATAATAATAATAATAACAATAGCAATAACAATAACAATAATAATAACAACAATAAGAATAATAATAACAATAACAATAATAATAATAATAATAATAATAATAATAATTACTCAATTTCATAGACTAGGTAGTCTAAGGGAAATAACTCTGTTGCCCATTAATAATAACATTAACAGCAATAACAAAATATAATAATGAAATGTTTTCGAATCTAGGTTTCTATTTCATTTAGTTAAGTGCTATTAAGTAATTATGACAATGAAGCGAAGTAACAATTGGTGTAACAATTTCTCAATAGCAGAACAAATAATTGGAAGACAACAACGAAAAACCTGTAACATCTAGATTGATAAAGAAAATGTGTATTTAAACTGACTATTGTTAAAGATTTTAACCCATTTAAAACGTTTAATGGATAAGTAAAGAAATTATGAAGAAATTATATTATATGTGTTTATGGTGTATTTGAGATACTGTTAATTTATTAAGCGAAGATTAAAAAAATAATAATAAAAATACGAGTATAGCAGTAGAAAAAGAAATAGTTTAAGAAACAAAAACGAATAATCGTACTGAATTAATTAATTTCATATAATATCTGTGACATGACACGAACATGTTTTTCGTTGCGCGAGTTATTCCCCTTAGATTATAAATGTTTTTCGCTTTAACGCGATTACAAGCATTTACTAATATTTTATTCTGACTGTTTTGCTAAATAATAAACTAAAAGGAAGAATTAATCAACAAAATTGATTATTTATTTCAACAGTATTTATTTTAGATGATTTTGGTACATTCGATATACAGAGCGAAGTGATTGTACGTGAAGAAAGATATTAACAGATTTGTGAGAATGTTACGATTTTTTCTTCTAACAACACGAAATAACCTATATTAAAATATTAAATCAAAAAGTAAAACAAACCAACATAAATAAATAAATAAATAAAGTAAGTAAGTAAGTAAGTAAGAACAACAGAAAAACAGTAATTATTATATAATAAAGTAACTAAAGATAAATGAAATAAGAGAATAAAAAATTGAGTTTATTATAATTTTTATTAGAAGACCTTATACACTTAGTTTTCACATTTTTAATTATGTTGCAAATTTAACAAATATTAACTGTAAAAATAAAGAAAAAATTATAAAATAACCATAATGATACAAAAAAGTTTTACTTCATAATATATACATTTTTCTTTTCAGTCGTTATTAAAAAGACAAAACAAATAGTAAAAACAAAAATATTAAAACAATAACATGACACCATATACGACGGTGAAATTATTAATTTTTATTATTTTCCATTTGTATTATTACTGTTTGGTTATTATCTTCTCTTTTTTATTATTATTATTATTATTATTATTATTATTATTATTATTATTATTATTATTATTATTATTATTATATATCTCCTTTTTTGTAGTAAAGAAAGAAATTTAAAATAATGGTTCAAATATCAACGTTAACGGGGTGTATACGGTTTATCTATTTACAAACAAAATTGAAAACGGTAGGCGATTCAAGCTTTGTTTGGTGTTTCTTCTTGACTGAGTTATTTCCCCTTAGCATTTTTTTTTACATACCGTCAAACAATTTGAATACTGACGAAATATGAAATGATCTGATGGATGTGTGTGTGCGTGCGTATGTGTGTGATTGTGTGTGTGCGTTTGAAAGAGAGAGAGTTATTTTCTTCTTCAAAATAAAAAAAGAAAAAATGAAGTAGAATAGTTGAGTACCCTTAGAACCTCCACCCAAAAAAACCCCAATAATCTGTATTAGCTGTTAATAATACATTTATAATAAGAGTACTACATTGATATTAGACACATTAATTATATTTTACACACAGACAGACATATATGTAAGGAGAGTATATATATATATACATAGCTTTCTTAAAATAAACTACAAAATAACAGAATAGTTTACATGTATGGAAGGAGAGACAGACAGAGAGAGAGAGAGAGAGAGAGAGAGAGAGAGAGAGAGAGAGAGAGAGAGAGAGAGAGAGAGAGAGAGAGAGAGAGAGAGAGAGAGAGAGAGAGAGAGAGAAACAAAACGAAATTTTAAAAGTATATCACGTTTTGTTTTGAAATTTATCTTGCAATTTAGTATTTTTAAACGAGACTGTAAGAATAATAATCATAATTAAAAAAAATAATGAATTAATGATTTAGTTATTATTTTTAATAAAAAAAGATGAAATTAAACAAAGTAACTAAATTAATTACTTAATTAACTAAATTAATAAGTAAATAAATCATATAATTAATTTTCTGTTTATTTATCAGTTGATGTAAAGAAAGAAATGTCTGTGGACTTTCAACTTCAAAACAGTTAAAGTGAAACTAACTTAGCAGACAGGTTGAAGTTTACTTTTTACACCATGTAAATATTTGTATTTCTCCGTTGTACTCTCCCACGTACAATTTGTTGTCCATTAACAGATTTGTGAGAATCTTACGATTTTTTCTTCTAACAACACGAAATAACCTATATTAAAATATTAAATCAAAAAGTAAAACAAACCAACATAAATAAATAACTAAATAAAGTAAGTAAGTAAGTAAGTAAGAACAACAGAAAAACAGTAATTATTATATAATAAAGTAACTAAAGATAAATGAAATAAGAGAATAAAAAATTGAGTTTATTATAATTTTTATTAGAAGACCTTATACACTTAGTTTTCACGTTTTTAATTATGTTGCAAATTTAACAAATCTTAACTGTAAAAATAAAGAAAAAATTCTAAAATAACCATAATGATACAAAAAAGTTTTACTTCATAATATATACATTTTTCTTTTCAATCGTTATTAAAAAGACAAAACAAATAGTAAAAACAAAAATATTAAAACAATAACATGACACCATATACGACGGTGACATTATTAATTTTTATTATTTTCCATTTGTATTATTACTGTTTGGTTATTATCTTCTCTTTTTTATTATTATTATTATTATTATTATTATTATTATTATATATCTCCTTTTTTGTAGTAAAGAAAGAAATTTAAAATAATGGTTCAAATATCAACGTTAACGGGGTGTATACGGTTTATCTATTTACAAACAAAATTGAAAACGGTAGGCGATTCAAGCTTTGTTTGGTGTTTCTTCTTGACTGAGTTATTTCCCCTTAGCATTTTTTTTTACATACCGTCAAACAATTTGAATACTGACGAAATATGAAATGATCTGATGGATGTGTGTGTGCGTGCGTATGTGTGTGATTGTGTGTGTGCGTTTGAAAGAGAGAGAGAGTTATTTTCTTCTTCAAAATAAAAAGAAGAAAATGAAGTAGAATAGTTGAGTACCCTTAGAACCTCCACCCAAAAAAACCCCAATAATCTGTATTAGCTGTTAATAATACATTTATAATAAGAGTACTACATTGATATTAGACACATTAATTATATTTTACACACAGACAGACATATATGTAAGGAGAGTATATATATATATATACATAGCTTTCTTAAAATAAACTACAAAATAACAGAATAGTTTACATGTATGGAAGGAGAGACAGACAGAGAGAGAGAGAGAGAGAGAGAGAGAGAGAGAGAGAGAGAGAGAGAGAGAGAGAGAGAGAGAGAGAGAGAGAGAGAGAGAGAGAGAGAGAGACAAAACGAAAATTTTAAAAGTATATCACGTTTTTGTTTTGAAATTTATCTTGCAATTTAGTATTTTTAAACGAGACTGTAAGAATAATAATCATAATTAAAAAAAATAATGAATTAATGATTTAGTTATTATTTTTAATAAAAAAAGATGAAATTAAACAAAGTAACTAAATTAATTACTTAATTAACTAAATTAATAAGTAAATAAATCATATAATTAATTTTCTGTTTATTTATCAGTTGATGTAAAGAAAGAAATGTCTGTGGACTTTCAACTTCAAAACAGTTAAAGTGAAACTAACTTAGCAGACAGGTTGAAGTTTACTTTTTACACCATGTAAATATTTGTATTTCTCCGTTGTACTCTCCCACGTACAATTTGTTGTCCATTAACAGATTTGTGAGAATCTTACGATTTTTTTCTTCTAACAACACGAAATAACCTATATTAAAATATTAAATCAAAAAGTAAAACAAACCAACATAAATAAATAACTAAATAAAGTAAGTAAGTAAGTAAGTAAGAACAACAGAAAAACAGTAATTATTATATAATAAAGTAACTAAAGATAAATGAAATAAGAGAATAAAAAATTGAGTTTATTATAATTTTTATTAGAAGACCTTATACACTTAGTTTTCACGTTTTTAATTATGTTGCAAATTTAACAAATCTTAACTGTAAAAATAAAGAAAAAATTCTAAAATAACCATAATGATACAAAAAAGTTTTACTTCATAATATATACATTTTTCTTTTCAATCGTTATTAAAAAGACAAAACAAATAGTAAAAACAAAAATATTAAAACAATAACATGACACCATATACGACGGTGAAATTATTAATTTTTATTATTTTCCATTTGTATTATTACTGTTTGGTTATTATCTTCTCTTTTTTTATTATTATTATTATTATTATTATTATTATTATATATCTCCTTTTTTGTAGTAAAGAAAGAAATTTAAAATAATGGTTCAAATATCAACGTTAACGGGGTGTATACGGTTTATCTATTTACAAACAAAATTGAAAACGGTAGGCGATTCAAGCTTTGTTTGGTGTTTCTTCTTGACTGAGTTATTTCCCCTTAGCATTTTTTTTTCATACCGTCAAACAATTTGAATACTGACGAAATATGAAATGATCTGAAGTAACAAAAATGAATACACTCAGCTGTTTACTTCAGATGTGACTTTTTATCAGCGACCTCTGAATGTTCATTTGTATTTGTGTAAGCCAAATACATCAGTTATATGAATAAAAATAAGAGATAGGTCACATAGTACCACGACAATTATAAAAATATAAATCCATGTATAGAGGCTGACGCAATTTGTTTAAGTAAATAATATTACATACCAAATCAGTCAATAACACAGAAATTTTATTTGTAGTAATAATAACATCAAAAATAACAATCTCTCTCCCTCCCGCTCTTAAAAACTTACATACTAGAATTCAAAGCGTTCTTAACATTATGAAGTGGGAAGCAGACACATTTCTACATTTGCAATATATACAAGCATACAAATATAAACTATTTTCATTAATACATATACACATAACATACCTATAGCGATATGTAGTAAACATACGCACACATATTCATTAAATTTATCTAATTTAAGCCAAATTTATTTTAATCAATATTAGGCGGCAATTATTTGTTTTTATTAAGTTTTGAAATAAATAAAATAAATAAAAACTGAGTCATCGCATTCAGGGAATTTCCTACGCTCTACAGTAGGATAGAGATAATTTTCCCGCAGTATTCTACGTCTCTGTTTCCTAGGTGACTGACGAAATATGAACTGATATTCCTAATACAGAAGGCAGTCAGCCATGACTTGTTCATATAGCTAGGTATGTTGTGTTTTACATTCTCACTCATTCTCTCACTCTTGCTCAAACTCTCTGTCTCTCTCAGACTCTGTCATTCTACCGCTCTTTCTCTCTCTCTCAGTTCTGTCTCCCACTCACTTTCTGTTCTGTCTCTCACTCCCTCTCTACTCTCACTGTCTCTCTTCTCTCCTAACAAGATTAACAATTTTACCTACAGCAAAGTTAAATAGACACCAACAAAAAAGTAGTGAGCCAAGATACACCGTTTAACTGAAACTGAGTACAAACAAAACACACTAAGTCTGTAGTAACCCGAAGTCTATATTTGTTGTTTCTTTGAAACATGTTAAAATCTTCCTTCATTTAGAAGGAAAGAATATTTCTTTATTCCTTTAGAGCAGAAATAAAATCAAGAATTTATACTTCATGATCACTATTTATTTTTAATTAGTATTTTTCGTTATTTAAAAAAAAAAAAAATGTATTTCTACATTATTCTTTTAAACCTCAGAGTTAACAAACAACATTAGTTCTTTTATCAAATTAAAGTGTTTATTTTTTTCATTCATATATCGATGTTCATAATTCAAATATTACAATCAGTAAAACATACTTGAGAGAGAGAGAGAGAGAGAGAGAGAGAGAGAGAGAGAGAGAGAGAGAGAGAGAGAGAGAGAGAGAGAGAGAGAGAGAGAGAGAGAGAGAGAGAGAGAGAGAGTACAGTTTTACTTGTATATGTTTGTCTGTTTACATAAACATTTCATTTCCGTCTCAAAACATAACAATTTGAAATAAATACTCTCTTTGAATCTCTTTATAGAGATACTTTGCAAAAAATTTCACATACAAATGTGGCGAAATATGAACTGATATTCCTAATACATCCATGATTTGAACTTATAGCTAGGTATGTTGCATTTTACATTTTACCTATACGTACATATTCAAACATTCTCTCACTCTTGCTCAAACTCTCTGTCTCTCTCAGATCTGTCATTCCACTGCTCTCTCTATCTCTTTCTGACACTCTTTCACTCCCTCTCTACTCTCACTGTCTCTCTTCTCTCGAATTAACAATTTTACCTATACCAAAGTTAAATAGACAATAGCAAAAGCAACAGCTATAGCAACATTAACAAGAAACAATAACAACAAAAATGGTAATAATTATGAAATAAAACTATGACAAAAAATAAAGGTAGGTCAAACACACACACACATATGTTGCTGGTTTTCTGTTTTTGAACGAACATGAAATCTGTTGTGGTTTGTTTAAAATAATATATGTGTTCATGCATATATGAGATCATATAGCTGACCCAATGACTATGTAGACAAAGAAGCCTTGGAAAAATACCAACAAAGGGCTAAGAGGTGTATAGCATTTGAAAATAGCATAGCTGAATACGCAATCACTAATTTAGTGGATATCATATATTCCCACTTGAAAACTGATTTGAGTTTCAATTTTGGATTTATAGTTATACGTTTACAGTTTCACGATTCACGCTGTGACTCAGGTGTCCCATATTGTCGAAATTAATACAGGAATAACAACCTGACGCTACCTCGCTGCTGAATGGGTTAACCCAATGTGGTAAATGTATTGTTTGTTTTGTGTCTTGTGTGATCTTTTATTTCTTGAAAATTTGTTAATCCCCCTTTGATTCATAACTTTTTTTTTTTTTTAGCCTATTAATCCAATCTTCTCTGTCAGTTAAAAACAGTTACTGACAGTAACAATTTAATAATTTATTCACAGGTACTAACAACACAGTCAATAAGTATGTGTTATGTATTGGAAAGTATCGATACACAAACAAGGACACACACAGGCACTCATACACATAAACAAACACACATAGATACACACCAAAAAAACCCAACACAGACACATAGGCATACATACAAAAATAGAGACACACAGACCACACACACAGACACACACTCACATAGATACACTCACCTAACACAAACACATAGTCATACACCCAGTGATAGCGAAACACACACAGCCACACATGCATTCACACAAAGATACACACACTAATTTACATTGGTATTTTGTAATTTTGATAATTTAAAGTTACTGCCATACTGCAAGTTTTAGAGCTGTTGTATGAATTGTACACACTCACTCAATTTATATCACAACTACCCCTTTAATAAAGTAATGAATATATGTCACATTTCCAACCGCATTATAGAATTAAAGATCGAATTGGCACTATGGGCCAGGTATGTCCACTTTAAGTGTATTTTACTGCAAAAGTGATTATACATAGGAATTTTTAATGAGTTGTAGATAGTGTATTGGAGTCATTGGAGCACGTGATAGAATTCAAAAGGTCAAAATATTACTACAATTTAGCTTATACTAAGAGATTTGGAATCTTATCAAATTACTGATCAATTTCACCACATTGGACACACTGATTACAAAGTAAAAAGGCCGAATGAACTGATTATGACTAGTTTTCTTGTCAAAAACAAATATCAAATTTCCGCAAAATCACCCTTTAGGTATGTGACATGGAGGGACTGACTCTATGGTTCAGTTATGTTTATATTTGATTTTGTATGTATATATGTCTGAAGGATTACAATATGACGATTTCGCTCCAGGTTATGTAGCAGACAATGAACTCTATTTTCTCAAGTTAAAAACAAATTATATTATGGTTTTATGTATTAATGTAAAGCAGAAACAAACGTTTGTTTAAATTTGCTGTTCTCTAATTTCTTGAAAATTGTAATTTAAATTTATATTGTAAAGTTTCACACTTCTATGGTTTGTGATTGGCTTGATGCAAGACTAATCATTGTATTATGAAGCTTTTTTTACGTACTTATTTTATAAAGCATTATTTGCTGGTGTCTATGAGTATCTGTGTATACTTGTGTGTATCGGTGTGTGTGTATGTGTGTGTGTGTCTTTGTGTATGCGTATGAGTGTGTGTTTGCGGTCTGATGTATGATTAGTAATCAGAAATTAACCACATTTCTTGACCAAACAAAATTTTAAGAAGAATAAAAGTATGTGCTATACTTTTTATCAGAGAACTAATTCAAACTGTTAATTTAAACTTAAACTTTTGCATCTGAACATTAACTATCCATTAAATAATAATAATCATCATCATCGTCATCATCATTATTGATATTATTATCAATATTATTATTACTACTGCTATTACTAATGCTGCATATTTTTATCATCATCATCATTATCGTCATTATTATTATTAATATTATTATTATTATTATATTTATTTTATTTAAACAAATAACATTTATTTCAACTTATCTGTTAATGCTTAGAGTAATAAAGCAACATTACTTCTTTCATCAAATGAAAGTTTTTACCTTTTTCATTCATGAACGCATTTTAATTTTGATAATTTAAATATTTTAATCTGTAAAAAGGTCTTGGTAAATTACGAATTTCCATTTTGATACTTTACAACGCAAATGTATTTATGAGAGAGAGAGAGAGAGAGAGAGAGAGAGAGAGAGAGAGAGAGAGAGAGAGAGAGAGAGAGAGAGAGAGAGAGAGAGAGAGAGAGAGAGAGAGAGAGAGAGAGAGACTAGTTTCACTGGTTTTATGTTTACATACACATTCAATTTCCCTCTCAAAACACACTATAACATTTTCGAATACAATACATTTGTTAAAATTTTACATATAAATATAATTATTTTTAGTGCTTGTTGTGAAATATTAAACGTATTTAAAACTGTTTCTGTTTCTGTGTGAATTTCTGTCTACAGATCTCAGTCTATCTGCTTCTTTCTGATACGAACAAGAGGCATGTTCTCTTTCTCACACAACAAACAAACAGTGACAGAGATAGTATATATATCATATTGATATATATTAACACACACACACAAACACACACACATACTAACACACATTACAGTGACAGAAATAGGACAACACACACACATTATTTTGTTATTATTATTATTATAATTATTATTATTATTATTATTATTAGTCAATTTCATGGACTAGGTAGTCTAAGGGAAATAACTCTGTTGTCCTTTAATAATACAAATCGTAATTAATAACAACAAAACAAATTTTAACAAATGAAAACACTATAAAAAAATAATAATGATGATATATTTTCATTTAATTTGTTTAGTTAAGTGCTATTAAGTAATTATGACAATGAAGCGAAGTAACAATTAGCGTAACCATTTCTCAATAGCAGAACAAATAACTGAAAGACAACAACGAAAAACCTGTAACATCTAAATTGATAAAGAAAAATGTGTATTTAAACTGATTATTGTTTAAAATTTTACACCATTTAAAACTGTTAATGGAGAAAGAAGTAAAGAAATAAAGAAGAAATTATATTACATTTTTTATGGTGTATGGGAGATAGTGTTTAATTATTCAGCGAAGCTAAATAAATATAAAATATAAAAACGAGAATTGTTCACATAACAGACGATTATAGAAAAAGAAATAAAACGGTTTCAGAAAAAAACGAGTAATCGTGATGAATTAAAAATTAGATATAATTTAACTTCATTTCATATATTACATGTACAGATTTTTCGTTGCCCGAGTTATTCCCCTTAGACGATGAATGGTTTTCGCTTTAACTCAATTATAAACATTTAGTAATATTTTATTTTGAAGGTTATGCTAAATAATAAAAATATAATGATCTGTTAATAAATAAAATTGAATACCTATTTTATAATATCTAATTTGTTTAAGCAACATTTACTTTTGTTAATTACAGTCAATAATAACAGTCAATAATAATAATAACAATCGGTAATTAGTTGTTTTCATTAAGTTTGAAATAAATAAATTTAATAAAATCTTAGTTATTAGAGTTTGTAAATATCAAGAATCTATAGGGAATTATTTAGTCACTAAAATACAGTACATTATGTTCCCGGGAAATTCATATTCTACTCCTCTGTTTTCTGTGTCACTGACAAAATGTCAAACCGACTTTTTAAAAAGTACGAACAGCCATAACCTGTTTATATCGCTATGTATCTCGCATTTTACATTTTACATTCAGACACTCTCTCACTCGTGTTCACTCTTTCTCGCCTAATAAAATTAACAATTTTACCTAAAGAAAAGTAAAAAAAAGCCAGCAAAAGCAACAGCTACAACAACAATATTAAAAATAACAAAAATAATAAAAATAATTATGTACTATTATAATAACAATAACAACCTTAACAGTAATGTCAAAAATATAAACAAACAAAATATATCGATGAACAAACGCGCGCGCACACGCACTCACACACAAACAAACAAACAAAAATACACACAATTAAACTTTTAAACAGAAGTGATGTTAGATATCAAGCTCTAGAAATCATTATATTTTCGAAATTTTGATAATTATCTATATGAAACGGCTGAAAAACAGTTTACATGTATTTGAAATCTGTATGAAACATACAAACTTAGAATAGTGAAACCCAAATCTCTATTCTCTAATACAAATAACATATATATTTTTGTGAAAAATTTAAATTCTTTATCTTATTTTTGCTCTGAATAAAGAAATATTAAATTTTAGTAAAGTAATATTAATACATATGAAACAATTTAAAATGAAAAATAGAGATAATAATAATAATAATAATAATAATAATAATAATAATAATAATAGTAATAACAATAATAATAGCAATAACAATAACAATAATATTAATAATAATTACTCAATTTCCTAGACTAGGTAGTCTAAGGGAAATAACTCTGTTGCCCATTAATAATAACATTAACAGCAATAACACAATATAATAATGATATATTTTCGAATCTAGGTTTCTATTTCATTTAGTTAAGTGCTATTAAGTAATCATGACAATGAAGCGAAGTAACAATTAGTGTAACCATTTCTCAATAGCAGAACAAATAACTGAAAGACAACAACGAAAAACCTGTAACATCTAGATTGATAAAGAAAATGTGTATTTAAACTGACTATTGTTAAAAATTTAAACCCATTTAAAACTTTTAATGGATAAGTAAAGAAATTATGAAGAAATTATATTATATGCGTTTATGGTGTATTTGAGATACTGTTAATTTATTCAGCGAAGATTAAAACAAAAATAATAAAAATACAAGATTAGCAGCAGAAAAAGAAACAAAGATGAATAATCGTACTGAATTAAATACTAAGTATAATTTAAATTAATTTCATATAAATTCTGTGACATGACACGTACATGTTTTTCGTTGCGCGAGTTATTCCCCTTAGATTATAAATGTGTTTCGCTTTAACTCAGTTACAAGCATTTACTATTTTATTCTGACTGTTTTGCTAAATAATAAACTAAAAGGATGAATTACTCAACAAAATTGATTATTTATTTCAACAGTATTTATTTTATATGATTTTGGTTTATTTATATCAAATTGGATATACAGAGCGAAGTGATTGCACGTGAAGAAAGATATTAACGGATTTGTGAGAATCTTACGATTTTTTTTCTAACAACACGAAATAACCTATATTAAAATATTAAATAAAAAAAGTAAAACAAACAAACATAAATAAATAAATAAACTAAGTAAGTAAGAACAACAGAAACACAGTAATGATTATCTAATATAGAACTAAAGATAAATAAAATAAGAGAATAAAAAATTGAGTTTATTATAATTTTTATTAGAAGACATTATACACTTAGTCTTCACTAAAATAATGGTTAAAATATCAACGTTAACGGGGTGTATACGGTTTATCTATTTACAAACAAAATTGAAAACGGTAGGCGATTCAAGCTGTATATAATGTTTCTTCTTGACTGAGTTATTTCCCTTAGCATTTTTTACATACCGTCAAACAATTTGAATATTAGTAACAGAATGTTTTTCTTTTTAATTTCTTAATAGTAACAGCAGCAGGAGCAGTTAAAATAGTAGTAGTAGCAGCAGCAGCAGTATAGAGTAATTGCAGTTATATTAGATTTTAAATGTATATGATTAATAGAGTATTTGGTGCTACTTTGGCGTGTGATCTACATCATCAAGCGATCAACACCGAGAACATTCTACGCGTTTATTTTAATTATTATTTTCTTTAGTCTTGGCTTTTTATTATATATTTATACTTCACAGAGAAAGATTGCAATGGTCGTTGCGCGAGCTGGGAGGATTTCACCGTTTTTCCCTTTACTTCCAGCTGCCTTCATTTCTCCACCACAACGATGACGTGGTCTGGTATTTTCTTCATCGTCTACAAGTCAATGTCTTCGTAAAAATTCAACTGCCTTCGTTTCATCGCTGATCATGATGTGAAACTCTTCAGCCAAAATGTTAAGAGTTCTTTAATAGAAGAGTAAATGAACAAGTGGCCTGGAAGTGATGTTCTTATACAAGTATCATTACCTTAAAGTATCATAATCTTTACCTGCCTGCTACAAACTGACATTTCCTGTTAAAGGAATACACTTATCGTTTCTCCTCGCCCTTTAACTCGTAGATCAAATGCAAACGTAGTTTCACGATGCGTAGATCACAGCAAAAGTATCAGTAGATGTAGTAAAATTGATAATGACAATAAACAGGTTGTCCTTGCTTGTGTGCATGTGTGTATGTGTATGTAGACAGATAGATAGATTAGATAGATCCTGAGATCACTATAAACTGTTTCGATATTTGATCACTAGATACGTTTCTATATTTTCAGTCAGTAAACAAAAACAATATTACTTTTTTAATACTTAATTTTAAAAGCCCTAGTGCTTGTACACATTTTTAGACAGCACTGTAATAGTAGCTCCGCTCATATGCCTGAAGCTACAGAATCGGAGAAACACAGTGCCTGGGTGTCGTAAAATAACTTTTTGAATTCTGTTTATTTATTTATTTATTTATTTATTTATTTATATTTATTTATTTACGTATTTAGTAGTAGTAGTAGTAGTAGTAATATTAGTATTATTATTATTTTAATATTAATTTCACATAATTAACGTTTGACTTTATTATTGCATTTTAATATGATTAAGAAGAAGAAAAAAAAGTTTCGGACAACTTTGACTATTCACTTTCTTTACACATGTACCTTGATTTTTCAGTCTTCAGTATTTTAAATATTTAGTGGCGTTGTGACGTGTGTCTGTGCATGTGTGTGTGTGAGTGTGTGCCTGTGTTTGTGTGCTAAAAGCATTTGATCTTTAATCATAACCTTCTGCTATGAACAAACTCGGTTACAACCTGGATCCCACTCCAGAAAGGGACAATTTGTATCATGTATCTCTCTCTCTCTCTCTCTCTCTCTCTCTCTCTCTCTCTCTCTCTCTCTCTCTCTCTCTCTCTCTCTCTCTCTCTCTCTCTCTCTCTCTCTCTCTCTCTCTCTCTCTCTCTCTCTCTCTCTCTGTCTTTCTCTATCTTTCTCTTCTTTATCACTCTGTGTCTCTCTGAATCTCTTTTTCTCTCTCTTTATCTATCTTACTCTCTCTCCTTGTTTCTCTCTCTGTCTCTTTTCTCTGTCTGACTCTCTCTGTGTCTCCCTCTGTCTATCTCTGTCCATGTCTCTCTTTGTCTCTCTTTCTCTCGCTGTATCTCTTTCCTTCTCTGACTCTCTTTCTCTCTCTAACTGTATCTATCTGTCTCTTTGTCTCTCTCAAGTATCTTTCTCTCTCTGTCTGTCTCTCTTCTCTCTGTCTCTCTGTCTCTCTCCGTCTCACTCCCTTTCTCGATCTGAGTATCTGTCTCTCTGTTTTCCTCCTTCTCTGTCTCTCTGCCTCTCTTTCTTTCTCTGTCTATCTATGAAACTCTCTTTATCTCTCTGACTCTCTTTGTCTCTCTCTGTCTCACTCTGCCTCTCTCGCTTTCTCTCTTTCTCTCTCTTCTCTCTCTCTCTCTCTCTCTCTCTCTCTCTATCTCTCCGTCTATCTCTCTGTCTCTCTCTCTCTATATCTCTGTCTCTCTCTCTCTGACTCTCTGTATCTCTTCGTCTCTTTCCCTTTCTCCTTCTATGACTGTCTTTTTCTCTCTGTCTCTGTCTCCTTCTCTCACTGTCTCCCTGTCTCTGTCTCTCCTTCTCTCTGTCTCTCGCTTTTTCTCGCTATCTGTCTCTTTCTCTGAGTGTCTCTCCCTGTCTCTCTCTTTCTGTTTTTCTCTCGCTGTCTCTCTGACTCTCTGTCTTTCTCTGTATCTGTCACTCTTTCTGTCTCAGGGGATATCTGTCGGTTTCTGTCTTTCTCTCTCTGCTATTTCTTTTTCTCTCTTTATCTCTTTTACTCTCTCTCTTTTGTCTCTATCTCTCTCTCTTTCTGTCTGAATCTCTCTGTGTCTCTCTGTCTCTCTCTGCCTCTCCCAGTCCCTGTCTCTTTTTCTCTCTCTGTCTCTCTCTTTCTTGCTCTACCTCTTTCTTTCTCTGACTCTCTTTCTCTCTCTAACTGTCCCTATATGTCTCTTTGACTCTCTCTCTTCGTCTCTCTCGATTTCTCTCTCTGTCTATCTCTCTGTCTGTCTCTCCTCTCTTTGTCTCTCTCCTCTCTCTTCCTTTTTCTCTCTTTCCCTCTCTATTGTGAAACTCTCGGTGTCTCTCTGACTCTCTCTGTCTCTTTCTCTCTCCCCTGTTTTTTCTGTCTGTCTCTTTCTCGCTCTGCTCTCTCTCTTTTTCTCTTTATCTATCTTACTCTCTCTCTCCTTGTTTCTCTATCTCTCTCTCTCTCTTTCTCTGTCTGACGCTCTCTCTGTCTCTCTATGGCTATCTCTGTCCCTGTCTTTCTTTCTCACTCTTCTTCTCTCTGTCTCGCTCTATCTCTTTCCTTCTCTGACTCTATTTCTCTCTCTAACTATATCTATTTGTCTCTCTGACCGTTTCTCTCGCTTTCTCTCTCTAAAGTATCTTTCTCTCTCTGTCTCTCTCCGTCTCTCTCCCTTTCTCTCTCTGAGTATCTGTTTCTCTGTTTCTCTCTCCTTCTCTGTCTCTCTTTCTCTCTCTGTCTCTGTCTCATTTTGTCTCTCTCGCTTTCTCTCTCTCTCTCTCTCTCTCTCTCTCTCTCTCTCTCTCTCTCTCTCTCTCTCTCTCTCTCAGGCATCCATTTATTTAATTAAAAAATAAATATGTAAAATGTAACAAAATATATCTATAGCAACAATAAAGAAGGAAAGAAAAGCATCTTACCAATTTTCTTGTTTTTCAGCTGCCACCCGGTTCAGAGGAATCAAAACACAACAAAAAGTAACTCTAATTTTCTTTCTTCTTCTTTTCAAGTTCTTCCTTTCCGAAAAAAACTAAAAAATCTATTGCAGAATGCGTTTTTTTTTTTTTTTTTATAAAGAGTCGTCACTCCAGGAAAAATAATAATAATAAACCTTAAAATGTACGTGAAAAAAGCTACTGCTATGACTTATACTAATACTAATACTAATAACTGTAGAATGAAAATGTAACTGACTGAATAAGATTACTTAAGATTACTTCCTTCACTTGGTCGCTTTGCCGCAACTGCGCATTAACACTCGTATCACGTGTTTTATCAAACCAATCACAACAAGTACAAATCTAAGACAGCTGCGTTAAGATTACTTCTTCCACTTTGACGTTGTCTAGCGTTTCACCATAACTACGCATAAACAATCGAATCACGTGTCTTATCAAACCAATCACAGTAAGCTGTTTTATATACCTCATGTCCGTTTCAACGTATTCATTAAATAACTGAATCATGACTTTATCTTGTTCGGAAAATTTAACACAAGTTTCAGCATGTTTCCGGTGATATTTACAATGCAGGAAAAAGAGAACATGGTGATCTAGCAAAAACCCAGCATTTCAGAACAAACCTGCGAGTGAAAAAATTCCAGTCTTCTTCTTTCAGTGCGTGTGCGTGTGTTTTGGTGTTTGATTATTAATCAGAAATTAACCACATTTCTTGATCACCCTAAAATAGAACAAGACTAAAATGATGTGTTGTTTGTTTATACAGACATGGCCAATATTCAAACAGTTAATTTAAACTAAATAATTTCACGTCTGCATCTTGTCATTTAATTAACTGTCCATTTAATAATAATAATAACAACAACAACAACAACAACAACAACAACAATAATAATAATAATAAATAAATAAATAAATCAATAAATAAATATCATACAAAATGTATTTATATTTTTAGACAGCACTGTAATAGTAGCTCCGCTCATATGCCTGAAGCTACAGAATCGGAGAAACTCAGTGCCTGGCTGTCGTAAAATAACTCCACTTCCATTTTTTAAACATTTTAAGTCATAAAACTTTGAGAACAAAAACTTTACATAGAGTGTCAGGAATAATCAATCAGTACTTACCAATGTTTTCAACATTTGTCAGCTGTTTGAATTTTATTTATTTATTTGTTTATTTATTTATCAATCACAAGCAGAAAGTAAAATCAGCATATTTCTTAAACAATTAATTACTATCTTTAAGAGGCGAATATAAATAAAATTAATTACTGTTACGCTCTTGTAATATAACGTGATCATATTACTGGATATCATATTATTAAGTTAATTTTATCTTTATATCAAACGAGAGGAACACACTAGAGAATAAACAACAAAAAATGCTCTCATTATAACATTACGTTTATTATTATTATTGCTACTCTTCTTCTTCTTCTTCTTCTTCTTCTTATTGTTGTTGTTGTTATTATTATTATTATTATTATTATCATCATCATCATCATCATCATCATCATTATTATTATTATTCTTTTTATTATTGTTATTATTATTATTATTATTATTATTATTATTATTATTATTATTATTATTATTATTATTATTATTATTATTATTATTATTATTATTATTATTATTATTTTCTCTTTGGTAATTTGTGTGTCTCAGAGTTGATTAGAAAAGTAGCCAACAAAGTTTTCTAAAATTAGATCTATTACTTTATTGTAAAACAGGTAGCGACAACAATGATCCACATAAATCAGTTCAGTGAATAAGCACAATAATACAACAGTCAAGTGTTTGAATAGATTTCATGTTAAAACAAATTTCCAAATAAGGTCATTTTAACCGCCAACATTAAACGAACGCATAACAGTCTTTACATGATTTAGCAAAAGATATTTTGAAGTCCTATTTTTTATTATAGGTTAAACAGAGCGGAAATCTCCAAAAGAATTCTATTGTGTGTGTGTGTATGTGTATATATATATATATATATATATACACAATAACAATGCAATAATGTCAAGTTATAAAATATAAAATAACAAATTTGTCTTAATCATATTCCAGTTGTTATTATTGTTATTTGTTGTAGTTGTTGTTGTTACTGGTTTATTACATTCTGGAATCAGGTGTAAATATGCCCTTAATCTCCTAAACTGAATTCTCGCTAGGATTTGAATATGCATTTCATGTCCAAATTCTTTTTAACAAAAATATCTTAACAGAATAATCGGCAGTTGATAAATTAAATTGTGTAGTTACAGGGACATTTCGTGCAAAATAAAGGAGAAAAAATACTTAGAAAAAGTATTTGTTGATGGAACATAGAAATTACATAATAATAACAATTTGTTTATCGCTCTCTCTCTCTCTCTCTCTCTCTCTCTCTCTCTCTCTCTCGCGGGCTGTCTCTCCCTCTCGCTCTCTCTCTCTCTCTCTCTCTCTCTCTCTCTCTCTCTCTCTCTCTCTCTCTCTCTCTCTCTCTCTCTCTCTCTCTCTCTCTCTCTCTCTCTCTCTCTCTCTCTCTCTCTCTCTCTCTCTCTCTCTCTCTCTCTCTCTCTCTCTCTCTCTCTCTCTCTCTCTCTCTCTCTCTCTCTCTCTCTCTCTCTCTCTCTCTCTCTCTCTCTCTCTCTCTCTCTCTCTCTCTCTCTCTCTCTCTCTCTCTCTCTCTCTCTCTCTCTCTCTCTCTCTCTCTCTCTCTCTCTCTCTCTCTCTCACACACACACACACACACACACACACGTAACTTGAATGACTGTGATTAAATAGATAAAACACATTGTATTATCAGTGTTAGGTACCGTGACACATTTTAAACGTTGATAACAGAGGCTAAGAAATTGCGAAAGAAGATATATGTGAATAACTATGTGTAATAGCGCGTGCTGGTTTTGGCACAAACCCAGTGATTTATTTAAACTGATGTGTATCGAATTAAACTGACTATGATACTAATAATAAAAGCAAATAGAACAACAATAAATAAATAAAGAAATATATTTTCAGTAAAGAAATAAGAGCGAAAGCAAGAAATAATATATACATAGTGATAAATTTAGACATACGTAGATACTAATAATTATATATATTAAAACTAATTTACATTAACGTGAATGTGGGCTTCCTTATGTCGGCATATATAGTTGCGAAAACATTCAGTGAATGTAAAACAAAAAATCACTGAAAAATAATAAATATATTAAGACTATTAACGTTCTGTACTTAGACGTGTGTACATATATAGACACATATACACATGCACATGCAGAGCAATTTTGTTCGTCTTTATCTATGTATGTAAGTACCCATTTCATTTGTTGAGGGAACGTAGTAATAACATATTTTTCATCATAATAATCGACCCATCGATCTCTGTCTCTCAAACACACATAAAACACATACATAAACAAACACACATGTGTGTACAAAACTTCCATGTAACATATGGCCAACACAATGCACATCCACCACAATATGTATGCAACCAAACAAAATGCAAAACAGCCTACACCCAACACAACCCATAGCCAGAACAAACCAGAGCAAACAGCCTAAGACATACCGAAGAAAACCTAGCCAATCCCAACCACTTTATTATTATTTTAGTAAGGCTCGGTGAATTGTGTCTGAGTTTGAATGAGAAAACTGCTGTGTCACCTAATCGTGCTAGCGAACACCTCAGACTCTGACACAGCGAAACAAACATTGATTAAAACGTGACTTTTGTACTTTTTGTTTTCTTAATCATTAGTTAAAAACTGTACCAAACTGGAGGCCCGTCCAGGATAGAATTGTAAAAAAGTTTTAAATTATTATAATATTTCAGAGACTTTGAATGACACACTGACAGATATTTGGTTGTTATTTATTAATTATATTATTATTATTATTATTATTATTATTATTATTATTATTATTATTATTATTATTGCGGAATAAATTATCACTTCCGAAGAGGGCTTTTATTTCGCAGAATGATCTGGTGAGAAGGTTCGGTAACTATTTTATATAATACAGATTTACTGTTCTGATGTCATTATTCTTTACTGCTATACTGAATGTTCAGGACTAGCGCCAAAACAGTTTTAAATGTGTCTTTGTTGTGTTCATATATATACATATATATATATGTGTGTGTGTGTGTGTGTGTCTGAACCTCAGTAGCAATATAGACAGTAATTTTTGTACATGTTTAATTTATTCAATATAAAATATATTCATTATAAAATATATATTCCTAAATGTAATGAATTGAACAATTGATATTATTTATTTATTTATTTATTTATTTATTTATTTATTTATTTATTTATTTGTAACTAAATAAAGTTATATAATAGATAGATGTTCAAAGAAAAATATTAATATTATTGTTTTGGTTATATTTATTATTATTACTGTATATTTAGTTATATTTAGTATTATTTATATATCGTACCAAAACACTTATCTTTTTCCGCGAAGTGTATTCTCTTACACTGTCATTCTACAAATCAGTTGCTGTGTCTAGTATTACTAAACTAATTAAGCAGTAAAATTATGCTAAGTTAATAATTATGTTCAGTCCTGTTCAGTCCTGACACGCCTATTAATCTTCCAAAAAACAGATGCACCTGTGTTCGATAATAAAACATAATTTTGTCTTTATCTCCATTCGTCGTGTTTATTTATAAATACTCGATATTCGCCATTTTCTATTCAAGTTTAAAACTTTACCTCAGCGTCATGTTATATGTATTAAAGAAAAGTAAAATTATATGAATAATGAATAATAAATCAATAAATCAATAAATAGAAATTTAGAAGAAACACAGCGCCTTCGTTTCAAAAACAGAAGCTAATTTGCTACCGAGTATGTATTTATTTTTACATCACACATACACACATACACACACACACACACTCACTCACGCACTCACTCACTCACCACACATATACAGTACATCCGTCTATCGATGGGGGCGTACGGGTGTATGATGTGTACAAGTTTGTGTGTGTGTGTGTGTGCGGACAGACATACATTGTTTCTCGAGCTCGATTTATTGTTCACCTTATTCTGAATGAATTATTATTATTATTATTATTATTATTTTATTATTATTATTATTATTATTATTATTATTATTATTATTATTATTGTGTTAAACATTGTTTAAACTGATATCTCAAAATGTTCTTTCACAGACATATAGGATGCTCTTTGACCCCCATCTGTCATGCATAGGTACAAAAAACAATAGTTACTAACTGATATCTCAAAAACGTGACTAGATGTGAAAATGGATACCTCGTGGGAGATCTATAATTATGTGTTTTAAATGCGGTGTTAGCGATTTGTATCGACCTTTCTTTAGTTTGCTCATTCAAGTTAGTTGGACTGATTCACAATAGTCACAGAGGAGAGACACAGGGCCGGCACTAAAGATTCAGTGTTGAAAAACACGATATTATTGTTGTTGTCGTTGTTGTTGTTTATTAATTTAATTTATATATTCTTTTATATTTTTTTTCTTCATATTTTCGTTTTGGTTTCAATTTTCTAACACTTAGTAACCTTATTAACACGGTCGTACTGTTAATTAATTTTATTGTTGTTTGCTTTATCATAAGAATATAAAGCTTTCGCGATTTTTATTCTCTCTCACTCTCTCGAAAGAAAAAAAAACGTTTTGTGAAAAATTGAAGGTTTGCACCCCTTCTTCATTTTCAGTTGGTATCTTCCTGATCCTAGCGTCGCCTGTCAAAATTTCTGTACCTAATTTTATGGGTACAGTAGCATGGACCAACAGGAACGATAACTCGTAGTGGCTCAAATTACGTCACCGGAAAAAATGCCTCCAGTATTTAATGCGTGCAAACTACACCTGAAAATTCTTTTCTCTTCGGTTCTGACACTGGGAATGTTGCCAATTAGAAAAGTTATAACGAATTATAATTTTAGTTTATTATGTACGCATTTGCGCTAAAATAATCCAGTTTGAAAAGTTTGATTAAGTTGAAAAGGTAGTTACGAAAGGCGCATTACATCATGGTTTTGTAATATGAACAACCATCCTTATCTTTGTCAGTGTAAATCATAGCAAGTTGAGAAAACAGACGTAAAATAATTGAATTTGGAAGGTTAAAAACGTCCGTGAGCCCACAGAAACTTCCGATCGAAATCTGTCGAAAATCGTCGAACGCCGATTAGTGTTTACCAACTTTTAAACACGTATTCCTTCATAATGCAACCAATTCTACATGGAGTAATAAAAGAAAGTTGGGGTAATATGCCATTTAATGAATGCTTCACATATATATATATATATATATATGTCTATTATTGAGTAGAAATTTCAGTAAAGCTCGAATATTTTTATTTATTTCTTTTTTTTGATAACTTTGATCTCATACCATCTCGTACCCGTTTCGTACTAATTTGTGTTTCCAGGGATTATTACGAGGTCGCCAGCCAAAAAAATAAAAAAATAAAAAAAATAATAAAAAAATAAATTCAATAATTTTCACAGACACAGGCGCGTGAGTCTGAAGATGACTATTCACATGAAGTACCATAATGTGGACACTTTCCTCTGCTAAAACTCCATACCGGACAGTTCTGAGTTATAATTCTATTTTTCTTAAAAAATTAGATGTATTAGATGTGGTATTTACATGTAAAAAGCAAATTGATCACATGTTATTTGAATGATTGGTGACGTAAATAAAATATTTTGTCCTTCTTGTTCAGTAGAAATACCATTTGTTTAATGGGAAAATTTTGAAACGTAAATTCATAATTATTACATCTAAGACGTGTATTTACACGAACCTGACATTTCTTTTTTTACACGTTCGAGTTAGACTAATCAAAGATCTACTTGGAAAAAAAGATATGTGGGGCGCGTTGCTGCACTTACGATATGACAAATTTTTAGATTTTACTTTTTTATTATTAGTTAATTAATTAATTAATTTATTTTCAAAAATTTGCTTCTTATGTTTGTTTCAATAGACATTTTTTTCTTATTATTATTTTCAGTTTCATCTCACAATCTACAGTAGAAAAGTCGTCTTGCACCTGAAATAAAAATGATGACGTCACAAAGCTAATAGTTCATTTATTTCTAAATAAATAAATATACAATAAATAATCAAATAAATAATAATTAAAGTACTGCATTCGGAGGTTATTTTTTATATTTAATAATTTTGTTGTTGTTGTTCTTCTTCTTCTTCTTCTTCTTCTTCTTCTTCTTCTTCTTATTATTATTATTATTATTATTATTATTTTCTCTTTGGTAATTTGTATGTCTCAGTGTTGATTAGAAAAGTAGCCATCAGTTTTCTAAAATTAGATATTACGTTATTGTAAAACAGGGCAGCGACAACAATGATCCACATAAATCAGTTCAGTGAATAAGCACAATACTAAAACAGTCAAGTGTTTGAACAGATTTCATGTTAAAACAAATTTCCAAATAAGGTCATTTTAACCGCCAACATTAAACGAACGCATAACAGTCTTTACATGATTTAGCAAAAGATATTTTGAAGTCCTATTTTTTATTATAGGTTAAACAGAGCGGAAATCTCAAAAAGAATTATATTCTGTGTGTGTGTGTATGTGTATATATATATATATATATATATATTACACATATATATACACAATAACAATGCAATAATGTCAAGTTATAAAATATAAAATAACAAATTTGTCTTAATCATATTCCAGTTGTTATTATTGTTATTTGTTGTAGTTGTTGTTGTTACTGGTTTATTACATTCTGGAATCAGGTGTAAATATGCCCTTAATCTCCTAAACTGAATTCTCGCTAGGATTTGAATATGCATTTCATGTCCAAATTCTTTTTAACAAAAATATCTTAACAGAATAATCAGCAGTTGATAAATTAAATTGTGTAGTTACAGGGACATTTCGTGTAAAATAAAGGAGAAAAAATACTTAGAAAAAGTATTTGTTGATGGAACATAGAAATTACATAATAATAACAATTTGTTTATCGCTCTCTCTCTCTCTCTCTCTCTCTCTCTCTCTCTCTCTCTCTCTCTCACACACACACACACACACACACACACGTAACTTGAATGACTGTAGGTTGGTGATTAAATAGATAAAACTCTCTCTCTCTCTCTCTCTCTCTCTCTCTCTCTCTCTCTCTCTCTCTCTCTCTCTCTCTCTCTCTCTCTCTCTCTCTCTCTCTCTCTCTCTCTCTCTCTCTCTCTCTCTCTCTCTCTCTCTCTCTCTCTCTCTCTCTCTCTCTCTGTCTCTCCCTCTCTCTCTCTCTCTCTCTCTCTCTCTCTCTCTCTCTCTCTCTGTCTCTCTCTCTCTCTCTCTCTGTCTGGTCTCTCTCTCTCTCTCTCTCTCTCTCTCTCTCTCTCTCTCTCTCTCTCTCTCTCTCTCTCTCTCTCTCTCTCTCTCTCTCTCTCTCTCTCTCTCTCTCTCTCTCTCTCTCTCTCTCTCTCTCTCTCTCTCTCTCTCTCTCTCTCTCTCTCTCTCTCTCTCTCTCTCTCTCTCTCTCTCTCTGTCTCTCTCTCTCTCTCTCTCTCTCTCTCTCTCTCTCTCTCTCTCTCTCTCTCTCTCTCTCTCTCTCTCTCTCACACACACACACACACACACACACACACACACACACACGTAGCTTTTGAATGACTGTGATTAGATAGATAAAACACATTGTATTATCAGTGTTAGGTACCGTGACAAATTTTAAACGTTGATAACAGAGGCTAAGAAATTGCGAAAGAAGATATATGTGAATAACTATGTGTAATAGCGCGTGCTGGTTTTGGCACAAACCCAGTGATTTATTTAAACTGAATATGATACTAATAATAAAAGCAAATAGAACAACAATAAAAAAATAAAGAAATATATTTTCAGTAAAGAAATAAGAGCGAAAGCAAGAAATAATATATACATAGTGATAAATTTGGACATACGTAGATACTAATAATTATTTATATTAAAACTAATTTACATTAACGTGAATGTGGGCTTCCTTATGTCGGCATATATAGTTGCGAAAACATTCAGTGAATGTAAAACAAAAAATCACTGAAAAATAATAAATATATTAAGACTATTAACGTTCTGTACTTAGACGTGTGTACATATATAGACACATATACACATGCACATGCAGAGCAATTTTGTTCTTCTTTATATATGTATGTAAGTACCCATTTCATTTGTTGAGGGAACGTAGTAATAACATATTTTTCATCATAATAATCGACCCATCGATCTCTGTCTCTCAAACACACATAAAACACATACATAAACAAACACACATGTGTGTACAAAACTTCCATGTAACATATGGCCAACACAATGCACATCCACCACAATATGTATGCAACCAAACAAAATGCAAAACAGCCTATACCCAACACAACCCATAGCCAGAACAAACCAGAGCAAACAGCCTAAGACATACCGAAGAAAACCTAGCCAATCTCAACCACTTTTTTATCATTTTAGTAAGGCTCGGTGAATTGTGTCTGAGTTTGAATGAGAAAACTGCTGTGTCACCTCATCGTACTAGCGAACACCTCAGACTCTGACACAGCGAAACAAACACTGATTAAAACGTGACTTTTGTACTTTTTGTTTTCTTAATCATTAGTTAAAAACTGTACCAAACTGGAGGCCCGTCCAGGATAGAATTGTAAAAAAGTTTTAAATTATTATAATATTTCAGAGACTTTGAATGACACACTGACAGATATTTGGTTGTTATTTATTAATTATATTATTATTATTATTATTATTATTATTATTATTATTATTATTATTGCGGAATAAATTATCACTTCCGAAGAGGGTTTTTATTTCGCAGAATGGTCTGGTGAGAAGGTTCGGGAACTATTTTATATAATACACATTTACTGTTCTGATGTCATTATTCTTTACTGCTATACTGAATGTTCAGGACTAGCGCCAAAACAGTTTTAAATGTGTCTTTGTTGTGTTCATATATATATATATGTTTGAACCTCAGTAGCAATATAGACAGTAATTTTTGTACATGTTTCATTTATTCGTTATAAAATATATATTCCTAAATGTAATGAATTGAACAATTGATATTATTTATTTATTTATTTATTTATTTATTTATTTATTTGTAACTAAATAAAGTTATATAATAGATAGATGTTCAAAGAAAAATATTAATATTATTGTTTTGGTTATATTTATTATTATTACTGTTGTATTATTTATATATCGTACAAAACACATATCTTTTTCCGCGAAGTGTATTCTCTTACACTGTCATTCTACAAATCAGTTGCTGTGTCTAGTATTACTAAACTAATTAAGCTGTAAAATTATGCTAAGTTAACAATTATGTTCAGTCCTGTTTAGTTTTACGACACGCCTATTAATCTTCCAAAAAACAGATGCACCTGTGTTCGATAATAAAACATAATCTTGTCTTTATCTGCATTCGTCGTGTTTATTTATAAATACTCGATATTCGCCATTTTCTATTCAAGTTTAAAACTTTACCTCAGCGTCATGTTATATGTATTAAAGAAAAGTAAAATTATATGAATAATGAATAATAAATCAATAAATCACTAAATAGAAATTTAGAAGAAACACAACGCCTTCGTTTCAAAAACAGAAGCTAATTTGCTACCGAGTATGTATTTATTTTTACATCACACATACACATACACACACACACTCACTCACGCACTCACTCACTCACCACACATATACAGTACATCCGTCTATCGATGGGTGCGTACGGGTGTATGATGTGTACAAGTTTGTGTGTGTGTGTGTGTGCGGACAGACATACATTGTTTCTAGAGCTCGATTTATTGTTCACCTTATTCTGAATGAATTATTATTATTATTATTATTATTATTATTATTATTATTATCATTATTATTATTATTATTGTGTTAAACATTGTTTAAACTGATATCTCAAAATGTTCTTTCACAGACATATAGGATGCTCTTTGACCCCATCTGTCATGCATAGGTACAAAAAACAATAGTTACTAACTGATATCTCAAAAACGTGACTAGATGTGAAAATGGATACCTCGTGGGAGATCTATAATTATGTGTTTTAAATGCGGTGTTAGCGATTTGTATCGACCTTTCTTTAGTTTGCTCATTCAAGTTAGTTGGAGCAAGGGACTGATTCACAATAGTCACAGAGGAGAGACACAGGGCCGGCACTAAAGATTCAGTGTTGAAAAACACGATATTATTGTTGTTGTCGTTGTTGTTGTTTATTAATTTAATTTATATATTCTTTTATATTTTTTTTCTTCATATTTTCGTTTTGGTTTCAATTTTCTAACACTTAGTAACCTTATTAACACGGTCGTACTGTTAATTAATTTTATTGTTGTTTGCTTTATCATAAGAATATAAAGCTTTCGCGATTTTTATTCTCTCTCACTCTCTCTAAAGAAAAAAAAACGTTTTGTGAAAAATTGAAGGTTTGCACCCCTTCTTCATTTTCAGTTGGTATCTTCCTGATCCTAGCGTCGCCTGTCAAAATTTCTGTACCTAATTTTATGGGTACAGTAGCATGGACCAACAGGAACGATAACTCGTAGTGGCTCAAATTACGTCACCGGAAAAAATGCCTCCAGTATTTAATGCGTGCAAACTACACCTGAAAATTCTTTTCTCTTCGGTTCTGACACTGGGAATGTTGCCAATTAGAAAAGTTATAACGAATTATAATTTTAGTTTATTATGTACGCATTTGCGCTAAAATAATCCAGTTTGAAAAGTTTGATTAAGTTGAAAAGGTAGTTACGAAAGGCGCATTACATCATGGTTTTGTAATATGAACAACCATCCTTATCTTTGTCAGTGTAAATCATAACAAGTTGAGAAAATAGACGTAAAATAATTGAATTTGGAAGGTTAAAAACGTCCGTGAGCCCACAGAAACTTCCGATCGAAATCTGTCGAAAATCGTCGAACGCCGATTAGTGTTTACCAACTTTTAAACACGTATTCCTTCATAATGCAACCAATTCTACATGGAGTAATAAAAGAAAGTTGGGGTAATATGCCGTTTAATGAATGCTTCATATATATACATATATATATGTCTATTATTGAGTAGAAATTTTTGTAAAGCTCGAATATTTTTATTTATTTCTTTTTTTTGATAACTTCGATCTCATACAATCTCGTACCCGTTTCGTACTAATTTGTGTTTCCAGAGATTATTACGAGGTCGCCAGCCAAAAAATAAAAAAAATAAAAAAAATAATAAAAAAAATAAAATCAATAATTTTCACAGACACAGGCGCGTGAGTCTGAAGATGGTGTGAGTCTGAAGATGACTATTCACATGAAGTACCATAATGCGGACACGTTACTCTGCTAAAACTCCATAGCGGACAGTTCTGAGTACGTAGTTGTAAAACGAGACTTGATTCCATTATAATTCTATTTTTCTTAAAAAATTAGATGTATTAGATGTGGTATTTACATGTAAAAAGCAAATTGATCACATGTTATTTGAATGATTGGTGACGTAAATAAAATATTTTGTCCTTCTTGTTCAGTAGAAATACCATTTGTTTAATGGGAAAATTTTGAAACGTAAATTCATAATTATTACATCTAAGACGTGTATTTACACGAACCTGACGTTTCTTTTTTTACACGTTCGAGTTAGACTAATCAAAGATCTACTTGGAAAAAAAGATATGTGGGGCGCGTTGCTGCACTTACGATATGACAAATTTTTAGATTTTACTTTTTTATTATTAATTAATTAATTTATTTATTTTCAAAAATTTGCTTCTTATGTTTATTTCAATAGACTTTTTTTTCTTATTATTATTTTCAGTTTCATCTCCCCACAATCTACAGTAGAATAGTTGTCTTGCACCTGAAATAAAAATTATGACGTCACAAAGCTAATATTTCTAAATAAATAAATATACAATAAATAATCAAATAAATAATAATTAAAGTACTGCATTCGGAGGTTATTTTTTTATTTAATAATTTTGTTGTTGTTGTTGTTCTTCTTCTTGTTGTTCTTCTTCTTGTTCTTCTTCTTCTTCTTCTTCTTCTTCTTCTTCTTATTATTATTATTATTATTTTCAGAGATATGGCTTCAAGTTCCTAAAACCAAATGTCTTGTTCTCTTTGTTCGGATGTTTCCAAGGATCCACGTTGTCTTTTGTGTGGTCACTCGTTTTGTACAAAATGCCTGCAGGTTTATTTAAACAAAAATTATCAAAACAGCGACAAACAAATCTCGTACCCGATCTGCAGTGAAGACAGCGCAGACCAATTTCTTATAAACATTGCATTAGAGGAGGCAATTAGCAAACTGGAACGTTGTAAGACTGGTGAGTCAGCAGTGTTCTGTTTACATATAGTTATTATTAAACTAATAATATTTATGTCGTGTATTACTATTGTATCATTGTAGAAGAGAAATACAGAAAATTAACTGATATAATGAATTTTCAAATTGTACGCAGATCTTTACCAATAGCAGTAATACTAGTACTTTTTTTTTTTTTTTCCACTATGCAGAGGTCTCGCGGGCCCCTATCACTTACGGCTTACGACGAGTTCGCCCGCCATTTGTCAGCAACGACAGCAATATCCGCCACCCGTTTATTTAGACTGGCTGTCATGTCATTGTTTTGCACTTTTGGGTTCACAGCAGTTCACGTGTCTTGTCTCTAAACAAAATAGATGTAATCTGAAGCGACGACTCAAATGGTCGCAATCCGATTTCTCTGAATTTCAATGATCGCTACAAATTGTAACTGACTGTATTGATGCAATTATTTATAGGAGTATTTTTGATTGTTCAAAGTACTTATAACCTGAACATTGTTCTGTACCATCCGTTTAACTTGCACCAGTTACGCCGATTCCCGCCATCCCTTTCACAAATGCTGGCGAAACCACTATGAGTATTATTAGTAATAGTTGTAGTAATAGCGGTACTAGTTGTAGTAGTGGTAGAAGTAGTAGCAGTAGTAGTAGTAGTAGTAGTAGTAGTAGTAGTAGTAGTAGTAGTAGTAGTACATTTTGTTAATTGCCATAATTATTATTTATTTATATATTTATTTCAGTTCGAAAGAATGATCAGATTTCTCTTCTGACTTCTGTTTCTGGAAAAACTTGCGACTGAGATGATGATATGGCTGAGAAACTTCGGTAAGACGACACGTACACTACAGAAGAGATACGAAGTATTGGTAACAGTTTAATCTGAGACAGACGGAGAGAAACACTGAAACACACAGACACCATTAAAACAAAAACAAAAAAGATAAATTCAATCCTTGCCTGTTCTCCATCCTGATTTTAGGTGAGACAACAGTAAAATTGTTGTTAGTGATTAAGACAATAGATGTGTAAAACGTTTTTGTTTAGAAAGGAAATCACGGATAAATAAACATGTTACTTTATCTGATCCATGCGGTCTTGCTGAATCACGTGATCAACTGAGTGATGTTGCTGTTGTTGTTGCTCTGCCAGATGAAAATAAAATATAGTTTTTAAATTTTAAAAACTTCAAACTGATCAAAACAGTTCAAACTGATAAAGCGTAGCATTTTAGCGCTGTGTTACCTGGCAACCGTCTCGCGGTCACTGGATACACTAGTGGTCAGTGCTTGGACATACTGACAGACAGTGGTCAGATCATTAATTCTATCTCAACAGATTTGATCCCCAGGCCGTCGTGTCTCACAGTTCACGATCAATGTCTGATAGTTGTGTCAGATGAAAACAGTGTAGTTTGTGTGACGTAATCAGGTGACGTCAAATGGGAGTCACGTGATTCAGACAGACTGAGAGACTTGAGACTTGTACGTGGGAGAGTTCAGCAGAGATATAAAAATATTTACATGGTCTAAAAAGGTAGCTTCAACCTATCTGCTAACTTAGTTTCGCTTTAGTGTTTTCAAGTTGAAAGTCGACAGACATTTCTTTCTTTACATGAATTGATAAATAAACAGAAAATTAGTTATATTATTTATTTACTTATTAATTTAGTTACTTTGTTTAATTTCATCTTTTTTATTAAATATAATAACTAAATCATTAATTCATTATTTTTTTTAATTATGATTATTATTCTTAAAGTCTCGTTTAAAAATACTAAATTGCAAGATAAATTTCAAAACAAAATGTGATTTAATTTTAAAATTTTCATCCAGTTTTGTCTCCTCTCTCTCTCTCTCTCTCTCTCTCTCTCTCTCTCTCTCTCTCTCTCTCTCTCTCTCTCTCTCTCTCTCTCTCTCTTCATTATTATAAACTATTCTGTTATTTTGTAGTTTACTTCAAGAAAGTTGTGGTATCCAGTGTAATCAAAATAAAACTAAAATAAAACATTTGTATGATAAAAATAAAATTCTTCTGTCATTATTTTATTTAAATTTTAAAACTATTTTACACTGTTTCTTGATATTCACCTATATAATATATATGTCTGTCTTATTATAAATTTATTATTAACAGCTAATACAAATTATTTGGGGTTTTTTGGATGAGGGTTCCAAGTGTACTCAACTATTCTACTTCATTTTTTCTTTTTATTTTGCCTGACATACTTTATAAAATGTTCTCTTCAGACATGGAGAAGAAGAAAAGATCTCTCTCTCTCTCTCTCTCTCTCTCTCAGACACACACACACGCACACACACACAAACACACGCACACACACACACAGACACAAACCAACACAAATAAAATAGGAGAAACAACCGCAGGAACGAAAAGTGCATGACTAAATATGAAACTGTATACTGGAGATCTACAGACACGCGTTTTAAATACGGGTGTTAGGGGTCGTGTTACCTCTTTATTTACTGAATACGTTCAAGTTAGTTTCTGAGCGGGCGCATCACCTATTAAAATATATTATTTTATTTCTATTACTGTTCCTGTCGTTGCCACCGTACCGGCGTTGCCTCTAACGTTCTCGGTGTACTCCTCATTATTCGTTTTCGTTTTTTATTCGCTGTTATTCTTATTTATGACCGAACCATCCTATATTAAAATATATTATTATTATCTCTATTCATGTCGCCGTCATTACCATCGTATACGACGTTGTTCTCAACGTTCTCTTTTTATTAGCTATTATTCTTACCTTATTAGATATATTATTACTATATTTCTATTAATGTCGCTGTCGTTGTCGTCGTAACGGCGTTGTTCCTAACGTCATTCAAGTACTTGTTATTCTTTTGCGCTTTTTATTTCCTCATACTTTCTGAGCGGGCACATCTTAAAATATATTAATGCAATTTCTATTAATGTGACCGTCATTGCCGTCGTACCGGCGTTGTTCTGAATGTTTTGGTGTAATTGTCATTATTATTTTCCGCGTTTTAAAATCTGTTATTCTTACCATCCTATCTGGAATATATGGTTACTATTTGCCGTCGTAATGGCCTTGTTCTTAACGTTCTCGGTGTAGTTTTCATAATTCTTTTACGCTTTTTATTCGCTGTTATTCTTACTTTCTGACCATGCGAATCCTTTATTAAAATATATTGCTATTGTATCTGTTAATGTCGCCGTCGTTGCCGTCGTAAACGGGTTGTTCTTAACCTCTTAGTGTCCGCATCCCATTAAAATGTATTATTAGTTTTTATTAATATCGCCGTTGTTGTCGTCATAACGGTGTTGTTTCTGACGTTATTACTTACTTAGTTTTTAATTTAATTATTTATTTATTTTTGCATGATTAGAGGAAAATAATGCAATAAAACAATGATAGACTTTCACTGGAATTGTCTCATTTATCTATGAGAAAGGTTTTTATTTTTACTATATGAATCAAATAAAAATGACAACATGAAAACATTAATGAAATATACATATTTATATAATCTGTTCATTCTTTGAGTGTTTGAATGAAAGTAAAATATATCATTCAGCTGTCTCTCTCATTCACTTAGCTGTCTTTATAACTTGTCTCTGTCTCATTTGTATCTCTAACTTGTCTCAGTCTAATTCAGTTGTCTTTGTCATTTGTCTCTGCCTCATTCACTTGTTTCTATCTATCTCAATTTATAATTATTTTCGACAAATTTGGACTGTTGACATATGCAGTTTTTTAATCAAATGGTTGTTAGAATGAGCAAAAATAAATATCAGATTTGTGGTTATTAGTAACTTAATTTTCACTACTAACAGATTTTGAAAAAAATATTTGATTACTGTTACTTCAATTAATATTTTATCAAGAGAGAATAAAAAGTACAACTCACACCAGCAATCTATAGAGAGAATTCATTTAAATTATGTAAAATAAAGTAGTTATTATTGTTATTATTATTACTATTATTATTATTGTTATTACTATTATTACTATTATTATTGTTGTTCTTGTTATTACTATTATTGTTATTATTATTGTTATTGTTATTATTATTATAATAAATAATTCTGCCTGTCCTTATTCACTGGGTTTCTTCACTTGGAAATAAAACTAAACAACTTTCTTAGCTGAAATAGATGAGATTTTTTACTGCATACAAAGTAACATTAAACATGATAATGCCCATTTAACAATTTGTAAACTTTACCATCATGATCATGTCTCCTTTATCATAAAGTAACTATTCACACCAGCTCACAGAAACATTTACATATTATTTCAGATTCAGTATTTGCCTTTACAATGTCTTTGTGTACGTTTTTACTGATCTAGGTTGCAAAATGGGAAATTTAATTAAATTTATATACATTATAGGCCACCAAATGAGAAATTTATATCATTTAAAAATATATTTAAATTAATATGTGGACACAATCTATTTTTAATGAATTTTTGTTTTAGACAGGAGCTGACAAAAGGGAAATTTACATATATTTAAAACATTTTTAAATTAAAATGTCATAACAATCTATTTTAATGAATGTTTAACAATATAGGCCAACAAATAAAAATCTGCATATAATTCCATATTTAAGGTGTTAACGAAAAATATATATATTTTTAATAAATTTTTTAATAGACCATTAAAGGTATGGCTTTGTCTACAAATACAAAGATTGCTGATGTGAAACGCTACTTCCAGATGTAATCAGTTGCAGAAACTGGTTCATCTAAACATTCTTTAAATTTCTGAGTTATACAAACATATTATACATCTTATTTCTTTGTATTCATTCAAATTCAGACCATACTCTTAAATTGTGAAAGAGAACATTTTGTTTAATAATACAAGAATCATCTCTCACTTAGCAAAACGGTAATTTTGAAACAAAAAACAGCATTACCCCATTTAGTTAAAATCAAAGATGGTGAATATGAATAAGAATTATTTAGATAACAGTAGTAGTATTGGAAGTAATAATAATACTAATGACAATAAAGTTAATAATAATAATAATAATAATAATAATAATAATAATAATAATAATAATAATAATAGAAGTTGTAATAATAAAATGAACAATAATTATCTCAATATTATTAGCATAATAGCATAATAATAATAATAAACTAATAATAGTAATAATAATAAAAATAATAATAAAATTTTTACATTTCACCATTTGATATGAGTCTATTTTCTGTCATTATCATTACAGAAATGACTAAAATACTTAACCTCTTAATACAAACATTCTTACTGTATAATTAACCAATCCATTGAAAATATTATAATATTGGATGGTATAAAACATAAAATTACAATAAGATTTGTTTTCCTGTTCACTAAGAGTGAATTACAAAGTCAATAGTTTAAAAAAGATAAAATAGATACATTTGTTATCAATGATCAATACATAAAGTAAACTACTTTTGATTGGCTAATATGTCTGAGAAAATCATTTTCATTGGTTTAAAAACAGTCACATATATTTTTTATAGATATTATATAAATATCAAATGTAATATAAAACTGACATTTTTATTTTTATGTGATATTTTTCTTTGTCTGATGTCATGTTATAAAACAGGACTTTTCATTGGTTAAAGCTCAGATCTATTCTACTGTTTGACTGGCCACAAGACTGGCTAATAAATAAATAATTTCATTGGTTAATTATTAAAGCCATTCCTATTTTCATTGGTCAGCTGACGATCCAATCACCTCTCAGGATTTCATTTGTAATTAGAGAGTTTTTTCTGTGCACAGTTTTCACTGTTTGATTCAAGTGCTGAGTTTAAAATGTAAATCCATTAAAACATTAACAAATATGTACAAAAATCGGCTAAGATGAAAAATTCATTTTTTCTGAGACTGTTTCCTGTAACAAGATTTCACTGGCTAGTGTGTTGTACCACTGTTTTGTATTGTTTCTTCAGACGTATCCGGTGATCCTTTGACACTGATTCACACAAACATTTTCTTTAGATCATCAATGGTAATTTAAATAAACACAAAGTTCTTTCACAATAATGTTTCATTTGCATATTTGTTTGAATGGTCCAAGGTATTGAATATTTCTCTGGTTAATTTCTCTGAATAATGTATTCAAAATTTTTCAAGAACAACACTGATTGGTTTTGGTCAGTCACTTTTTACATTCATGATGATTGGTTTATTACAGATCAGTGGCCAGTCTTTTATTACAGACACCATGACTGGCTATTTTTAACTCTCAGATCACCATGGTTACATGATTGGTAAATAACAAATTTTTTTACCAGTCTTTTCTTACAGACACAGTGACTGGATAACAGAACTCTCAGAATTTTGTTACAATCATAGTGATTGGTTAATTTAAAATCCCAGATCTGCTATAATGAAGTCTCATTGGTTGGTGGCCTAACAGTGTCTATCTCAAGAACTTCAGTTCTTTGTTTGAGCAGTTTTATCTGTCTCTCGTAGCAATCTGTCATCCCCTGTAACTGAGTCTCAAGTTTCTTCAGCTTGCTCTGGTACTTTTTCTTTGCTTTATCAAACGCTGATATCAAGGCACTGTAAGAGAAAAAGTAAATAAAAATATAAATAAATATATTAATAAAAAAAAAATAGAAAAAAAAAATATAAAATTAGTTTATGGTATTAAGGCACTATGGGGGGTAAACAAAGGAAAATAAAAATAATATAAAATTAGAATATGTTATTTATGTTACAAAAATACTAATCATGTAAAGGAACTACACAAATAAAAATAATGCTTTATAAAATAAAGTGAAATAAGAAGATGTAAAATTAAATCATTTACAATAAAATTAAAAAAATTAGAATAATAATGATATCAAGACATTACAGGGCAAAAAATAAAGTAAAATAAAGATTATGTCAATTATTACAGAAATACTAATGCTATCACTACAAAACATTACAAAACAAAACAAAACAAAATTAAATGAAAACTAGATGCAATTTATATTAGAAATATATAAATGTTAGTAAAAGTGATTTTAGAACTGCACAAAAAACTCTTCCACAAAAAATCCCAGACTGAAAAACCAATGACATTATGTAAATTTATATACTGTTTATATAATTATAATATATTCATGTAATAAGTTTAGTATCAAAATGTCTCTAAATATAATTTGAATTTCTGTTTGAAACGTGTGTATGTGTTTGCATAGATCAATGTTTAGTGTAGAACATGTAGATTATGCATGACATGCATACACCTGTATGTTTACCTGTTAGCTCGTTTCAGGTCATTGACAAACTCTGCTGACTGCTGATGTCTGGTTTCTGAGTTTTTAGAGATTTTCTCTAGAGCAGCCACTAACTCTTGTACACTGAATTTGAGTCGTTTTCTCTTCTGAGCGACTCACACAGATCCTGAGCTATCTCCATCACATCATTCGATCTCAACTCACAGATAGCTGGCGCTGTCAGCTCATCATCTTCATCATCCTGATGATAAACAATTATTCATTAAGAACTTTAGTAATTATGAAAGCTATCAAATTATTATCTTTATCATGATGATAATCAATGAAAACTTGATTATAATAACAGAATTAAAATTGTAATGATTTATATCAATAGAATTATCATAATCATCATGATGATAAATGATTGAAACTCAGTTATATAATAAAATTGGAATTATGAATGTTGTCTGTTCCTTACCTTAACACCTTAATGAATAATAATTTAAAACATTTAAAATTTAATAATTACAAATGTTTTCAATTAATTATTATCATAATGAAAATTTTAAAAGTAATTATGAAAAAGAGTATCAGTGGTTATGGCATACAAAATCAATATTATGATATAACCTATCATTATTACCTATTATTATTACATTCTGTTACACTCAGTATTCTTAG
The DNA here is from genome assembly GCA_012295275.1 of Chrysomallon squamiferum. NCBI lineage: Eukaryota > Metazoa > Mollusca > Gastropoda > Neomphalida > Peltospiridae > Chrysomallon > Chrysomallon squamiferum. The sequence continues at coordinate 7,158,781 of CM022677.1, forward strand.
AAAGATACATTTAAAATTATAATAAAGAACTGTGATAAACAGTATCAGTAGTTATGACACAATTATCTATATAGTAAGTTTGTATTATTTGGTTTTCTCTGTTTATATGAACAAGTCATTTTATTTAGAATACTTACATAATAAAATAAACAGACATATTCTATAAATATTATTTAGATTTTTTTTCTCTTTTTAAATCAGGTTTAAAACACACAAACATGTGACAAATAATAAAATAAATAATGTGACATATCTACTGTGTATGTTATTATTATATTTGGTTCCCCTGTTTATATAATTATCTCTGTCTAACTGCTAGATAAAGTAAGAGAAAATCACTTGTTTGTGTTTGCCCAGTCTGTTTATATAATTATATATATATATACTGTCTAACTTAGAAGAGATAAAGTGATAGATAAAACAGAGATAATCACATGTTTGTGTTTGCCGTCTCTGCCCAGTCTCTGCTGGTGCTCTGAGATCTCACACTTGAGATGCTCTATCTGTACTCTGTAGGCCTGCTCCTGTGACTCCTTACCACTCAGTCTCAACTCCAGAGCTCTCTTCTCCTTCTCCATCAAGTAGTTCTGAGCCTTCAGCTCCGCCTTCTCCTCCTGAAAAACAAAATTACAACAAGGTGAGTAAATTGAGTCTGTCCAGAATTCAAAAAATATTTTAATACAAATACAGTATGATTCAAAATAAAGACCAGTGTCATTAATCAAATCAAAAGAACAGAAATACTAGTTAATGTAGCACAAGTCATCAAGGTAGTTTTAATAATATGCTATTCTAATGTTAAGAATAAATCTGTCTAGAATCCCAGAAAATATTTTTAAATACACAGAATGAACATAATAATAAATATAAAACAAAGATAAAAGAATATGAAAAGAAAAAATACAATACAAAAATAGAAGACAATTTTTATATTAATTTATTCAAACTGTTAAAAACACAAACACAATGAGAAAAGACTCCTGTTCATAAAAAATAATAGGTTATTCTCTTTTAAGATTAGCAGCAAGGAATTTTTATATAGACAGAACAACACATTTAGTAACACTGACCTTCATAGCCATCAGCTCCTGCATTAACACAGCATTTTCCAAATCCAGTCTTTGAGCTTCTGGAGTTTTCTTGGGTTCGTCAAGCAAAGTGTAAACTCTCCAGCTCCATGACGGTCATTCTGACCGCCGCCCGGTCATTCTTCAGTGACTGAATGTACTTGGTAAAGATTATCTCTAGTCATGGAAAAGTAAGTTAATGCACTTGAAATATATAATTCTATAATTAGGTGAAATCCTTTTAAAAAGATAGTTAATGCAAAGTCCAGTTAATTAACTAAATTTTAATAAACTTCAAAATCTAAATTTATCTTAGTTAAAAAATAATCCCAGTTAGATGCAAAACTATATTTTTTTAATTATAAGTCCATTTAGGTTAACAAAAGCAATATTAAAGGTATAAAATTAGATTTCAATAAATACAAAATAAAGATAATTTATATATATAAAAACAAAATCACTTTAAGCATTAAAATATGTTCTGAAACTGTGTGTCAGCAAATCTATCAGTTGGTGAGTCAATTAATATAAGTTCTGCAGCTCTACAGTTAGCTAACAAAACTTCCATCTCACTCTCCAGCAGAACACACAACACTTCATAAGCCTCTATCACCTGATACAAAGTCTGAACCATTTCCTGTATGTTAGAACAGCTCTGTAAACTCTGCACTAAATGTTCGGCTAATTTGAAATTTGGAAGCTGAAGTAGAAATTGTGAAAAAGTCAAAAGTCAAAAGTTATTCTGAGATATTGTTTAAAAATTTATTTTTTTAACTGATTTGAAATGGTATTACCACAGGCAAAAAACCCCCCAAAAACCTCAAATCTTTAATGAATTAAAACATCATACTGGAAATTATGAAAAACATGTCTATGAGTTATTCAGTATTGCTGCAAACTTTTAATTTTGTTTTTCATATTTTTCATATAATTATCAGATAACAATATACTGTCAGTATATTCCAATTTAAGTTTTAAATGAGTTAAGCATTAGTTATAAATTTGCTAAACATAGTTGAGTGTGTGTGTGTGTGTGTGTGTGTGTGTGTGTGTGTGTGTGTGTGTGTGTGTGCGTGCGTGTGTGTGGTTATCTAACACTAGCAAGTCCAAACATTTCTAAGAATTTTCATTTTCAAAATTAATTTTAAGAATGAAAAAAGGATAAATGATTTCTCAAATGCATTAGAACAGATTAAAATGATGTTATATATAAAATTATCTGATTTGATTCTTTTCTCTTTGTTTTATTGGGATAAAAACACCAATGTGAACACAGACATATAAAGAAAGAAAGCAAAATGAGGTTTACCCCAGGGGAGGTAATTTCAGCACCAAGAATCTGTCTGTCTCCAGCACATATTTTTAGTTTCTTCAGTTCTGCTATTTTAGCTACATGAATCTAATCACTGCCTTCAGTGGTCCTGTGAATTAATTAATATTACATAAATAAATAAATAAATAAATAAATAAATACAAATATTTACATAACTTAAATAAAAGCTACACTGTCAAATATTTTTAATAGGTAAATAAGCAGCAAATGCATGACTTACAATAGAAAGAAATATACAAAGTAAAAATAATAATAATAATAATAATAATATACAAGTTTTTCATATACTCTTTACACTATAACAAAAAGGTAACAATTTATCTGGTAGCTCTTTTTCCTGTAACAAAAATGTAACAATTTATCTGATAACTCTTTCAACAGTGACAAAACTGTAACAATTCATCTCTTAAAAATGTAACAAAAGCCATACTATATAACAGTTTATCCGAAAACTCTTTCAACAGTAACAAAACGGTAACAATTCATCTCTTAAAAATGTAATAAAAGCCATATTATATAACTGAAGGAAAAAGGAGTCTTAATAATTAAGATTACTAATGTTTTGTGTTTTAATTCTATCTACAAAAAAAAATGTATATATAATCATTTTTAATATTTATGCGGAGTTACCTTTCTTTTCAACTTCTCCCTGTCATCATTGATATATTCAATATGGCTACATAGCTGTATAAGTTCTATTTCCTGTCTGCCTATCTGTTCTTGTAGAGCATTGTTTTCTACTCGCAGTGAGTTCACCTCCTCCTGCAGATACTTTGAGCATTGTGCTTTTCAGCATCTTCTTTGAGATGTTGAACGACATTGCGATCATCAGACACATCGTGGAGAGGAAAGTCTTTTCTTTCTGCAATGGCTGACTCCAGTTCAATGACAACTGAGGAAAATTCTGCATTTATTTCATTATCTATGGGAAAAATTAAACATTCTCCAAAATGATTATAATTAAATATTTTAAAAAATCCAGCAAATATTAATATCTATATATATAATAAATTAAAATGAATAACCTTTTAAAACAACTGGATATCTATCTAAGCACAAACTAAAACAATTAGTCACTGTACAAAGAAAGTTATAAAAGTAAATGATTACCAGGTCTCGCAGACTGGGAGCCATTTTCATTACTCTCGTTGATACATCCTCCACCATTGCTTTTGTCTCTGAGTCTTTAAACTCATCTTCTTCTCTATACAGTAATGAAAAAAAAAATAATAATAATAAAATAAAAATTCCAAATGTTTACTCATGTCTGGAATTTGCTATTTTAATTATATATTTATTTGGTACTTTTTTTCTAATTCATTCTAACTAAATAAATGAGTAAATAAATGAGTAATGTTTCATTATAAGTTTAAATTGTATTAAAAATCAATGAAGAACAGCAAACTCGTGATATTTTACAACTGAAAAATAACAAACCTGTACTGTTTCATTTATGTGATTGAACTGCATTAAAAAAACAGCGAAGAATGGCAAACACACTTTGAACTGAATAATGACAAACTTATAATATTTCATTATGTTTCCAGCTATACTATACTGTTTCATTACATGTTTAAATTGCATTAAAAACAGTGAAGAACAGCAAACTTATATTATATATTACTCTATAAAAATGATGGAGAAATTACAAATTAATTGCTGCTTAAATAGGAAAAATACTAATGAAAAAACCTATACAAGTTCTCTACTTTCTTCATTGGAATGCTTTGAATTAATTATTTTTCAGCAGCAAAACAAACAAAAAATCTGACTAAAACTACTGACCTGTTGACATTAATCTGCTGTTATTATGTAATTTCACATGTAATTTTGTCTCAATCAACAATCACATCCACACACAGACATAAACAGGGAGGGGGGAATCAATCTACTGGACCATACTTACCTTTAACAACAAATCTGCCATGACAACAATTAATCAACAGCTACATCAATCAACAGACATAAATAAGTCACAGTTACCTGAGTGAGGTCTCTGACAGACCTGCAGACACACAACAAAATGTACACAGTGATATAACTCAAGTCATTAGCATGCAGCTAATGCAGTGTCCATCACCATAGAAACTCCAGCCAGTTCTGAAACCTTGCAAAACATGTAAACTTTCAGCAACTACATGAAACACAATCAAAACTGCACTTCACTTATCAACATGCTAGACTCAGCTGCCATTAAACATAAACCTAAAACCAAAAACTGCATTAACAAAAATAGACAACAATTTAATAACAAACAAAATCATTGAAATTGTTAGAGCCAAGTTCGGATGCCACATACAGAAGATAATCACATCTTGTAAAAACTTTTACCAAGCATCAACAGTCTCGTGCTAGAATAAAACATACAACCATTAAAATACAGACAAAAACCTACAGATACTAAAATACTGTGTTAAAATCCACTCTCGGTAATAAACATCTCATGAAGGATCTAGGCCATGATCAACCCTTTAAAACTCACCTTTCACTACAATCTAGTTTTTAAACAACAGTCAGCCATATTGAAATGGAGACTGGAGTGGGTGAATGTTGCAACCAGGAAATAGTAAAGAAATAAAGTAAATATTAGTTACACCTTTCATCATCAAAACCCAAAATCATTTTAGTAAGAAACTACAAAACAACCTTACCAGACTCAGAATCAGCTACTCAACTAATCTAAACACAGTAAAATCCAAACACAAAATAAACACAACACCAAACTGTACCCATGGAATTTCTGAAAGCATGAAACATCACTTATTTCTCTGTGAACACCTAATCCTACATGACACATTCAATCAATTAAAAACATAATTTATACTTACAAACAGTGAAAAACTGAGAGCCAAACTTTAATACAAACAAATAAATAGACACAAATGTTTGATTAATTAAAATCAAAAACATAACATAAACACATAGGTCAAAAAAATAAATAAATAAATAGCATACACAATAACTAACAAAACAAAAAGCAATACACCACTACAAAACAATTGTATCAATTATTTAATTAATAGATTAACTGACTCACCAACTGATAGATTTGCTGACACACACTTTCAGAACATATTTTAAAAGTTCCACATTTTCTTGACACAAGGAAGTAAACTGGTTGCTCCCTTTGAATCCTGCAAATGACTCAGACAAAATTAGTCATATTCTTGAGTAAAAAGCTGCAGAAACTGAACTATTCTTTCCCTGTCTTCACATGTAAAAGTGTGCAGTTTTCTTCTGCCTGATTTCTTTTCTCTCTCAGAGTTACCCCATTCAGTCTGCAGTGCTGTGAGTTTGTTCTGACTAATGCTGTAAAAAAGCAATAAAAGATATAACAGACCAGTAACCCCCCAAACATACATACACACATTCAAATGTACTCTATAAAAATGATGGAGAAATTACAAATTAATTGCTGCTTAAATAGGAAAAATACTAATGAAAAAACCCATACACGTTCTCTCTACTTTCTTCATTGGAATGCTTTGAATTAATTATTTTTCAGCAGCAAAACAAACAAAAAATCTGAATTCTTATAATACTTATACATTATTTGAAATAACTGTCCTAATTCAGATGATAAAAATTTCTCTTTTTATAGAAATCATTTTAATGAGCCTTGTTTATCCAGGTAAATTTTTTACAATTGATTTAACACTTAAAATTTTCTGATTTCCAAATTTAATTCTATAACAGTCTCTAACATGAATAAATAATATTACTCTAGAAAAACTTACTTTTTCTATAAGTTATAACACAAGAGCCACTATTAATAATTTTATAATATCGGCTTACCTTACTTTGTCAACATCTAAAATGAACTAAGAAAATTCTTTATTAATTAAAATATCCACAAAAATTTAGTCCTAGTTATACAAATAAGCAGGTAAGACATTTTCAAACAAACCTTGACAAAAATAGAATTATATAATAATAATAATAATAATAATAATAATAATAATAATAATAATAATAATAATAATAATTTACAGTATTATAGGCTTGGATTTTTCAAAAGAACAATTAAAGGAAAGCAACATGAAATGACAGTGAGTAAAGTTTAGTGTTTGACAAAAATAAGAAAATCAATGACTTTCCTCTATAAAATATGCAGGCGTTCAACTTTTCGTTTTAGTATTTTTTCTTTATGTCTTTATTTATTTTATTTTCTATTTTTATTTTTATTTTTATTTATTTTTTATTCCGGGTAAGTAATCCTACCGGAATTGAAAACGAAAAACAATAGGAAATAGAGTTATCTTCGATGATAACTGGTTCCGTTAACCAACCGATAATTATTGACGTAACGCTCTAAAAGTTCGCTAAATTTGTTCGTTGGCTTCACTTTAGCCAATTAAAGGTGGAATTGAAAAGGAAAAACAATAGCAAACAATGAGTTACAGTGTTTTCCTATGATATCGTGTTCCGTTAACCAACCGATAATCCTTTAACGTAGGGTTTAAAAATAGGTGTTAGCAGATTATGTAAGCCGATACGTCCAACTTATGGAACTATGGGCACTCGTTTTATGTGAAATAAATATTTGCGATAAAATTATTATAAAATTATTATCTTGTTTTATAACCTACAGAAAAAATAATATTTTTGGGGGCGACTAATCATAATGTTTCTAACATCCCAGTCGCCTAAACGGAACTTTGGTCGCATTTGGTGACCTGGTGATTGGCCATTTCGAGCCCTGCATAATTATCTCTTATAAGAAATCTGTTTGTAAAATAAATTGTTATTTTAATACTTTTTAAATATTTCAGTCAGAAGATGTGACTAATTGCTTCTCATAAAAATTTCCACAGCTATTGGATTCAAAATATATAGTGCCTGATAATCTTCCAGACGACATAGCACTTAAGACTCCTCTGTCATAGCCGTAACCCAGCATTACATTCTCCTAAATATCTCCCCGATAATGATAATCAGTTTTGTAAACCATAAATGAGAATGTTGATCCAGTGATCAGTTCTACCCTTCCATTTACTTGCGGTCCTTTTTTTGAGACAGAGCAGTATGTGAATATGATAGCTGATGCAGAAGAGAGGCTGTATCTTTTATTTGTCTATTTTTTTTTTTTTTTTTTTTTCTTATATTTTGGTGTTATTATCTTTGGAAACAATACATATTTTGTAAAAATATAGTTTAAGCGCATTTTAGGTATTTTCTCAGAATAGTTTTGGGATGTTAGAAGTCGAGTTAAACAGACAGAGTAGTAATTTTGTATTGGTTGTTTTTTTGTACTTTTTCTTTTTGTCTTCGTGTTTCTGTGTCACTTATACATGTTATTTACGTATTTGACCATCTTCCTCACACCATTTTTTTGTTTGTTTTTGCCATCAGTTTCTTTTTCCTGTGATCATTATTATTGTTATTGTTATTGTTATTGTTACTGTTATTGTTATGTTGTTGTTTTTATATTATTCTTACTGTTTTTAATTACTGTTATCTATTATTATTATTTACTTTTATTACTATTTCTGATATTTTTTTAAAATAAATATAATTTTTTCCGTTTCTATTCTTGCCTTGTTTTTTCATTATTAATGCAGTTTTAAGATAAACTTGAATGAACTGTTACGAATACAATAAACATCTCTAACTCGGTAGTCCCTGAAAAACATGTGTTGGTTAAACAAGCGCACATTTCAGCATCAAACCTGTCTCTGAAATTATATCGTTTTTCATAGAACATGATTATTGTAAACACTCGTATGAAAACAACTGTGATTTCTTCAAGTGAGGATAATGTAAATTCTCTTAACCCACTTGATTGCTGACTGTAAATCATAAAACAAAAGACCTGAATTAACCTTTTTAGTTTGCGTACATGAACTTACATGATTAATCTAAAATTCAGCTGGTATTTATCAAATTTTGTAATTAAGAATATATCATTATTTTTTTTTAAACACTGAGAAAAGTAAGTTAATAATCTAGAATGAAATTCCATGTTTATTCAGTAAATATAACCGATAATCTCTAATTAATATAATTTTAAAATGCCACATAAATAATACAGACGTGATAAAACTAGGTTCTTATTTTTGGTATCGATAGGTAACATTATCATTGATATTCGTTAGATAACTGTGGTTTTAAAAAAGATGTATTTAGTTTTTATCTCGACAGAAACAATACACTAAGAATAAATCTGATTTCTCTGATAACTTTACGAGGCCTAATAAAAAATTCGAAGTAATTTTTATATCCACACACAGAACAGTTCTAATGACACTAAGAGAATAGTGTAAAAAATATAGAGGAAGCTTCCGTTTTTACAGAAAAATTAAAATAAAATAAAAAATAAAAATATTAAGGTGTTACTACTGTTTTTGCTGTTGTTATTTAGCTATTGACAAAGAGAGGTATTTGATAACTGTCTGCTTCATTGTTATATAGAAGTATTACTGGTGGAGCGGTTATATTAATATCTAATGTAGTAAGAGAACTTCAGGTATAATAAGAAATGTAAAGTATATTACACTCTACAACTTGCGCTAATGTACACCTTTTAATGAATATAATGAAAAAATTAAATTTCGCATAATAAAATTAAAAAATTTCTCAGCTAATTAGTACACACTATCGTGATTCCAGGGAATTAACTCTGATATTTTTAAATATAACCTTATATAAACATACTAATAAAATATGAGATTAACATTTGTCAAATCACTTAACGTACACACTGTAAATATCACTGCTCATAATTTATTCTCATCTTTTTCTTTTCATATCGCCATGAAGAATTATCATTTATAACTAATGTTAGTAATGTCTAATAGATTAACTGTGATTATCAGTAGTTTCTGTGTTATATATAATGTTTAAGTTCCACGTACAGTAAATTTACACCTTTCTATTATACGATTTAGAATTAGCAAAGTAAAATATCACGTTACGTTAATAAAACGGACACTTCAAAGCGGTATCTAAAGTTAGTTGCACAAAGTTCTGCTGTGTGTGTTTTTCAGTGAAACATTTTCTGGTGTTTATAAAATGTCACACTAGATGCGCCCTCTTTATTTCTCGATATATTTTTGACGTCACATACAAAGCTAGTATTATTTATAAAAACATTATATTTCTGAATGTTAAAAGTAATTTTCAGTATAATTTGTCGTATAACTAACTGAATATCATCTCATTCAAGAAGGATAGTTGAGAAATTCAGAAATAAAGAGACGTTCCAGATCCCAATTCTCTGTTACTAACAAAATCAGGATTAGTTTTTAGTGAAGTGTACACCAAGACGTTAAGAACAATGCTGGAACGACGGCAATGACGACCTCATTAATAGAAAGAGTAATGATATTTCTTGACGTGGGATGTGGACACTGATTGCAATACTTAATAAAGGACAAAAGGCGGCGACATTAATAGAAATTACAACAATATATTTTAATAGGTGTTCCGCCCATTGAGAAAGTATGAGATGTAATTAGTAAAAAGCGCTAAAGAATAATGAGAAGTATGAATAATAGTTAATAAAAATAAAAATAAAAATTGTGAGAATTAAGTGACCTTTTATATCACAAACACGCAGGTGCACTCCATCGTATCTGATACCATCCGAAGGTCAGCGAGTGGAACGTGAAAAGTCTACTCAGCCACCGAAGAGAATAAGCAAGAGCCCGCGCATTTATTGTTTCATAAAACTAATTATGTATTTCAGTATATCTATATAGATTAGAGCTAATTCCATAAATATCTCATAAATAAAATGTTTGCATAGTACGGACTTATCAAGGGTACAAAACTGAAATAATCGTTTTGAGCTATAAAATTTAAAATGTTTGACAAATAATAATAATAATAATAACAACAACAACAATAATAATCATAATCATAAAATCAACAAATATTTTACATTGTTACTAAATAATGAATATCCTTAAACGTTTTTCTTTTGTGTTCGATGTGAATAATTATATACAATTATTCACGTCGAACGTTGAAAACAACGCCTATACGTTGGTACCGACGGCGACATTAATAGACATATTAATAATATATTCTAACTGTCTAACTAGTATTAGCGGCCATATAGGCCTTCCAACATTAATTCAACAAATAAAAATGAACAAATAAAAGACTGGAAGCACACTTTTAATCGTTTGGCTTGTAAGATATTCTGCAAAATAATGTGACGTCGAAATCCTGAAATTCTTTGATTGAGGGTCTAGGGGAAGTAACTCTACATAATAACACGACAATCCAGCTAAGATATGAGATAGCTACACAACTTGAAAAATAATAAGAAAAACCAGAAATAATTGTCTTTGGATGGAAAATAAAAGGTAGAAGCCAACTTCTATACCATGGTACAGTATCTAAGTTTATATATTTTATGTTTAAGTTGAAAAAGTAGTTACGAAAGGCGCGTGACATCATGGTTTGGTAATATGAACATCCATCCTTACCAGTATCAGTGTAAATCATAAAACGTTTAGAAAACAGACGTAAAATAATTGAATTTGGAAATGTAAAAACTTCCGTGAGCTCACGGAAACCACCGATCAAAATCCAAGATGGCAGCGTTGAACGCCGATCAGAATTTACAAACTTTTAAACACCTACTCCTTCATAATGCAATCAATTCTATTCAAAGGAATTTGGAGAAATATGGCTCGTAGTAGATGTCTGTTATTGAGTAGAAATTGCTTTTTTCTTTTCTTTTGGGACTTTGACGTCATACCATCTCGTACCCGTTTCGTACTATATATTTGTGTTTTCTTTCAGATATTATTATCGCTCCTGTTGGTCCATGCTAATTAAAATTATTTTATATTTGACTACTGACCTTCTAAAATTATATTTGTTTACATTGTTGTTGTTTCTTAAATTGACTGTCATCTGCCTGTTTAACAGAGTTGTTGTTATCAAACTTAAAGAAGAATGCAGATTAACTCATCTATATTTCACTGAAATTTTCAGTAACATTTTTTTTTTCTAATAATTTCTAATAATTATTATTATTATTATTATTGAAATTTGGTATTGATACTACTACTACTACTACTACTACTACTACTACTATTACTACTACTACTAATAACAATCATAATAATAATCAACATTTAATATATCTTTCTTTTTTATTCTAAAATTCTTTTCATTTGGTTTCTCAAATTTGTATTGTTTCTTCATTTTGTTACTATTTCAGTAATATTTTATTTTATGACATTTGTTATTTTTCTATCTTTTTCTATAATTTATTTAATTTATTTGTTTTATGTATTTTAAATATATAACTGTGTGTGTGTGTTTTATGTAATTTTTCTGTCTTCTTGTCTTTTATGCTTTTAGTGTCTTCTTATTCCTGTGTTTATTCATATTTCTTCATACTGTTTTTATTTGTTTTCATTTTTGTGTTTTCTTTAAAGTTATTTTATTGTTTATTTTTTTTTACCTGTTTACCATGATTATTGTTTCTTGTTATTTTTCTACATTGTTATTTCTTCAAAATCTTCTTTTTCTTCTTGTCTGTTCTTCTTGTCTGTATTTATTTTCAATTATTTTAATGATAAGCAAGATTTTTGTAATATATAGTTTACTTACTATTTTTCAGTTTCCCAGTTTCTGGTCATAGTTCTTATTCTTCATTCATTTTCTTTTTTCATATTTTAAATTCTTGATTTTTATTTTAATGATTTTTATAATTTATTTATTATATTTTTTATTTTTCTGGTCATAGTTCTTATTCTTCATTCATTTTCTTTTTTCATATTTTAAATTCTTGATTTTTATTTTAATGATTTTTATAATTTATTTATTATATTTTTTATTTTTTTTTTTTTTTTTTTTTTTGAATCTACTGACCATATGTATTCTTGTTATTTTTCTTCTTCATTCTTTTTACTTCTTATTCTTCATTTCCTAGTTTCTGCATATTCTTTTATGTTACTATTATTTGTTATTTACTTACTTTTTCCTGACATCACTTAAAATATACTATTTCTTTTACTTCTTCAGTCTCTGTCTTTTATCATTTTAATTTCTTTTGTTTTTTTTTAAATTTTGTTCTTCTGCTCATTTTATTTAAAGAATTAGAATTTTTTTCTTATTAATAAATGTATGTATGTATATGTATTTATATTATTATAATTTTAACTATAATAATTATTTATTTATTTATTTATAGTATTAATATTATCAATCTCTTAACTGCATCTCCCATCGTTCTAGTTATTTTTCTACATTCTAATAATTCAGATTATTTTTTTTTTATTCTTTATTATTATTATTATTATTATTATTAGTAGTAGTAGTATTTACTTTTTTTACAAGCTTGTTACAATTCTTTTTATTATTATATTTCTTCTTCATGTTTCTTTTTTTTCAGTGTTTTAATACAACCTGTTGCCTAGTAATATCTCAGAGAATTAATATTTCTGTTACTAGTGTAGATATTCTGTCTTCCTTATTCAAAACTTGTTTCCATTGATGATGTCGTATTTCTAGTGTTTGCTGAACAAACCCAAACAATAATGAAGTTGTAAACTTGTATTGTCAATATATTTTGTTTTCTGAAAATTATTATTATTAGTGATTTTTTTCACAACCAGTATTATTCTGATATTTTGTTAGTTACTATTAGTGTCTTTTAAATAGTTACTTATGATTTGGATGAATATTTGTATTTATATTGACAGACACTTTTCTCTCTTAATTTCAAGGTCTACCATCTGTTAATAAATATAATTTGTTTTCTTTCTATTTTTTATTTGTTTTTTCCACAGAACTGACATGGGTTTTACATCATTGAAAAGGAAACAGCAGTCAGCACCAACAACAGCAGTACCACCATTAGACCTGAGACAAACTGACATCACCACACCAGCCACTAAAAACTCAAACTAAAAACACCAACACCCATTGCCAGAGGCATTTTGCTAAAAACAAATGTCTAAGAAAGAAAGGGAACAGAAAAAGTTTGATCATGTGATTCAACTGACTAATCTTTTTGTGAGTTTGTGTTGAAAGCAGCCAGACCAAGACATAAACTGACACAAGCTTTACCACTTAGTCACTTAGTCACATTTTAAAACCTTTAAAAAATATTCAGGTAATTATGTCTGTAAATATGTCTTAGTCTACCTGTCTGTTTCTCTGTCTGCCTCCCTATTTATTTATTTTATTTCTATCTCTGCTTTTCTGTTTGTCTGTATTTCTTTCCTTGAAAATGTTCAGATAAATATGTTTATCT
>CM022677.1:7172601-7212193 GCA_012295275.1 Chrysomallon squamiferum
TAAGTAGACAGATTTAAACATTGTGACGTCATCTTTCTAAAACAGATTACGGAACAAATCACTTTCACACACACACACACACACACACACACACACACACACACACACACACACTAGAACAACAATATTAGTAATAGCAGTATCTCCTTTTTATACACTAGAACGCAACAAACACAAGACACTTTTAAAACTGTATTCGCGCTATTGCTGAATATTCACTCTATCAGTAAAGAATAACATAGATGGGTAACATTAACAGAAAAAATATATATATATATAGATAGATATAAATATATAACTAGTTACCCAGAGCTTTCAGTGGACAGCGACCTTTCGACACTTCTCCCCTAATAAATACTAATTTTAAAACAATCTCGGTTCTTTTATAGAAAATACTCGATGATGAACTCTTAAAAGTAGTTTTTAAATTTTAGAATTAAGATATTGTGAGGTATTTTTTTCAAAAATTATTATCATTTCTTAAATGTAATTTTTAAATTATGCTAAATGAGGCGGTTAAACCAAGTCTTTACTCTATATCCATTAATATAACATTCGATATCCAGCACTTAAACAAGATTTATATCTCATGGCGCAGTATTTTATGAGTCAGTGATCTTTCTGATTTTTGTCGTTCTGCCAGCAGAGAGAAAAATTTCTTATCAGTGTCAGGTCCGTACGTGAGTTAATCCAATATGCGGTGCGCTGCTGTTGTGTAAATACGTACATACCTGTAATTATTATTTGTTCTAAAGTAAAGACTTTCAGAATAAATGACTGATAATAATCACAAACATTGTGTTTGATCCGAACTGAATAAACATCATCTGCTAAAGTATGTTTCTATTTTATCTTATTAAATCATTAAATAATAATAATAATAATAATAATAATAATAATAATAATGATAATAATAATAATAATACTAATAATAAATAAATAAATAAATAAATAAATAAATTAATTAATTAATTAAAAAATAAATATAGGATAAAAGATTGTATAGTATCAATAACTACTAGTATTAATACTAATAATACTAATAGTAATACTTTTACTATCATTATCGCTAAATGTATACAACTGCTGATAACAATAAATCTGTTAATTACTTTTCTTATTTATTTATTTATTTATTTATTTATTTATTAACTAATATATTCATTTATAATTATCGCTTGTGATAAATTATTGCTATGCAGATGTATGTCAGAGAGAGAGAGAGAGAGAGAGAGAGAGAGAGAGAGAGAGAGAGAGAGAGAGAGAGAGAGAGAGAGAGAGAGAGAGAGATTTTTTAAATGTTTCAGATTTACAAAATTACTTGTAGTTTGCGTGTATTTGTGATAATTTTAATAAACGTGACACACCTTTGTGCACTTGAATGAACATGACACTGTCAAACACTTAAGAATTGCTCTCTCTCATTCATGCATGGAAACAAAGAGTATGTGCTTAGATTAGTCAGCTAATGAAATATGTATCATAATATACTGAATTATTTAGTTTATAAACCATATATTTATATATATATATATATATGTGTGTGTGTGTGTTCTGATTTTCATTCGTACAGTTTATTTATATATCTTACGAAAGACCTGAAACCGCCAGTTCACTGTTCAAGTTTAAACAAGATTTAATTTTGGTGGGTAATTGTATTATCTTTCTCCGTCCTTCTATTATTATTTTTATTATTACTGTATGTCGCATTGTTCTATTGTTCTATTCACAGATATGAAGGATGTTCTTTGACCCCCTCTCTCATTACTACATACAAACAACAAAACTTAGTAACTGATATCTCAAAAAACGTGACTAGATACTAAACTGGATACCTCAGTGATACCTGTAAATTCGTCTTTTAAAACCCGGTGTTACAAATCATATTTTGTCTTTTGTTTTCTATTCACACTCGAGTTAGTTGGTGCAAGGGACTGATTCACAATAATCACAGAGGAGGGGAACAGGGCCGGTACTGAGAATTCAGTATTTTTAGGATGAGGATCAAAACCATATATTATTGTTTCATTTTGTTTTATTTTTATTTATTTGTTTAATTAAATAAATGGATGGCTATGAGAGAGAGAGAGAGAGAGAGAGAGAGAGAGAGAGAGAGAGAGAGAGAGAGAGAGAGAGAGAGAGAGAGAGAGAGAGAGAGAGAGAGAGAGAGAGAGAGAGAGAGAGAGAGAGAGAGAGAGAGAGGGAGAGAGAGAGAGAGAAAAAACCAGAGAGAGAAAGAGAGAGAAAGCGGAGAGACAGAGAGAGAGACAAAGAGAGCCAGAGAGAGAGACAGAGAGAGTCAGAGATAAAGAGAGTTCCATAGATAGACCGAGACAGAAGGAGAGACAGAGAGACAGAGAAGGAGAGAGAAACAGAGAAACAGATACTCAGAGAGAGAAAGGGAGAGAGACGGAGAGAGACGGATAGACAGAGAGAAGAGAGTCAGTCAGAGAGAGACAGAGAGAAAGATACTTTAGAGAGAGAAAGCGAGAGAGACGGAGAGAGAGAGAGACAAAGAGACAGATAGATATAGATAGAGAGAGAGAATCAGAAAGAGGTCAGAGAAGGAGAAAAGAGAGAGAGAGAGAGAGAAGGAGAGACAGACAGAGAGAAAGAGAGACAGGGACAGAGATAGCCAGAGAGAGAGGGAAAGAGACGAAGTCAGACAGAGAGAGAGAGAGAGAGAGATAGAGAAACAAGGAGAGAGAGTAAGATAGATAAAGAGAAAGAAAGAGAGAGCAGAGCGAGAAAGAGACAGACAAAAAGAGACAGGGAGAGAGAATCAGAGAAAGAGACAGATAGCGAGAAAAAGAGAGAGACAGAGAGAAGGAGAGACAGAGACAGGGAGACAGTGAGAAAAGGAGACAGAGAGAGAAAGACTCTCATAGAAGGAGAAAGGGAAAGAGACGAAGAGAGACAGACATACAGAGAGAGAGAGAGAGAGAGAGAGAGAGACAGACGGAGAGATAGAGAGAGAAAGATTGACAGAGCCAGAGCGAGATATACAGAGAAAGTCAGAGAAACACAGAGAGAGAGAGAGAGAGAGAGAGAGAGAGAGAGAGAGAGAGAGAGAGAGAGAGAGAGAGAGAGAGAGAGAGAGAGAGAGAGAGAGAGAGAGAGAGAGAGAGAGAGAGAGAGAGAGAGAGAGACAGAGAGAGAGAGAGAGAGAGAGAGAGAGAGAGAGAGAGAGAGAGAGAGACAGAGAGAGACAGAGAGAGAGAGAGAGACAGAGAGACAGACAGACAAAGAGAGAGAGAGATAAAGAGAGAGAAAGAGTCAGAGAGAGAAAGCGAGATAGGCAGAGAGAGTCAGAGAGAGACAGAGAAAGGCAGGTGAGAGAGACAGAGAGACTGAGAGAGACAAAGAGAGTCAGAGAGATAAAGAGAGTTTCATAGATAGACAGAGAAAGAAAGAGAGGCAGAGAGACAGAGAAGGAGGGAGAAACAGAGAGACAGATACCCAGAGAGAGAAAGAGAGAGAGACGGAGAGAGACAGAGAGAAGAGAGACAGACAGACAGAGACAGCAGAGAGAGAAAGATACTTGAGAAAGACAAAGAGACAGATAGATACAGCTAGAGAGAGAAAGAGAGTCAGAGAGAGAAAGAGACATAAAGAGAAACAGGGACAGCGATAGACAGAGAGAGACAGAGAGAGAGTCAGACAGAAAGAGAGAGAGAGAGATAGAGAAACAAGGAGAGAGAGTAAGATAGATAAAGAGAGAGAAAAAGAGATTCAGAGAGACACAGAGTGATAAAGAAGAGAAAGATAGAGAAAGACAGAGAGTCAGAGAGAGAGAGAGAGATACATGATACAAATTGTCCCTTTCTGGAGTGAGATCCAGGTTGTAACCGAGTTTGTTCATAGCAGAAGGTTATGATTAAAGATAAAATGCTTTTAGCACACACACACACAAACACACACACACACACACACACACACGCACAGACACACGTCACAACGCCACTAAATATTTAAAATACTGAAAACTGAAAAATCAAGGTACATGTGTAAAGAAAGTGAATAGTCAAAGTTGTCAGAAACGTTTTTTTTTTCTTCTTTTTAATATTATTAAAATGCAATAATAAAGTCAAACGTTAATTATGTGAAATTAATATTAAAATAATACTAATACTAATATTACTACTACTACTACTACTACTACTACTAAATACGTAAATAAAAAAAAATAAATAAATAAATAAATAAATAGATGATTGTTAAAAACATTGATAAATTCTGATTGATTATTATTGACACTCTAAGTAAACTTTTTGTTCTCAAAGTTATATGAATTAAATTGTTAAAAAAATGGAAGTGGAGTTATTTTACGACACACAGGCACTGGATTTTTCCGATTCTGTAGCTTCAGGCATATGGCAAATTAAACTGGTAATTAAGTATTAAAAAAGTAATATTGTTTTTGTTTACTGACTGAAAATATAGAAACGTATCTAGTGATCAAATATCGAAACAGTTTATAGTGATTTCAGGATCTATCTAATCTATCTATCTGTCTACACACACACATACACATGCACACAAGCAAGGACAACCTGTTTATTGTCATTATCACTTTTACTACATCTACTGATACTTTCGCTGTGATCTACGCATCGTGAAACTACTTTGGCATTTGATCTACGATTACAGGGCGAGGAGAAAGGAAAAGTGTATTCCTTTAGCAGGAAATGTCAGTTTTAGCAGGCAGGTAAAGATTATGATACTTTAGGATAATGATACTTGTATAAGAACATCACTTCCAGGCCACTTGTTCATTTACTTTTCTATTAAAGAACTCTTAACATTTTGGCTGAAGTTTTTCACAACATGATCAGCGACGAGACGAAGGCAGTTGAATTTTTACGAAGACATTGACTTGTAGACGATGAAGAAAATACCATATCACGTCAACGTTGTGGTGGAGAAATGAAGGCAGCTGGAAGTAAAGGGAAAAACGGTGAAATCCTCCCAGCTCGCGCAACGACCATTGCAATCTTTCTTTGTGAAGTATAAATATATAATAAAAAGCCAAGACTAAAGAAAATAATAATTAAAATAAACGCGTAGAATGTTCTCGGTGTTGATCGCTAGATCACGTAGATCACACGCCAAAGTAGCACCAAATACTCTATTAATCATATACATTTGAAATCTAATATAACTGCAATTACTCTATAATTCTGCTGCTGCTACTACTACTATTTTAACTGCTCCTGCTGCTGTTACTATTAAGAAACACAAAAGAAAAACATTCTGTTACAAATATTCAAATTGTTTGACGGTATGTAAAAAATGCTAAGGGAAATAACTCAGTCAAGAAGAACGTGTTTACAGTCAGTGTAAGTCACTTTTCCCCAAAGATAAGATAAAACAGGTGATGGTTACCCTAACACTAACAATAAAATGTATTTTACCTATTTAATCACGCACCCCACCCCCCAGTCACCCAATGTACGTTTTCCAGTAAAAACGTCTCCTGTAGAAGGACTAATTCAGTAAAGCTTTGGTTTTTATTTGTGATAATATGTAACATCAGTTCTGTTTGTTATTTTTATTATTAATAAATTAAATATTACATTTCAGTGTAAATCACTTTGCCCCAAAGATTAATATAATAAGGAAAGATAATTTTATTCAACTGGTTTTGTGCTAAACCAGGAAGTGTTGTGTACGTACTTCTTCTTTCTCTGTCCTCTATTATTACACATGTACACACAGGCAGATAGAGAAATAATGTTTGTATGTCAGTAATAACTAAAATAAAATATATCAGGCTGGCACTCCCCTTCCAGCTTCGTCCATGATGTCACCCTCTGCATTTCAAAGGTCCTTCTGACAAAAAAAAAGACAACAAATAAACAAAAAAAAAAAAACAAACAAAAAACAACAACACGAAAACACTTATGACAAACATAATATTGGAAATAAGAATTGTTAACACACACACACACACACAAACATTTACACACAGGTAGATAGATAAATAATGTTTATAAATAATATATTAATAATAATTATAAAACTAAAAAATAATTTAAAAAATTAAAAGTTAAAAAGAAAAAGGTAATGATAATATTAAAAAAATATTATTACTGTGCAAGTTCCTCATTTCTGCCTCTAAAAATCAAAAACACTCAATTACTGTCTAAAAATATATATCACGTTTTTGTACACTAGAACACAACAAAGACACCTTTAAAACTGTTTTGGCACTAGTCCTGAACATTCAGTATAGCAGTAAACAATAATGACATCAGAACAGTAAATGTGTATTATATAAAATAGTTACCGAACCTTCTCACCAGATCATTCTGCGAAATAAAAACCCTCTTCGGAGGTGATAATTTATTCCGCAATAATAATAATAATAATAATAATAATAATAATAATAATAATAATAATAATAATAAAAATAATAATAATAATAATAATTTATAAAATGTATTTATTTATTTATTTATTGTTGTTCTATTTGCTTTTATTATTACTATCATAGTCTGTTTACATATCAGTTTAAATAAATTACTGGGTTTGTGCCAAAACCAACACGCGCTATTACACATAGCTATTCACATATATCTTCTTTCGCAATTATTAGCCTCTGTTAGCAACGTTTAAAATTTGTCACGGTACCTAACACTGATAATACAATTTGTTTTATCTATTTAAAATCTCACCCACTGTCATTCAGAATGAGAAATTATTATTAACAATAATAATAATTATTATTATTATCTGTATATGTCCTAGTTTATCAGATTATATTTCTTTCTTTCTTTCCTATTTGTGTTTTCACATTTTACTATTTACTTTTTTTTGTGTGTGTGTGTGTGTGTGTGTGTGTGAGATTATTCTGTTAAGATATTTTTGTTAAAAACAATTTGGACGTGAAATGCACATTCAAATCCTAGGGAGAATTCAGTTTAGAAGATTAAGGGCGTATTACATCAGATTCCAGAATGTAATAAACCAGTAACAACAACAAATAACAATAATAACAACTGGAACATGATTAAGACACATTTTATTCTGTCCTTATTCGTGTTATTTGCTATTTTATAACGAGACATTATTGCATTGTTATTATGAGGTTATTATAGGTCGTCATATCCTTGTATGTATATATGTGTAATTTATATATACAATATAATTCTTTTTGAGATTTCCGCTCTGTTTAACCTATAATACAAAATAGGACTTCAAAATGTATTGTGCTAAATCATGTAAAGACGTTTATGCGCTCGTTTAATGTTGGCGGTTAAAATGACCTTATTTACAAACTTGTTTTAACGTGAAATCTGTTCAAACACTTGACTGTTGTATTATTGTGCTTATTCACTGAACTGATTTATGTGGATCATTGTTGTCGCTACCCTGTTTTACAATAAAGTAATATCTAATTTTAGAAAACTGATGGCTACTTTTCTAGCCAACAGTGAGACACACAAATTACCAAAAAGAAAATAATAATAACAACAATAATAATAATAATAATAACAATAATAATAATAATAATAATAATAATAATAATAAACGTAATGTTATAAAGAGATATTAGATAATATTTGTCTTGGCACAGTATTAGTGCTGTTAAAAGCTATAAAATTAAATAATAACGATAACCTTTTTATTACACTTTCTTCTTAAGATCAGTCTCAAGTGAAAGTTTTATGACATTTTCTAATTAACTAAAGACAAACCAGACTAATTTTAACGAAAGCTTCAGAAAACAGGAGATTTTCTTTGGCATTTTGTTCTTCTAAACCGATTTGTGGAAGAAGAACAAGAAAATTCGTAAGTTCCGACATAAACATTTATTGTTTATAATCCAGTGAGTTAGTCTCATTTGATATAAAGATAAATTAACATGATAATGTAATATCAAGTAATATGATCACGTGATATTACAAGAGCATAATTAATTCTATTTATATCCGCCTCTTAAAGTTAGTAATTAATTGTTTAAGAAATATGCTGATTTTACTTTCTGCTTGTGATTAATAAATAAATACATTTAAAAAAGTTGACAAATGTTGAAAACATTGATAAGTACTAATTGATTATTACTGACACTCTACGTAAACTTTTTCTTCTCAAAGTTTTATGACTTAAATTGTTCCAACAATGGACGTGGAGTTATTTTACGACACTCAGGCACTGAGTTTCTCAGATTCTATGTATCTTTGTGTGAGTACATGTGTGGCTATGTGTGTTTCGCCATCACTGGGTGTACGTATGTGTTTGTGTGTAGGTGAGTGTATCTAAAAATATAAATACATTTTCTATGATATTTATTTATTTATCATCATCATCAGCAGCAGCAGCGTTATTATTATTATTATTATTATTATTGTTGTTGTTGTTGTTGTTGTTGTTAAATGGACAGTTAAGTTAAATGACAAGATGCAGACGTATAATTATTTAGTTTAAATTAACTGTTTAAATATTGGCCATGTCTGTATAAACAAATACCACATCATTTTATTCTTGTTTAAATTTTTGTTTGGTCAAGAAATGTGGTTAGTTTCTAATTAATAATCAAACACCAACAAACACACACAAAGAAGAAGATTGGAATTTTTTCACTCGCAGGTTTGTTCTGAAACGCTGGGTTTTAACTAGGTCACCATGTTCTCGTTTTTCTGCTCTGTAAATATCACCAGAAACATGCTGAAACATGTTAAATCTTCCGGGCATGTAAACGTCGTGATTCAGTTATTTAATTATCTTTATATGCGGTTAATTAAGTGTGTTACGAACATCATCTAAAACAGAAGATAAAAATGTATTTGAAAATAGTAAATATAACTGTGACTGTATATACAGATGTCTAATATAAGTTATTAGACGTTATAATAATTATAATATTTTGTTTTATTAGTAACTAGAATCTAAGAATTATATCTAGATTTAAACTAAAATGAACCATAAAATAATATTGTTTATTATTACTATTTATATACATAATACATATATATAGATAGACAGAGAGATAGAGAGATAGATGGATATATTTACAACTAAATTAATTACAAAATAGTACTGTTTATCAATTCATTATACATAATACAATTACATATAGAACTAAATATTAACAACTAGAACTAATCATAAAATACTTATTCTTTATTACTTTGTCTGTATATGTAATAAGATTATATCTAGATCTAAATATCTGAATGTGTTATATAATTATATGATAGAGCTAAATCAGGAGTCGGCCACCTATCTGGTGTGCTACTTCTGTTCATTGTTTTTTTTTTTTTTTTTTTTTTGTTGTTGTTCACCAGATGTTAAAAATGCACTGAATTTCAAATAATAAAGTATTCTTTTATGATCAGTTTATTTACCGTTTTATCTTTTAAAAATCGATTAGAAATTAACAAAGTTAGAGCAAGAAATACTTTTCAACAAAGCAATGAGTGGGGGAAGGAGTTATTTTGTATGTAACCTTGTTAATACTGCACAGATCTTAATACACAACTTCTTATTACTTGGAAAATGATATTATGTGGCCGTAACTGCAGGGTGGGGGCCTTATTTTGTGATTTGTCTAAAGATGACATAACGTGATGTTAAAACATACAAAAGATGAAACAAGGCTCTTTGACTGCATTTTTGAAATATCAGACAGGAATATCGAAAGAGACTGAATCACAGAGTCTACGTAGACACAGAAGTCTTGGCAACCCACCAACATAGTGTGAGATAGGACAGGAACATTTGAAATTAAAACTCATATAGCAACGCAATCAATAATTTAGAGAATTTTTTACAATGTGTCTCAAAAGGTTTTTCGGTCTAGCAAAGCAAACCTTATGCAGTTTCTTAAGTTAAAATGTGAAATTTATTCTAAGTTTATTTCATTATTTGATTCATTGTTGCTTCATTAGTGGCGGTTTTACTTGTACAATGAGTTGAAGCTATATTAAAAACGATGTAGTTACAATGTCCTACATTCAAATGTTTTTATGACATTTTTAAAATCACCAGTCTGATACAAAAAGGCAAAACAGGCTGGGTGTGTGATTAAACTAGGTATAATACATTTTACTGTCATGTGGCAAGTTTGAAACGTTGATAACAGATGTTAAGATATCAAGAAGCAAGATTCACCGCGAGAGTAGATAGGTGATAAAAAGTACCCGAACATTGCAACAGGTAACATATTGATTTTAATCAGTAGCTGTCTATTATAGGAAGGCACTTGTGAAATATTAGCACAATAACTTACTTCTAGTAATTCTTGTTGGTTTTGGCACAAACCCAGAGATTTGTTCACTGAATAAGATTATTGTTTCTTATTATACTAATCATCGTGGCAAAAGGTTAACAGTGATATACAATGATAGGTAATGAATTTAAACAGACTAATAATAAAAACAAGTAGAATAAATAAATAAATAAATAAATAAATAAATAAATATATAGAATAATCAACTGACAAATAAAGAAGTCAATACTAAGTTGTGAGAAAAAAACTAAGAAGAAAGAAAGAAAGACGTATAATCTGATAAATTTGGACATATACAGATAACAATACTAGTTATTTGTGTTAATCGTTCGTTCGGAGTAACATTCATTAAGATGAAACTTGGGTTCAAAAGTCTCAAGGAATTTAATTAGATAACTTAACATTCCTTACATTATCTGTTCCAGTATATTATCCTGTCCCCTAGCGATGCTCAGATTTTCTGGGAAAATAGTGTACAATGATAGGGTGGGGTTTGATGGACAGTGACTAGATACATGTACAGACAAATAATAATAATAATAATAATAATAGTAGTAGTAGTAGTAGTAGTAGTAGAACTAGGAGTAATATTGATAATAATAACAGTACTATCACATCTTGAGGGGCGACGCTGGAGGGGGAGTGCCAGCCTGACTATCCTCGCGTGTTCAGTTATTTTTACGAAACTAAAGAAAACGTCTTAGTTTTATTACTAAATAAACAAAATGGTACTTGCTATTTATGTGTTGTTGTTTGTTTTTTAACCAGAATTTTTTTAGTTGTTCCATGTTCTCAAGAAAGCTAGTTGTACCATGTAGTATCAAGTAGGCTAGTGGTACATGCAGCAAGAGGAAAAGACCCCGTAGTAATTTAATTATTAAAAATGAAAATTTCTTTAAGGCTGAATAGAATCTTTTGAAATTTCTGTCTAATGATATTTCTTTTCTTTTTTTTCCCCTTTTAGTTTTTTCTTCTCGAAAAATTATCTGAATAAAATATCTGATATAATTATGTTTATATGTAAGTACTTATGAACACATACATACATCCACTCTTATGCATATACTTGTTTATGTATGGACGTATGGACACATGAAGAATGTGTGTGTGTATTCATTTATACATACACCTACCTGCCTTTCTTTATCGAGTCATCCATAATAAAAACATCTACTGGCACAAAATTATGTACATATATATTTAAGTAAAAGAAACTGCTGTTATATTCTATTCAGTGACATGATTTAATATATTTTATTTTACTGTATTGCAACAATTTATGGTGATTTAAGCATCTATCTAAGTTATCTGTCTACTTATCTACATACACAAACGTGCACGTGCACACAGGCAGACACAAACAGTGTATTGTCATTATTACTTTTACTACAACTACTGATACGACACATACTCTATATACCATGTAAATCTGAATTGTACTATAATTGCAGTTACTGTACTACTACTACTAGTGCTATTACTACTACTACTACTATCATTTTAATAATAATAATAATGGGAAATAATTATAATTAATAATTTATCAGCGAAAGTAACATATTTATGTATGTAGATAGATATATACAGATAGATAAGACAGATTCTGAAATCACTATAAATTATTGCAATATGTGAATGATCAGAAACATTTCACTACAACAATCTCTCTTTATCTCTGTCTCTCTCTCACTTTTTGTCTCTATCTCTCTCTTTCTCTGAGTCTCTTTGTCTCTCTTTTTCTCTCTCTGTCTCTGTCACTCTTTCTCTGTGTGTGTGGCTCTCTCTCTCTCTCTCCCTCTCTCTCTCTCTCTCTCTCTCTCTCTCTCTTCTCTCTCTCTCTCTCTCTCTCTCTCTCTCTCTCTCTCTCTCTCTCTCTCTCTCTCTCTCTCTCTCTCTCTCTCTCTCTAACACACACACACACACATACATACACACAGTGTACACAACAATTCCAATTGTTTTTAATATTATTCCCCGGGAAGTAGGAAATATGTATAATCATGATTTATTTATTTATTTATTTATTTATGTACCTACGTCCTGGTGTAGAAGTTTCAAACCACTCACCCCTACTTTAACCAATATTATTAACAGTTTGTTTTTATTAAATACAATCCATACCCAACACATGTATGCAACTAACCAATATGCAAAACAACCTTACCTAACACAACCCGTAGCCAAAACAAACCTACACCCAATAAAACCACTACCCAGAAACCTACGAACCATTCAACCCGTACCGAAGACAACCAATTCCCATCTGACACAGTTTTATGCTGATTTTAATGACTCGGTGAATTGTGTCTGAGTTTGAATGAGAAAACTGCTGTATCACCTCATCGTGCTAGCGAACACCTCAGACTCTGACACAGTGAAACAAACACTCATTAAAATGTGACTTTTGTACTTTTTGTTTTCTTAATCATTAGTTAAAAATTGTAACAAACTGGGGGCTCGTCCAAAAAGTTTTAAATTATTATAATATTTCAGAGAATTTGAATGATACACTGACAGGCATTTTTTTTTTGTTTTAATTATATTTATGGTTCATACCCCATCGTCCTGTACTGATGTGTTTGTGTGTATAGTCTAACGAGAATACTTTAATACTGTGCATCTTACTGGCATCAGAATCTGAGGAAAAATATTAATTTAATAAGTATAACTGTAACAGTAGATAAAAATAGTCTTTGAATGTGTATATGTGTGGGTATATGTAATGTGTGTAATGCATTTGTGTATGTTTATTACCTTT
Source organism: Chrysomallon squamiferum (assembly GCA_012295275.1). NCBI lineage: Eukaryota > Metazoa > Mollusca > Gastropoda > Neomphalida > Peltospiridae > Chrysomallon > Chrysomallon squamiferum. Next base: position 7,185,594 of record CM022677.1, read on the forward strand.
AGTAGTATCTGAAACAGAAGATAAAAATTTACTGACAGTTATAAAATATAAATTACTGTATGAAAGAAGAACCCAGATAAATAATGAAGTAAAACAATTTATTCCACTTATGTATATTATTGTACATTTGACATATTGTGTTTGTAAATATATATATATTATTCCTATTAGTATCTGAAACAGAAGATACATTTTCTTTTATGAATAATAAAATATAAAAAACAGTTACATAGATTAAAAAGTATGTAATATAATATATGTGTATTAGAGTGCATTTAATAAATTCACATTTTAGTATCTGAAAGAGAATAAATATTTCACAATAATAAAGTACATCTGTCATTTTAGATAAATAATCATATTATACAAATTATCTTTATATGTTTAATTAAGTGTGTTACGAACATCATCTAAAACAGAAGATAAAAATGTATTTGAAAATAGTAAATATAACTGTGACTGTATATACAGATGTCTAATATAAGTTAATAGAAAATTATAATAATTATAATATTTTGTTTTATTAGTAACTAGAATCTAAGAATTATATCTAGATTTAAACTAAAATGAACCATAAAATAATATTGTTTATTATTACTATTTATATACATAATACATATATATAGATAGACAGAGAGATAGAGAGATAGATGGATATATTTACAACTAAATTAATTACAAAATAGTACTGTTTATCAATTCATTATACATAATACAATTAAATATAGAACTAAATATTAACAACTAGAACTAATCATAAAATACTTATTCTTTATTACTTTGTCTGTATATGTAATAAGATTATATCTAGATCTAAATATCTGAATGTGTTATATAATTATATGATAGAGCTAAATCAGGAGTCGGCCACCTATCTGGTGTGCTACTGTTTGTTTTTTTTTTTTGTTTTTTTTTCTTGTTGTTGTTCACCAGATGTTAAAAATGCACTGAATTTCAAATAATAAATTATTCATTTTATGATCAGTTTATTTACCGTTTTATCTTTTAAAAATCGATTAGAAATTAACAAAGTTAGAGCAAGGAATACTTTTCAACAAAGCAATGTACCAGTTATGATTGGGAGAAGGAGTTATTTTGTATGTAACCTTGTTAATACTGCACAGATCTTAATACACAACTTCTTATTACTTGGAAAATGATATTATGTGGCCGTAACTGCAGGGTGGGGGCCTTATTTTGTGATTTGTCTAAAGATGACATAACGTGATGTTAAAACATACAAAAGATGAAACAAGGCTCTTTGACTGCATTTTTGAAATATCAGACAGGAATATCGAAAGAGACTGAATCACAGAGTCTACGTAGACACAGAAGTCTTGGCAACCCACCAACATAGTGTGAGATAGGACAGGAACATTTGAAATTAAAACTCATATAGCAACGCAATCAATAATTTAGAGAATTTTTTACAATGTGTCTCAAAAGGTTTTTCGGTCTAGCAAAGCAAACCTTATGCAGTTTCTTAAGTTAAAATGTGAAATTTATTCTAAGTTTATTTCATTATTTGATTCATTGTTGCTTCATTAGTGGCGGTTTTACTTGTACAATGAGTTGAAGCTATATTAAAAACGATGTAGTTACAATGTCCTACATTCAAATGTTTTTATGACATTTTTAAAATCACCAGTCTGATACAAAAAGGCAAAACAGGCTGAGTGTGTGATTAAACTAGGTATAATACATTGTACTGTCACGTGGCAAGTTTGAAACGTTGGTAACAGAGGTTAAGATATTAAGAAGCAAGTATTATTGTAGAGTAATAATATTTATTTACTGTTTGTTTTTTATTTGGTTTTTATTATTAATAATATATAATATCTGTCTCTGTGTACATGTTTGGGCGTATATGTTAACATTATTTTTTTTATCAATATTAGTTTTGTCATGAGTGTTTTCGTTTTTTTGTTTTGCCAGGGTGATAGTGGTGGACCGTTGAAATGTGGAGGTGACATAGCTCGGGTGACATCATAGGGCAGGGGGAGTGCCAGCCTGATTATCCTAGCTATTCAGTGTTCAGTTATTTTTACGACTGGATTTCTCGACACTAAACAAAACGTCTTAGTTTTATTACTAAATAAGAAAAATGGTACTAGCTATTTATGTGTTGTTGTTTCACAACACGGGTTTGTCAAAACAGGATGTGAAACACTGCAGTGAACACTGAAATGATAAGCACCACAACTCCTCCTAAAAAATAAAAATAAGAATATGAAATGTTTCTGCTGGTGATATTCAAAATCCTAAACTACATACATATATACATATATATGTATGTATGTGTATATGTATGTATGTATGTAAGTATTTATGTATGTATATATATATGTGTGTGTATATGTTTTGTTTCTAATTTTTTGTTGATGAAAAAATTACCTGTATCATGTAGTGTGTATGTCCCACTGATGTCATAACCTAAAACAGAAGATGAAGATTTATAAGAAATTAACAAAGTACAGATCTCGTTCTAAATATTTACAACTAGAAGAAATAATAACTAAATTATTATATTTTCTAACAACCTGTAGAATTATATTTATATTTTAATATTTACATAGATTCAGATATAGCTTACCCTTTATACAGTTTTCAATGTTCATCTCGCCACCTTCCTTTTGCAGTTGAAATCCTTCTTTACAACTGCACTGTGTGTTTCTCACTTTGGTGCATTTCTTTACTTCTGTTTGAGTTGTGCTGTCACACGTGTCACATTCAGCACATCTAGAAGCACGAGTGTAATTCGACTGGTAAAACCCTTCTTCACAAGGCTCACATTTTGATTCATCACCGTTCTCTGTGCAGTGCGCTACAAGTCGTGTACCAGGAGGACACTTTTTACAGTGTATTCCTTTTATTTCATATTGTTCTCTCTGAAAAATAATATGAAAAATGATAGAGTTATAATTACCAGTTACAGTAATGCCAGGCTGACTGAGTTTCCAGCTTCAGTTTGTAGTTATAGTTTCAAACAATTAAACACTTACTTTGTTTTTAGAAGTTTTCTCGTCTTTGGCACTGTCTGTTGCTGTAGATATTATGGCAATCATCAAAATCCACATTAAACTTTTCATGTTGGTGGTAACTCTGTGAAAAATAATATTAATAATAAACATTAAAATATATGTGACTAAAATTACTAACATTATTGCAAATATTATTACTTATAATTGTAGAACAAAGAAATAATAATGATTAGAAAGGTACGTTTACCGATGTTTACGTAAAGTAACTGACTGAATAAAGCTAACAAGGTAAGTCAAAATTGCTGTCTTGAAACTTGAAAAAAAATAACGTGCTAATGAGAGCAAGTTGTTGTGAAACCTCCGCTTGCGACTTCTTATATAGCTCTACTGTAACTCCGCCTTCATAAATATTCCTATCACGTGTATTAGCAAACCAATCACAGCAAGTACAAAGCTAAGACAGCTGCTTGAGACTTCAATCCACGTCACGTGCTTTTCTGTGCATTCATTAAATTTAACACATGTTTCAGCATGTTTCTGGTGATATTTACAGAGCAGAAAGACTAGATGTTTGTGATTTAGTAAAAACCCAGCATTTCAGAACAAACCTGCCTGTAAAAAGATTCCAGTCTTCTTTTTTGTGTGCGTTTGTGTGTTTTGGTGTATGATTATTAATCAGAAATTAACCACATTTCTTGACCAAACGAAAGTTTAAACAACAATAAAAGGGCAGTTGTGACATAAAGTGAGTGAATAAAATTCATACAACAGCTACGAAACGTCCAGTATGGCAGCAATTTTAATTTAGTAAAATTACAAAATATCAACGTAAATTAATGTTTGTGTGTCCATGGGTCTGCGTCTGTCAGCGTGTCTAGATGTGTACTTATATGTTGTATGTGTTTGTGTGTAGGCGTGTCCATGTGAGTGTGTGTGTCAATATGTGTATGTGTCCAGTGTTGTGTGTATGCATATGTGTGTCTATGTGACTGTGTTTGTGTGTCAGTATACGGGTGTATGTGGTTCTGCGGATGTCTGAGTGTATATTTATGTGTCAGTATACACTGTCAAAAGTGTCCTCCTTTTACACAACTCCTGGTACACGACTTGTAGCGCACTGCACAGAGAACGGTGGTGAATCAGAATGTGAGTCTTGTGAAGAAGGGTTTTACGAGTCGAATTACACTCGTGCTAAATGTGACACGTGTGACAGCACGACTCAAACAGAAGTAGAGAAATGCACCAAAGAGAGAAACACACAGTGCAGATGTAAAGAAGGATTTCAAAATAAAGTGGAAATAGGCGATAATATGATTCACTACTGCATTAATATTTCAGTTGCTTCAAGTTATTTTTAATTCAAATTTATGTAAGGGATTGACAACCTGTTTTGCCTCTGTGGACCAGATCATATATCACTGAGTGGACTGTATAAATGTCTTAAAAACATTTAAATATGGGACATTCGAAATTTAGCTGTTTTAATATAGCTTCACATTATTATTCAAGTAAAGCAACAGTAATTCAAATAATGATACAGACTTATTATAAATCTCATATTTAACTTAAGGCGCTGTGCTATGTTTGCTTCGCTAAACCGATAAAGACTTCTGACACTCATAGTAAAACTATTCTCCACTAAAATAGTGATTGCGTGTCCATGCGTCTTAATTTCAAATTTTCCTGTCCTATCTCACACTATGTTGGTGGGTTGCCAAGGGTCTACGTAAACACTATGATTCAGTGTCTTTCGACATTCCTGTATGATCTTTCAACAATGCAGTTAACTAAAACAAAGAGCCTTGTGTGATCTCTTGTATGGATTGTTATCATGTCATATTTAAATGAATCACACTGACATAGTAATAACAAGCTTACATGAAGAAAACACCCTCTGATGGTGGTGGTAACAGAGAGATAAACTCATAATTAAACACATATAAAGAAGATTTCTATTAGATGATTATTTATCTAAAGTCACAGATGTACTTTATATCTGATAGATCTTTTATTCTGTTTCAGATACTAATAGGAATCAAACACAAGACGTTACAAACATGTGTAATAAATTATATTACATGACTCTTTATCTAGGCTCTTCTTTATTTTGAGTTATTATATTTTATCATTCTTAAAATATATATATTTTTTCTGTTTCAAATACTACTATGACAACCAGTTCTAAAGGTAACAGACAAACGCAGATACATATGTACACACACCCACACACGTACAAACACATATTCAAAGACTAGTTTTTATTTATTGTTACAGTTACATTTGCGGTGTGTTATCAAACATAGGTTTATCCTCAGATATTGATGCAAATCAGATGCCTACTAATAAATTAATGTCATGAGTGTACACGCAGAAACACACACATATACGACATTCAACACATTCAAAGTATTAAAGTTTAGTATTAAAGTAATATGAGTGCACACACACACACACAGTAGTACTTTATGATTAATTAATTCTAAATTTTTAGATCGAGAAATAATCTTATTATGTATATAGATAGTAATAATAGGCAGTAATATTTTATGATTAATTTTAGTTGCAAATATTTAAATCTAGATTTGATTCTCAGTCTCTAGTTGCTAATAGAAAATATTTTAAATTAATGTATTTAGTATTTTCTCATTATAGTTGTTTTGTTGTCTTTTCTTCTAACTTATTAACTTAATCTTATCTATTTCTGTGAGCCAACTCATATTCATCTGCCTACATAACAGAATTTCTCAGATCAAAAACATACGTTAACTTAAGTAAGTTCTAATATCTACTAAGTGCAGCCTGGAATTTATAAATTCTTCTCATCAAAACTGTTTGTGTAATATTAACAAATCTATCTCGCTGCTATTGACTTACGTTATCCATCAAAAATGATTTCTTTTTTCTAAAGAAATCCTACTCTTCTTTTGGAGATTCCATCATTTTTATCTGTCAGCTTCATATATCAACTCAAAAGCGACTAAATCTGCTTGTTTAAGAACGCATCAGTGCAGGACTGTGAAACACACGCAACACATCAGTGCAGGACGGTGAAACACACACAACACATCAGTGCAGGACTGTGAAACACACACAACACATCAGGGCAGGACGGTGAAACACACAACACATCAGGGCAGGACGGTGAAACACACAACACATCAGTGCAGGACGGTGAAACACACAATACATCAGTGCAGGACGGTGAAACACAGACAACACATCAGTGCAGGACTGTGAAACACACACAACACATCAGAGCAGGACGGTGAAACACAGACAACACATCAGTGCAGGACTGTGAAGCACACGCAACACATCAGTGCAGGACGGTGAAACACACACAACACATCAGGGCAGGACGGTGAAACACACAACACATCAGTGCAGGACGGTGAAACACACAACACATCAGTGCAGGACGGTGAAACACAGACAACACATCAGTGCAGGACGGTGAAACACAGACAACACACATCAGTGCAGGACTGTGAAACACACACAACACATCAGAGCAGGACGGTGAAACACAGACAACACATCAGTGCAGGACTGTGAAGCACACGCAACACATCAGTGCAGGACGGTGAAACACAGACAACACATCAGTGCACGACTGTGAAGCACACGCAACACATCAGTACAGGACGGTGAAACACACAACACATCAGTGCAGGACGGTGAAACACACAACACATCAGTGCAGGACGGTGAAACACAGACAACACATCAGTGCAGGACTGTGAAGCACACGCAACACATCAGGGCAGGACGGTGAAACACACAACACATCAGTACAGGACGGTGAAACACAGACAATACATCAGTGCAGGACGGTGAAACACAGACAACACATCAGTGCAGGACGGTGAAACACACAACACATCAGTGCAGGACGGTGAAACACAGACAACACATCAGTGCAGGACTGTGAAGCACACGCAACACATCAGGGCAGGACGGTGAAACACACGCAACACATCAGTGCAGGACGGTGAAACACACACAACACATCAGTGCAGGACGGTGAAACACACAACACATCAGTGCAGGACGGTGAAACACAGACAACACATCAGTGCAGGACGGTGAAACACAGACAACACATCAGTGCAGGACTGTGAAGCACGCGCAACACATCAGTGCAGGACGGTGAAACACACACAACACATCAGTGCAGGACGGTGAAACTCACACACATACACATCAATGCAGGATGGTGATGAAACACACACACATACACACAAAAACATCAGTGCAGGTTAACAATACGCCTTATTTCCAGAACTATCCTGTTATCTTTCTGTTCCTGTTAAAATGATTGTGACAATGTATTTTCTCACGTGTCTGAAATGTTGCCAGCGAAGTAATATACTAAAACCAGACCTGCAATCAAATAGACTGACTTCAGTGTTATAACGATCAACAAATTTTAACACGCCCGATATATAGGTTTTTGTATTATGTATAGTAGGGTTAGCATTAAAACAGTTTTGATATTGAGAAGCGCGGGGGCAGGGGGAGCAGTCCGTGATATAGATATGTTTATATAATATAATATAATATAATATAATATAATATAATATAATATAATACATATATAGCTACAAATCAAAGGATTTTAATACTAACATTTCTGATATAGAAATATTAACATAACTACCATCTGCGGACCTCTGTCCAGGAAAAGATGGAGAAACCGTAAACCTGTACATTTTACAAAACCATTTTAGTTCTTTACATTCTTTTATTTTGTTTTTTTTATACAATATTTATCATTTATACATATATTTTTCTTGTTTAAAAATACGTTACAAAAAACTGGGGTGATTTTGGGGGTGATGGAACGGATTTATTGTATTTCAATTAATTTCATTTGGGAAAATTGATTTGATATATGAGAAAATTGAGTTAGGAACTCCTAAGTATATATATATATATATATATATTATTAATAAGTAAATTTATTTCTAAACATAGGTATCAGTACAAAAAAAGAAGAAAGACATAACACCTGAATGATACCAGGTATTTATGATGGCAGTTTGAAGAACTAATGAAGTGATAGCAATACGTATATTTATATTCGCACAAGCAGGAAAAGTTAATATTCTTAATTTTTTTTTCATAAAGAGTTGTGGTCCTTGTCATTTTAGTTTTTACTCCATGGCTTTACAACCAGACACCGTTATTGTGACACATAAACATATATCACACACACAAACACACACACACACACACACATTCATAAACACATATAGACATATATATATACACATATGTACACTCATATGCACACATACACACATCAAACACATGCACAAACACATTCATAAACATATATTCACATATATACACACATATACACACATATACACATCAAACACATACACATAAATATATGTACACACATACACAGATGTACATAGATACACACATACACACATACATGGATGCACATACACACGTTTACACACATACACACACATATATATTTACACATATACACACATACACAGACACATACAGACACACACATACACGCACATACACAGACATACAAACATATATATATACAGACAAACATACATTTACTGTATTCAGTAATATTTTTAATAAATGTATAATATTTTTCCAGTGTACACGTTTTCTGTAGAGTTACTAATTCAATAAAGATTTGGTTTTTATTTCTGATATATATATACCTGTGATTTTGAAATAATTAAATTACTTTGGAATAAAAGCCCTCTTCGGAGATTATAATTTATTCAGCATGGTAATAATAATAATAATAATAATAATAATAACATATAATAAAATTCTATTTTTGCAGTTAGTTCATTACGTTTTCGTAGATTCAACAAGTATGACTGTTGAAAAACGTCCCTAAAATCATCAAGGTTTGAAATCTTTACTTTCTACTTCATAAAGTAATTTTATTCTAAATAGCTTGCCAGAATTTTGTGCAGGGATTATATTATTATTAAAATGACTGGATATAAAACTGGATTAAGGCAAAATAAATAAATATATATATATGTATGTATGTATGTATGTGTGTGTGTGTGTGTGTGTGTGTGTGTGTGTGTGTGTGTGTGTGTGTGTGTGTGTGTGTGTGTGTGTGTGTGTGTGTGTGTGTGTGTGTGTGTGTGTGTGTGTGTGTGTGTGTGTGTGTGTGTGTGTGTGTGTGTGTGTGTGTGTGTGTGTGTGTGTGTGTGTGTGTGTGTGTGTGTGTGTGTGTGTGTGTGTGTGTGTGTATGTGTGTGTGTGTATGTGTGTGTGTGTATTTATTGCATTAGTAACTCTACAGGAGACGTGTACACTGGAAAAACGTAACTTAAGTGATTAAACAGTTATAATTCACTCCACTCTGTAATATCTGACCTGGCAAACAGAGGCAAAACAGGTTGTCGATCCATGAGAGATTTGTTGTGTTTAATTAATCTCAGAAATCTCAATTGTATGGAATGACATAAGAATTATTATTATTAACATGTATATATATATATAATCATTATCTAATATGTGGTATTACCTGTTCCCCTGTAAATCTGTTGGCGGTCGAATCAAAACTAAACATCTAAATAAAACCTAAAACGCAATAGAGATTATGCCACCTGTCATGTTAGTACTTTTAATCTGTACTGATGATCGGGTTATTAACTCACGCGGTGTATCTTGCTTCGCAGTTTCTTAGCCTCTTTTATACAAAGTTTAAGGCTTGGTGTAACTTTAACAATAAAATGTATTATATCTATTTAATCACATACCCCTAGCACTCAAGTTATGTGCACGCGATTCCTGTAGAGCTATTAATTCAGTTCAGATTTCGTTTTGATTTGTGGTAAGTGATATATGTATATCTGTGTGTGGGTGTGCATTATATGTGTATGTGTATGTATGTATGTTATTTATACGGTTAGAGTTGAGATTTTGTCAGTGATCTAGAAAACAGAGACGTAGAATATGAATTTCCCGGTAAAATAATCTGAATTGTATTTTAGTGTGCAAAATAATTCACTGTAGTTTCTTCATAATCTACAGAATGTGAAAACTAAGAGTTTATTTAATTTATTTATTTCAAAACTTAATAAAAACAAATAATTACCGGTTAATATTGACTGTAATTAATAATAAAAAAATAAATACTGCTTAAATCAAGTAAATTTTATGAGTATATATATATAAATATAATTTTGTTTAAATAGAATGTGTATATGTTTGTGTTGCACTGTCTCTGTCACTATATATATGCGAGTATATAGATAGATAGATAGATGCATGTGTGTGACTTAAAGTGTGGGAATGAATTTATTTTAGCATGAAAAGTATGACGATGGGACTGGAACGTTCGCCAACGACATTTCCATTTTATATCTCTCATAGTATTGATGATGATCATTTTGATGATGATGATGATAATAATAATAATAATAATAATAATAATAATAATAATAATAATAACAACAACAATAACAATGATGATAACAACAAGTATCGCAGCAGCATTTAAACTGAATTAAGTAAAATAGTTTCAGATGGCAACGCGTTAGTAGACGACCTGACATATCTGGTTCTGAACGTCAAAACAAAATGAACGACGTGTACGAGCTGACGATACGCGACATGCACCTCAGCATCATCACAGCGGGCAGAAATGGTGGAACTTGCACAGTAATAACAATATTTATTTATTTATTTATTTATTTATATTTTTCGGGGCTGAAATGAAGTTACTTGCACAGAAATAATAATAATAGTAATAATTTTATTATTATTATTATTATTATTATAGAAACATTATTTATCGTTTTGCCTGTGTGTACATGTTTGTGTGTGTGTGTATGTGTGTGTGTGTGTGTGTGTGTTAATATTATTTTTTTTATCAATATTATTTTTGTCATGAGTGTTTTCGTTTATTATTTTGCCAGGGTGATAGTGGTGGACCGTTGAAATGTGGAGGTGATATAGCTGGGGTGACATCATGGGGCAGGGGGAGTGCCAGCCTGATTATCTTATCATGCGTGTTCAGTTATTTTACGACTGGATTTCTCGACACTAAACAAAACGTCTTAGTTTTATTACTAAATAAGCAAAATGGTACTTGCTATTTATGTGTTGTTGTTTGTTTTATTTTTAACCAGTAAATTTATTAGTTGTTCCATGTAAGCTAGTGGTACATGTAGCATGTAAATTCTGTTAATACTGTTTTTCAGCCTTGTGGAAACATCACGTTCTTTAAATAATATGAGAGATAAGCCGTGACGTGTCACTGGAAGTGGGAGGAGTTTACTCCGCGAAGTAAAAAATATAACGAGATGTATTCACTAAGCTAATGGGATAATTGGAACCACGATCTAACACACATATAATGGTGATAGCAGGTGTTCAGGGGACTAGGGCAGGGGGTGGATAAAATTCAAAACGGGTGAGCGCACCTACCCCTGGCTGACAGCCCGTGGTTAGGGTCCAGGCAGGGGGAGGTGAGATGCATATGCATGCACCCCGCCCTATCTCAGAAGCACGCCCTCAGACACCTTGCGAAGGTACCAGAACCAAGTTGAATGTTCAAAGTTTCTTGTCAGCATGTGAATCCAGTCTGTTTTCGAGGTTCCATTTATCCCGTAAGGATAATTAGTGGACGTAAGCTTAGTCAGTACATCTCACGTAAGGGACATAACTCTAATCTATGTTTGTGAACACATCACTAAAGGGAAATAATTCTAATCGATATTTTTTAAATACATGTAAATACTGTTTCTCAGGCTTGTGGAAAAATCACGTTCTTTATTAATATTATGGTCACGTGACAGGTAGGCAGAAATGTGCAAACGGCTAAGTTTTGACTGGCGTCTAACTATTAATAAGCAACTAGTCACTATTTGTAAAAACTAGAAAAATTGTTAAACAGGTGGCGTGGCAGGTGCGGAACTATATGCGGTAGGGTATGGTTTTAAGAACATTAGCTATGTCAAAACTAACTCATATTTTTACCGGCCGTCAAATCCACCTAAAGAATATATATTAAAATTAAATAAAATGATTTTCTCATTTATATGGAAAGATGGTCCAGGTAGAATTACACGCTCAGTTATTACAAAAAAAATATACCGAGGGTGGGTTAAAAATGGTTGAAACATTAACATTCATTAAAACTTTAAAAGTTTTCTTGTTAAGACGCTACTTTCAATCGGACAGCAAATGGAAATGGTTTTTAAATAAGTATATAGATAATCTAGCTTTATCTACACTCGGAGCCAATGTTGGTGAAAATATATATATAAAGTTCAAAAATCCTTTTTGGAATGATTTATTGAATGTGTGCAAAGTCTTGCGCAAAAATTAAAACAAAAATGTAACGTGGAACCCTTTTAGATAATAAATAGTAATTCACAGCCCTGAAATGTAGAAATGCATTGTCCGACAATTAGAATAAAATCAAAGAAAAAATAAAGAATTAAAAAAAAGTATCTGTGATGTTAAGACACAAGTACACTTATATTAAAAACTGGCAACGTCTCACACACACACACACACACATACACACAAAAACAAGACGACTTATTACATATTAATTCACTGAGTTAAAATATATAAACTTCGAATAAAATAGACTATCTTGTCATATTTTGTATTGTTTTACTTAATTAAATTGTATAATGAAAATGTAAAAAATTCACCACATTGATGTAACATGCTATTCAGTATTTTCCTAATTCATTATTATTATTATTATATTTTAACTGTATATAGTGGACTCTATCGGGAATCTATTATTAACAAAAACTAATCTAATCAGGATGAATCCGGGTGTAAATTTCAGAACAACAGAAAAGTTTATATAGTAATTACATTGTTAACAAGGCACGCAGTTTTCTAAGTATTATCATTTGTTAAAGAAAAGTTTATATAGTAATTACATTGTTAACAACGGCTCGCAGTGTTCTAAATATTCTCATTTGTTAAAGAAAAGTTTATATAGTAATTACATTGTTAAGAAAGTCTCGCAGTTTTCTAAGTATCATCTTTTGTTAAAGAAAAATAGTAATTACTATTGTTAACAACAGTTTTCTCTAAAATCATATAAAGAATGATCAATTTGAATTTGTTAAAGAAAAAGTTTATATAGTAATTATTATTGTTAACAACGGCTCGCAGTGTTCTAAATATTCGATCATTTGTTTTTCGCTGACAGTTAACCTTTAACGTTTGTTAATATTCCAGTTTTGTATTATTTTAATCTTTATAAATCTGTATTTATTTTTTATTATTTATATTTTAGTTATTTATCACATATTAACAGACACGCCATATTGTTATTATTATGTAAATTGATATATGCTATTCCTAGAACGTACCTACATATTCACATTTATTACTCTTTATACAGCTATATACGACGTTTCGTTTTCAGCGATTTTCTGTGGTGTGCAATGACGTACACCGAGGATCCCATAAACAGAACAAAGAAACAAACTATAGCTGAAGGGACATTACTCTCATATGATAATAATTTTGTTTTGTGTGGTGCGGGATTCCTGCTGTTATTTGCGGTATTTGTTATTTATGGATTTTGCAGATAAATGTAGATCCTAAAAATCACGAAGAGTTGATTTCTTTATATATATACAGGTAATAGTAGAATATTTCTTTCTTGAAAGACTCGAGTTTAATTTTTTTGATAGTTTTCAAGGGCAGATAATCGAAAATGAATTTTAAATTGATCAATCAACAGACTAATTTAGTCAATTTTGAATTTTCATTTAAATTATTATTTAATTATATTTTACTTTTCAGGTTTATTATTTAAATATGTATTTTCAAAAACATAATTTTCATTTAAATTATATAACTTACAACATCATAATGGCAACAGCAACAATAATAAAAAAGAAAAGGATAATAATAATAACAATACATTTTTTTCTTAAAAATTAAAAAAATATTGACATGAAGGAAGTAACAAATTTGTATCTGAATAAAATTTACTGGTATATTTCCTTCATAATCTGTGGAAAATCTGAGATTCATTTCAGTCATTTGGCAAACAGAAGACTGAATATCTCATACAGTTTCAAACCAGTATATACGTGTTTTATATCAAAATGACGATTTCTAAAGGTCTACAGTATTTTTAAGCATGATGCAGAAATTAACAAATGTTAATTAATTGCACTAAATTGCTCAGATGTACCTTACAGTTTAATTATTAATTTCCAAATTTAAGTAACTGTTAATTCATTTATTTGTATGAAATCTGGCAGAATATAAAGGAAACTATAAACGTGTATGTCAATTCTCCATTGTTTATATATATATATATATATATATATATAATGAATAACAGCTGAATGCTTTTAGTTTCAATATTTATATTTGATTATCTACAAAAGTTCTGACATTGTTTACTTTTTGTGTATAAATAATTATTGTTCTCGGATAAGATGGCTGCCATCCATCATGTGGCAATTTTGTGTAAGATTCTTCGAACATCAAATAAACAGTAAATCCCTAAACACCGGCAGTCATCCCCCATTTTGCGGGCAACAACAAAACAAATAAAATAAATAAAGGAACACAATAACCTTTATTAAGATATATTATACTAATTATAAACCGATATGGTTCTTTTTTTTTTTTATTTTTATTTTTATTTTATTTTGTTTTATTTTATTTTTTAATCTTATTATTAGCCAATCATAAATTCGAAAAGACCGTAAATCATCGGGCATTTTTCCTCAACTACAATACTAAAATTAAAAAAATATATATATAAAAAAAAAAAAAAGAGTTCAAAACAAATAAAATAAATAAAGGAACATAATAACCGTTATTAAAATATAAGTCGATATGGTTCTTTTTTCAAATAAACGGTGTTGTTATTTATTTTTTCACCCTATTTTTTCTTTCTTCTTCTTAATTTGTGTTAATGCACCAAATAAAATCACAAAACTTAGAATTCACACTACAATAAGTTGCTAATTATTCCCCGGAGTTTACCAAGGTTTGATATAGGTCTGAAGAAATGGTCTGAAAAAAAAAAAAAATAATAATAAAATAAAATAAATAATAATTTTCCTTTGTTTTATAAGCATCGCATTTTAAACTGCGTAGGCTGTGTAAGATATCTCATATTACTGTCATTACTAAAACTAATGTTTACTGTTATGTAAACTGAGTATGCGTTAAAAGAACAAATGATCTCATCAAACAATTCATAATGGCACTACATTTAAACTTTATTTCTCTTAAAACAAAAATGTGTGTGTACGATCAATATTTGAACCTATTCGATCATCTGTTATGAGTAACAAATAGAAACTAATCAAATGAAGGGTATATTCACATTTTCGTGTCTTTTCCTGGCGTGCTGAAATGTTAAATAAAAATATATGAAAGTAAATACGTTTTAATATATTTGTGAAGTTTCAATAATAAGTAAAATTATTTCAAAATAATTAATTTTATAATTGAGACACACACAAACACATTTATGTATGTGATTTTTAAAAAAAAATTTGGAATGCCTATATTTAGAAAATGGCTTAGGAATTTTATTTTAAAAAATAATCATTTTCTAATTTCATTCGAATTTATTTCATCTGTATAACAAAGCTTTAAATCCAATTCGCTAGGTCTCCGCTGTTTTTTACTAAACATTTATTCGTCCACATAAAACATTTTAAAATTGTATACAAAAGCATTCGGGATTTTACAGAAATACACTTCTAGAACAATATATTTATAAATACTTTTAAAACATTTAAAAAATTGTTTACATAGTATCCTTTTTTTTTTCTTTTTTTTTTTTGGTATCTATAAATAAAAGTGTAACCTCTCAAAATAGTAACAAATTATTCTGATCTGATGTAGTAAACACAGCAGTAAAATTTCAGTTGAGAAATATCACATTACTATCACAGGTGCTAATGAAATGTCATTTTTATCTGGTTGCGATATTTTATTCCTGAATATTCACTGCACTTCCAACTAAAAATATTAAGATGAATATCACTTCATATATAATTAATTATTTGCTAATATTTCAAGTGTAACCTCAGCGTTTGAATACACACCTGTCTAGAAAAAGAAAATCAATATTGAATTATCAGTACGATCTCAAGTGCAGCTAAAAACTAATCCTGATTTTGTTAGTAACAGAGAATTGGAATCTGGAAACCCTCTTTATTTCTGAATTTCTAAACTATCCTTCTTGAATGAGATGATATATGAAAGTAAATATGTTTTAATACATTTGTGAAATTTCAATAATAAATAAAGGTATTTCAAAATAATTAATTTTATAACCGAGACACACACAAACTTATGTATGTATACAACAAATTATACTGAAAATTACAGGTATGATTTCACTGTGAACATTAAGAAATATAGATGGTGTTTCCGTGTTGTAATTTTTTAAAATTAGAGCAGCTTTGTATGTGATGTCAAAAATATATCGAGAAATAAAGAGAGCGCATCTAGTGTAACATTTTATAAACACTAGAACATGTTTCACCGAAAAACACACACAGCAGAACATTAGATACCGCTTTGAAGTGTCCGTTTTATTAACGTAACGTGATATTTTACTTTGCTAATTCGAAATTTATAATAGAAAGGTGTACTTTTACTGTACGTGGAACTTAAATATTATATAGACTACAGGAAATATTGATAACCACAGTTAATCTATTGGACATAACTGACAGTTACAAATGATAATTCTACATGGCGTTATGAAAATAAGTGGTTTAATTACTTATAAAAAGAACAAGATGAAAATTAATTATGAGCAGTGATATTTACAGTTTGTAGGTTAAGTATGTTGAGAAATGTTAATCTCATATTTTATTAATTATCGTATATTTATATCAGGTTATATTGAAAAATATCAGATTTAATTCCCTGAAATCACGAAGGTGTGTATTGATTAGCTGAGAACAAAGAAGGTGAACATGTTATTTTATTACGCGAAGTTTTTTTTTTTTTTTCATTACATTCATTAAAAGGTGTACATCAGCGCAAGTTGTATATTTCTTATTATAGCTGAAGTTCTCTTACTACATTAGATATTAATATATCCGCTCCCCAGAAATTATCAACGAGTCAGTGAAGCAGACACCATAGTTGTCACAGTCCTGTCTTTGTCAACAGCTAAATAACCACACCAGTAATAACACCTTAATATTTTTATTTCTTGTTTTGTTTTTATTTTTCTGTAAAAACGGAAGCTTCCTTTATGTTTGACGCTATTCTCTTAGTTTCATTAGAACTGTTCTGAGTGCGGATATAAAAATTACTTCGAATTTTTTATTAGGCCTCGTAAAGTTATCAGAGAAAATCAGATTTATTCTTAGTATATTGTTTCTGTCGAAATAAAAAATAAATACTTCTTTTTTATAAAAGTATATAATAATGATAATAATAATAATAATAAATTGATTTATTTATAATGTAATTACATGAGAAATCGTGAACTTTTCATAAAGCCACATTTAACTAAAGAATATCGCTGTTTACACTGATAATGTTACCCATCGATAACAAAATAAGACGCAAGTTTTTAAACGTCTGTATTAGTTTTATGAGAAATTAAAATTACATTAATTAGAGATTATCAGTTATTTTATTGAATAAACATGGAATTTCATTCTAGATTAACTTACTTTTCTTAGTGTTTAAAAAAAATCTGACATATTCTTAATTACATAATTTGATAAATTTGAATTTTAGATTAATCATGTAATTTCATGTAGGGAGAGATGTAAATTGTGTCGCGGAATGTCATGTTACTGCGGTCAGAAAACAAAGTATCACACTGTGACACTGAAAGGTGCACAATTAATTTTCAGTAATATCAATAGTAAATACAACATTCATCTAGCACAGAGGTTCTTAACTTTTGTTTTGTCAATGGCACACCTGGCTAAATATATATGAAAAATATTTGAATTTTGTAAAGTCATAGACGGCATACAACCATAGACCCAGCCTAGTCACAGACACCTAGAATGACTCAAACTAAATAAAGAAAAACATAGCTATACTTCACTGCGGTGTTTCGAATTTCCCCTCAGTCAAATAGCTGGCTTCTTTAGTGAGAAATTTGGGCCTGACCTTTTTTCATAATTTCCTCAGTGTTTAGTCGAATATGCTTTTAATTCTGAGGCACATTTTGCACCACTTCACAACAACAACTGTTAGTCTCATCAGTTTACAAGTTTTGTTGATTACATAAGATTTTCAAAATTCTCATCAATCAGGCGACACACTGAATATTCTCTCCACTGGAGCAGATCAAAATATGAAATCATTTTAGAAGAATTGTTAAATGTTTTTGAAAATTTTTTTAATAAAATACCTTGTAAAAGTCAAGAAATACAAATGTAAATATTTTTCATTATGGAAAGGTCAAATATAAATATAAAAGTGCCAAATTAAAAGTAACAACAATGTGTTGTTAGTTTATCAGGCAGTATCAACCTGAATGTGATTATACATCTGTTTACACAATGGATAATACTCAGTTTAAGAATTTCTTACTGAAAGTCTGATATCTGATACACAAGACTGATTATACTATTTTCAGAATCTGAAAAGTGGTAGGATCAAGGTGGATACTATGAGAAGCAACTGTATCATACAGCTGTAAGTGAAAATGCAATAGTGAATGAAAAACTCTGACTCAACACCATCTACTGTTATCTATTCATCTTCTTACTAGTTATTTTCTGTTTATTAATTTATTTTAAATGAATCACAAAACATGTTATTGCATGTCAAATTAGAATGATCTCTGTAGAAAAGTACTGGATTCCATTTGTCTTTAATTTCAACTGAAAGTCATCTTTTAACACAATTAACTCAGTTTGGTTATGGTTTCTAATTATAAATCATGACTGCATGGTATTTTTCAAAGAAAAGTCTAAGTTATTTTATATTTCTGGCACTTTATATGTTTATGTTGTCATATAAACGGTTATACCAAAATATGTCTTTATCTGTTCCACTACATGAAGGGTATGATAATAATGCATATATACATAGATAGACAATTTGTCACCAATATCAAAAGACCATATATAACATTAATTATTTTTTTTATTGGTTTTATTTTTTAAGAACTGGAATATCAAAGTTCATTTATTGTCATCTTAGTTGAGATTTAACTTAATACAAAAATCTTTAATCCCAACATTTTATTACCGTTTTTCTTTAATGAGGAAAGAAATGTTCTACTGAAGATAATAAATCATTTGTTACACAGAATGGAATTCACTGGCTATTTCTATACCCCATCCAGTGTCAGTGACTGGTCTGATGATGACTATGGTAGGTGCTGTAAAACTAAAAATCAGTTAAATAATGTGCAGGTTGTAATAAGCTGATAAAATAATTATCTTGTGTTAACATATTTCATTTTCTTCTTCCATGCTAAATGCCAATTAAACATTTTCAGCCTCTATGTAAAAGTGTAAACCTAGCAGAGATGCTAGAAAGTCTAAACAGCTGGGATGATAATTTATTTTACCATGTCTTAATTTTGCTCAGTGTTCTTCTGTTTGACTTTTCACTTGAGGATGCTGTTTTGAAGTAGACCAACTGAAAAAAGAAATACAACTACAATAAAGATCTAATTAACAAAAAAAATTAACAGTTAAGAAGAATTCAAACAATGAAATAAAAAAAATAAAAATGGTTGTGTGTATGTGTGTGACCTAAATATTTCAGGAAGTCCATAACTGGCCTTTACTTTTCTACTTCTTTTGAGACCAAGCTTTCTGTTTTATGTTTTGTTGTTCAATATGAAAATACTTTTTCTTTTTTTTTTAAAATAAAAGATGATAAAGAATAATTGCATTTTAGAAGATGTGTTTACATTTGCATCAGTTTCTATGAAATTAATGAATAAATGATGGATATTTCTTGTAAGACAATATGTCAAGAAATTATTTTCTGAAATATTACATATATCAAGCAGTCAACCTGACACATCTGCAGGATTAACACTGGCAGCTTTTAACTAGCTTCTGTTTGAAACTGTATGAAGATATAATAGTCTTATTTTTAGGAATTCTTAACAGAACCTTTATGGTGGAGATTCAGTTTATGAACATGCATAAGGTAAAATTATGTCATTTTGTACAGATGTTCTGAGAACAGCACTTTTTAGACATCTGAATGGTGTACTTGAGACATAACTAACTTTGTAATATAAAACTGCCTAGATTTTCAATTGGAATCTGATAAAAATTTATTGCAGCAAAAATAAATGTTTATTTTCATTAACATTTTTCTCTCAGATCATGAGAATGTGACATTTGGATGGAATTGCCATTAGCACCCTTCACATGTAGACAATTACACAGCTGAAACTGTTTACCACATAAAATATATTTTATATAATTTATATCAACTTACTTGAAGTTATTTTGCTGCAAGTAGTATTACCAATACCAGGAGGTATGCCATCAATACAGCTCCATGTTCCTTCATCAACAGTTTTGTTAAAAGACTTTATAATAAGTGTGATTTGTGTAATACAAAACAATATCCAGGTCTATTTGCAACAGTGTCACAATCAGTTGTATCTACATTACAGGTCAAAACTTCTTCTGGTTTTCCAGAATTTGGACGTAAATATTTTATTCCACCTGTTACTGTTCCAGACACTTTACAGATTAACTTTGTCTTCTGCCATTCTGTTGCTGCATCCAAGCAATCTATGTATGTACTTGCTTTACCTGTAAAACACAATTTTATTTGTTTATAAAGAGAATGATAGGTATAGAGAAATAAATGAATAAAGCTTGAACCCTATGTATGTAAATATATACATGAATGCATTGATATTGTGTTTCTAATAAAACAGATTCTTGAAAAAGACATTTTATATTAATGCCAAAAGCTGTGAAAGTATTTAACATAATTTTTATTATAATGTTGTTATCATTACCTGCAGCGTACCATTTTCTGTCTTGGACCCTACATGTATAGGCTTGTAAATAGTAATATTTACTGTAAATGTATTGTCACAATAAACACAGTTTTTGGAAACTTGTATAAAAATTAAGTGAGATGGTTATGATAAATTAGTTTACATAATTACATTTACAGTAAATATTACTATTTACAAGCCTATACATGTAGGGTCCAAGACAGAAAATGGTAGGCTGCAGGTAATGATAACAACATTATAATAAAACAAATTTCAAACCCCAATTCTCAAGAGAAAAGCAATGCATTTTAGTTCAGCTATTCCATCAGTTCTTCACATGATCTTCCCACATGGACAGCTAGTCACAGGCAGCCAGCCATCTCTGTAGTACTTGGTGATATAGAAACAGTTTTTTATCAATCAGTTTGTTATAAAATCTATACAAATGGATAACTTTGACCAAAAGATCTCATGTGAATCAGGTTATTGTGTTTATAACCCCAGAAACTATTCTGGGTTTTGATGTCAACTTTTGTCACTGAGATGACCTGTGTCACCAATGGAGGCAGTTTTCACACACCTTATATATGCATATAATAAGATCAGTTTCACATAAGAGCTCACATTTAGGTATTTTCATCAATTTTTACTGTGTGTTACGAACTGCGAACAGATAACAGCATGATTCCCATAGAAATTGTACAGAGAAAGTTTTTAAACTGTCTTTTTTTTATATCAACATCATTTTATGGACCTCTTAAACGAAGTAACAATTGGTACATATAATTAGTACAAGGTGAGTCAAAACATCCTATAACTGGGAGCACGAGTCGGTTTTCAGACCAGATGTGTTATGATGCAAAAATATTCGTAATGAACATTAAACAGTTTCACCACAGACTTCAAATTGTTATAATATTTTATGATATTTGGTTTGTTTAAATTTGACAGTTTTGAAATTTAGACTGGCAAGGTGTTAAGAGCTATGGGAATTATTTAAGACTGCTTGGATGAAAAGATGCTTGTCTTTATACCAAAAAAATAAATCATTTTCTTCTTTTTACTTTCCATAAGCTTTTAGTTACAAGTAATAGTAAAATATGTGACATATGGTTACTTGATATTAAAAACAAACTCAAAACTGAAATTTTTGTTCATAAGTGGTAGAAACTCTTTAATTTCCTTAGCATTTTATCTACCTTCTGTTGTTGTTTTTTCAACTGCAATATAGCTGCCCATTTTCAAGAAGTGATTTTTAATCAAACGTATATCCACATAAATCCTTTAACTTGGGTCAAATCTGTGATGTATAAAACAGTGCATTTGTTTTATAATGATAAACATTTCCTGTTGATGAAATGCTCAACTAATTGCATCAACATTCATCATCATTTATGTTTTACTGTTTAAAAATTAGCACCTCAGATTTGAAATTTATATTATTTAGCTGTAAAAATGTGATTTTACTCATTCAAAGTAAAATGTTTTTGAACAGATAAAATCATGAAACAATTTTCAACTACTGAGAAAAGATTCTATTAGGTGATTGTTGTAAACTGCCAAAATCAGCTTACACAAAATTCCTACTATTCGGTAAAAAACAGCTTTATATATGTAACTGACGTGGAACACACTCACCTTCAACCGAGACCCAGGTGAAGAGAACAGTGGTCACAGCAAAGAGGAGGACAGTGCAGTGGAAAACCATTTCTGTAGAAAGAACAAAATTATGTACTTCAGTATCAATAAATTTATCTAAACTCAACCACATACACTATCCAACATGATAAATGTAACTACCATTAGTAATAATAATAATAAAAGAATACATTAAAGATCTTTGTTTCAGAAATTTGCAGTCTCCACAGAACATTTTGTTTTGTAGTGCATCTCAAATTACTATGAAAATTGCAGAGATCACTACAAAATTCTGAAGACTGTCCAAACCATAAGAAAATTTTAAATGCATTACTGTGAGCATGAGAAAATGTTTTACTAAGAATCAGTGCTCACTTAAGTGAGTACTTTTGTGCATAATTATTTTTCAACATTTTACTTTATTAAAAATGTCCCATTAGTTAGAAATATTATCAACATCTTGTTGAATTGAAGAAGATGTATGCATGCATGTACATCAACATGGTAAAAAAAAAATGTTACCAAATAGGCAGAGGTAATATTGATACTTTACAAGATATAGTATATTTCATAGACTAAATGTATTATAATGTTGTTCATAGTTTATTTCAATTTGAACTGGTCAAGAAAACTGAAAGTACAAAAACCACATAGAAATCTGATGCTGCATGGAAATAGGTGTGCAACAGAAGCAAGAAAAGATTTGTTTTCTCTTTTTTTTGTTTTGTTTCAGAAAATGGTTTCACACAGATGGTGATAAGTGTCAAGTGGAAAACGATTAATGAAATTAATTGATTATGATAAAAAACCAGTAACATTAATTCAAATATGGCAATGTTAATATATAAGAAATAGCATGATCAATAATCTTGTAGGTTTGATGATTTTCATGACTTTTTCTTTATTACAGAGATATACAGAAATGAACGACATCAGAAATATATCCCTCTGATTGGTAGATAAAGCTTGACATTCACATCAAGGGGAAACTCTTGCTTGTTCTGTGCTACATAAAGAACAACCATCGATAGGCAGCTCCTCCTCACATAAACAGACTGATTGCAAATAAGACAGTTATTAAAAGCCATTAACAAATGAAATAAGGACACCAGAAATTTGTATTTATTCATATGCAAATGATGTCTGCCCATCTGACATTGTATTACAAGATCATTGTGCTTAATGTTGTCTTTTCTTTTGTCTTTTTTAAAATGCAAAAGAAGTTTATTTTAATTATATTCTTTTCTATCTCAAATGAAATGTTCACAAAACCCAAAATATTAGCAGACAGAACAAATTATTGGTAATGTTTAAGAACATTCATATTTTGGCAATGAAGAGAGTAGAATGACACTGAATTGCATTTAAACTGAAATGAAACAACTTTGCTCCAGAAGAACTGCAACAGTAAAAAACTGCCCACAGAAGTAGATTTTGTTTGATCAGATATATTGACTTGTTTCGCCATTTATTGTGCTTATTGCAACCAAACCTAAATGGTTCTCTTTTTCTTTTCTCTTCAGATTTTATGTTATGTATAGAAATGAGTGTAACAGTTGTATGTGGACAAGCTCATGTCTCCTAGGAGGTTTTTGCATCTAATGTTTGGTCAGAATTTTCTATATCTATGCACGTAGTCGACTTGGCTAGGCAGTACCAGCGCAGTATTTTTACAATATGTACCATACTGAAGTCGAAGGAGCTGATAAAGGCTATAACTCCAGTGAAAGGTGTTAAAATAATTTATAAGCAGCAGGCCTCTTTCAACGAAAAGATGGAAAAATCCTAACCCTGCACACTTTACAAAACCAATTTATTTCTTTACATTCTTTTTTTGTTGTTGTTGTTTTTATACAATATTTGTACTTTATAAATACATTTCTCTTATTTAAAAACATGTCACTAAAAATTGGGGTGGTTTTTGTGGGGCTAGAAAACATTAATTGTATTGTTTTTTAAATTTCAGTTGGGAAAACTGATTTGATTTACGAGCAAATTGAGTTACGAGCTAGGCCCCGCAACGAATTGAACTTGATGTGTGTGTGTGTGTTTGTGTGTGTGTGTGTGTGTGTGTGTGTGTGTGTGTGTGTGTTTGTGTGTGTGTTTAACTGTTCAAGAAACAAATCTGAGATATAGGTATATCTTAATTAGTTTCACTCTCTACAAAATTAGTGTCTTATCGATACCATTTTAACGCGGCTTATATTTCAGTACCTTGCGGTTCCTGTCGGTAGTTAGTATATCAAGAACGTCTTATTCACAACCAAATGAATCATTTTCAACATAACAATATCCAGTATAATTATTCCATGATTTATACTACAGACTCTATGATTTGTGAATAAAAAAGGAAAATGTGATAATTTAATATAATAACAGCAATATACTCACCGTAAACAAGAGACCACAAATCCACTGAAAAAAAAAAAAAAAAAAAAATGCTGAAATTAAAACTGGTACATGTTCAATCTTACTCTGTTACGCAGCTTTTTATTATTAGTTCCTTTTTGGGAAGATTTATTTGATATTATTTCACGCCTTGTATATGGGTCGTTGTTCCTGAAACGGACAGTCTGAAAAAATGTTTCTGACCATCCAATATAATGATTATAAATTTAAATATTGATTGCTCGTCCGAATAAAACTATGCGGAAAAAAACATTACTGTGAAAACCATTATGGAACATTCATTCATAGAGTTGTATTTATTTTATTTTATATTTTTTAATTTCTATTTTAATTTATTTTTATTTAAAACAAAATAAATATTGTTCTGTATCAAGCAATTTGCAATGTCCCATGTCCGATACACAGTTAATTATTTACAAAGAAATTATATAAATATGTAAATAAAATATACTGCAAAATGCACAGACCCCCCAAAAAAAGAAGAAGAAGAAAAAAAAAAAGTGAACATATTTGCATGTAAAGTACACGAAAGTGAAAAGAAAGTTGTGGCTGCTGTTGTGTTGTTTAGATTTGTTTTGTTCAATCAAAAGGAACCACAGACTCAGATATATTTGAAAATGCATAGCAGACTCTTGTTGTTTTATCAATTGTTAGTAAAGAAAGTACAGCATCGTTTATTTCCTTTGTCTGACACTTCCACTTGTAAGAGCAGACTTCATCACAGTCTGCCTCACACAAAACAGCCACGTTTTTACCTTCTACTATCTGTACTGGTGAACTTCTGTTCAGTTTAATATTTTCTGGATCTTTTGATAACACAAGAAAATTAAAATGTTTGCAGTCTGTATTAAAACAGTGCATATGGATATCAATGTGTGTGTGTGTGTGTGAAGAAGGGAGAAATGTTTTAATTAAGGATTACACTGAGGAAGGAGTAAACAACAGTTTTAGATAAATCATCTTAAGTTACTGGCTTGGAAATGGTGTGACACAAAGGAAGAGGCAAGTAAGACAATACCTAGAAACTATAACATATAAATATTTTGTGTACTTACAAGTGATTGATTTGTTGACCAATTTTAACTAATAACAAAGTAAAATGCCAAAAGGATCCAAGTTCCAAGTATCTAGTACTGCTATTTTTTATTCATTTTTTTTATAGAAGCGAAATTCTTGGTCAGATAGTGAACAAATTTTAATGTTCTCTCAAAAATATTTTGTTTTCATTGAAATCTGATTAAAGAAATCTTCAAAGCCTAATATGTGTTTCTAAACAAAGTAGTATGTTATTATCTATTACTCTAAAAATCCTCTTTTAACAGAAATTTAAAAATTCAGATTATTTTTGCTTGTACATACAGCCTTGAATTTTTGAGTTTTGTCTTTGTTTCAGTTGTATATTTCAGTTAAATTCAAAGAAATATCTGCTGCTGCCATTATAATTATACTGAGTTTGTGATCTGATCAAACTGAAATAACGAAAATTTTGTACCAGTAATATTTTATTGTCTACTTTATATACATGGCTATCATTGGTCACCTAACAATAATTACTACAACTACTATTAATAATATTAATAATAATAATAAAATTTATTTAGATTTATAAATAAATAAATCTAAAATATTTTTAA
>CM022677.1:7212393-7224893 GCA_012295275.1 Chrysomallon squamiferum
ATAATGTTTTAAACTGATCAATTTATGATTTTATATTTTTTAAAAGTGATTAGATTTTTATTCAGCATTCCATCAATACCTCTGAATGCATTGTTCTATTATGTTGTATAGTTTGTTATGCTTACGATTCTTAATTCGACGTTTATCACAAGAATTTTGAATGCAAAATAATCGATGGTTTTAAACTGAAGATAGTAATCGTCAAAACAATGTTAATTCGTTTATTTCAAAATGCGATTTCGCTACGCACGTGCTATAATAATACGCTAAAAGTAGGAACATTGAAGAAAATAATCAGCCAACAAGTTATTAAAAATATAAACAACATATAAATATAATCATTTCAAACTGCGCCAGACCATTCTAGCTGTACATGAAATCTACGGCGATATCCTTCTGTAAAAAACGTAACGTAATGGCGATTTCCCTTTCAAACGCGGAGCTTCTTTTCGCCAAAGAAGACACACCGTAGTGTCGCACATTGGTTGAAAGGTAATTGAATGATCTTTCATTTGATCCCGTGAAAATAGGATTTATTTTCAGCCAGTTTTTAAAAAAAAATAGGTTTGAAGGCATGAAAAAGTACATTTTGGACACAACTATTGATATAAGCCATTGCCAGCGACGACACGCACACTGCTAGAAAGATTGAACTTTGACCCTCCTTGAAGTCATTGTGGCGAAAACAAGCCAGGCGTTTGTATTTTTAGGACTTTTACTCCACGCTGATTGCTGACCACGGGTGCCGAAGTGCGTTTACCCCCAACGCGCTTAACACTCTCGTACACAGAACTGATTTAACATACAACAAGAACAACAACACCATTTAAAAGTGCACATAAAGATCTTTAGTTACATGTATTTGTTTATAGAAGGGATTTGGGAGTGGAGGAAAATGGACAAAATATTATCTTTTAACAGCTTTGACCAATTATATCGGCTAGGATGCCGGTACCTACATCTTGAATGTTACTGGGATCATTCAAGGGAAGACATATTTGATCGGTGTTGTAAAAGCGTAATAGTTTAGCTTAGAAATTGATTTTAATAATATAATTTGCATACTGTAAGAAGTCATACAGGAATGATTTGTCAGTTGTCTATCTGAACTGTGCATGTACTGTGTCTTGCTCATATTGTCAACCTGGCCTCTGAGCTAATCCAGAACAGAGATTTATCCCACATGTCTAATTTGATATCTATGATCAAATCGTCACTCACTCACTGTATAAGAAATCTGAGAAAAAAGAACTACTTCATAAAACACCTCTCTACCTAAATGAACTTGAAGACTAATGGGACAAGAATCCAGCAAATCCGTACTACAAAACAGTACGAAATTTTGATTCATCTCAGCTGTCTGCAATCGCACACAATATCAAAGACTTCACTGCTCTCGAGGCTCTGCAGAATCCATTTCTTGAGTTGCTCGAGGAATGGCTCATGTATATGGGGTATCATGAAGTACTTATCACTATTTTGTCCATTTCCGAGTTTTGGCAAGGCATGCACAATGCAGAGTTGCCTCCTAAAGCTATCTGCCATAGCATCTGATGCTGTTTGGATGCATGTAACTTCTGTTGATGTTGAAATAAGTTTTTCTCAACTACAAACATCCACTTAATGAGAGAAGAAAGAGCAAAGCAACATGCCATGTAAATGGAGACATTGAAGTTTGCTTCATTTAGTTACAATTACATGGCCAGAAGAATCTTGAATAAAGACCAGTGAAAATAGTGTATTTTCTATTTTATTTTGTTTTATTACATCATTTATTCCCAAAAAGGAAATGAAACCGAATTTACAAAAAACACGAAAAAGAAAAATGCTTTTTTAAAAAAAATGAAAACTACTGGGTCTAAAAATGACATCTTCAGATGAATTTCATTTTACAGTACTGATATGAACAGTTAGAAAACGAGAATAATAATAATAATAATAATAATATGGAGTATATGCAAAAAGTCAGAACATTGAAGAAAAGCATACAACCTGCAAATTACTAAACATATGCATTATACATTAATAATGTGTTTTAAATTTAATATGTAAAGTTAAAATGTAAAGTAAATTATATATATATATATATCCTATTTTTAACAATACCTGAAATAATTTCGAACTGGGTGAAGAATAATGTTAGAAACAGACACAATTTCCCAACATCCGACATGCCGCCACTCATTTAATCAATGTAGTTTTATAGTCTCGGGCTTTGTACTTAATCGCACGAAAGGTGAAAGCTTCGTCACAGTAAGCTAAATCTAATATAAATTGATTTTGTTAATAGAATATAGAATCCTTATTAAGAAACCACCAAATATTCTGAACTCTACAGTCTGCATTTGAAGTAGTCTTTTCTTTTCTTTTTTTTTCTTTTTTTTTTTAATAGGAGATAACTCTCTTGAAATTGTTATGAATTTAGCTATTCAACCGGAGTCGGAAAACTATATATATATATGTCATTAATGATATTAGTCGGTTGGCATCACTCCCCATTAGCCAGCGTGAAGTTCACTTCGAAAATGGTTGTCAGATTGCAAGCAACATAAAAATTAATCTCGTTTATCTGCTTTTTGAGTGTGTATTCAGAGTAATTGTAACTAATAAATATGTTTAGTAGTTCTGATGTGATACAAATATTGTTGTTCACTGTTACTGCTGTAGTAATTTGTCAGCGATAGCGCAAATATAGATTCAAAAATGTAGTGTATGTATTGTTTCTAGTAAACTTAAACGTGCTAATAAAACAGTTAAATATATAAAATCCTATCTGTTATTACTCATAGAGCAAACCCAATTTGGGTAGCTTACCCATTCTGTTATGGCTTTCCATTTCGTTTACATGGAAATCTGAATTTAGGGTCAGTTACTGCTATCGTTATAGGATCCTGTGACACTGCCTTGAAAAAAAGTAATGATAAAGATTTTAGGTAAAAAGGAGTTACACTAGTTCAAAGCAAAGCGATAAGCCACGGTCATAAAGAACGGTACCAAGGTCTGGAAGGAATTTTAAACATATCGGCTAAAGTAGCGAACATGGATGCAATTTGTTAGCAATAACAATTCTCTTAAAGGCTCGTTTCTATTTCTCCAAGTTTCGCCACCGCAGCACGAGAAAGTTTCTTCAACCGATATTAACGATTGAGGATATCTTGTACCTAAAAAAATAAGAGGATGATGGAAATTTTATGTGTAGAAAGTCTTCTGATTTCAGTTCATTGTTTCAAGCTTTATTGAAACAAATACTGTGATCGAAGTTCATTAAATTTTAAAATATTCTTTAAAACGCAAGATATTTTTTATGAAATGTTCAAAATGTCATGTTGACTGCATGAGATTACAATCCTACAGTAGCTAATGTAATAGCTAATTAATTATATATTAATATAATATACATTTAATCTATTCAGGTAGAACAACAATAAACATTCAGTCAAAGACCAGTATTTTTATCACATTCCCAAAATAAAGCGATAATAGTTTGTTTACGATACAAAACGGATTTTAGAAAACATTTAGCGGTATACATATTTTCATGATATTGATATTTCAAATAAATAAAGATTAATACCTGATCTACATTTCATATTTGTTACGGAAGTGAAAAGTGCTACACATTTTTCTTTTCCTTTCCTTTCATTATTTTATTTATTTATTTATTTATTTTGTTTATTTTTATTTTTATTTATATTTTTAGTTTTTGTTCTTTTATTTTTTAAATAAAACACCCTCCCACACTACCACAACGATAACAACAAATCGTGGCTAAAAATCAGTGAACATCTTGTTTTTGACTTAACGAACATTTTGAGAATTATAACTACCTTTTGCGACATTTGCACAAAAGGAGGAAACATGGCAAATGGATTGTGGGCTCCTTGGTATTATTATTGCCATCTCAGGAAGTCAGTGCTGATTCGATATGGAGATCCAATGAAACTGTGCCGAATGTGCCGTCTTGTAAAGTTCACTTATTTTTATGGTGTCTTCCCATTTGGTAGAATTCCCATTTCGTAGAAAAAGCTGGTCTGCCGCAATATCTGATTACCTCTGTATATAATGAACTTGGCCTGTGCATACATCTCGTTTCTTTCTAACATTCAGAGGCGGAGCGCATTGTTCCTAAATCGATTATGTAACATCAACCGAAAGCAGAATAAGCGTTCACTTTTGTTGTTGATTTGTTACTTTTTCATTATTATCATCATCATCTTCCTCTTCCTCATTATCATGATCATACTCATGAACATTATTATTATTATTGTTATTATTCGTATTCTTCTTATTCTTATTCTTATTACTATAATTACAGTTACTGTTACTATTATTATTATTATTATTATTATTATTATTTAAACTGGTCATTTCTAATTCATAAACATTTCCTTTCAGTTACAAAACAAGCGACCAATAATAAACAATTTTACATCAATTTCATCTTCTATTAAAAAAGAAAAAAAAAAAAAAAAGAAAAGTAAAAAGCATAAAGATGTTTTTGTTTTATTAATGCTTATGGCTTGCTTCTGTAAAAGAAAACGACAAAAATATTATAAATAACTAACATATTTTACGAGTAATTTACTTATATTCAGTAAACAGAATATGTGAACGTTACATTTATCATTAACTGTGACATAGTATATTAATAGTATGTACACTAAAGATATTATGACCTGCAAATACTTTGGCTATGACAGAAAAAGTTCATACGAAGGACCAAATCATTGGGAATACTTTTAGATAATACCTTCTTTTTTAATTATTTACATCCACTATATTCGATACATAGATTATTTCGATATTTGTCATATTTGCATACTTTATGCAATAATACCTCAGATTAAAGATGTAATTGGTCCCAAATTTCCGATAGTGAAGTGACGTATCGTTAAGCGGGAGACTAATTTACATAGAATTAAGGTTAAAGGCAGTGGTTACTTTCTCGCTGATGAGATCTGACATAAAAAAAGAGGTGAAATAAGGAGAAATAAAACGGCAGTTTAGACATAAATTATTTAATAGATTTTAGATATTAAGTAAACAGTAAATCATACAAATACATTAAGAAATAATTATATGCCGCTCATTGTGGGTTTGGTTTCATTTAAGATAATGTATTTTGTTTCTAAAGTTATTGTCTTCCGTTTCTTTTTATCATCAGCATTTGCCGGTATCGTGTTATTCGTTTTGACATATTGGAAGGGTAAATTACAAACGAGTTTAAGTCTAAGTTAAAAGAAGTTTTTGAAGTTGCTGAACACGTGTACTCTCCTTGGTCTGACTGTTGAAATGAGGAGATTTGAAACAGAGAACCGTCAGTGAGGTGTTTTGTACCAGTTCGCCATTCAAATACAACACTGACTGGATTACTGTCAGCTGTACAGCGTAGTATCACAACAATTTATATAGTTTATATTGGATATGTATATCAAATAGACATATTATATAGATGAGAAGGGCCAGTTTAATATTATTAACTGCAGAAGAAACATTAATATTTACTTTATAGTAATAACATCATTGTTACATTTTAACAAGATGAAACAATTTCGTCTAGCTAACTAAAAATATCCTCATATCTCATAAACACTAGTTCAGGAGGACAGGCATGTTTTCTATGATGTAACTTAAAAATTATAATATTAACTATATAAGATTTCTACTAGTAGAATAAAATGTACGTGAAATTATCAGTATTTTGTATGATGCAAACAGAGGAAAACATAATAAAACATCACGTTATTTTCACTCAGTATCAGTTTATGGTAAAAAATAAATGGCGCTGGTTTTATGTATTAATGTGAATTACGTTGCCTTTTATTCAAATAGAAAACGCCGCTTATCCCTGTGAATTTTAATTTTAATATCGTTTTGCTAAGCAAAAACTAATTTTGTGATTCAAGTATAGTGTAACTTCTCACGTGTTCAATATTAGCAGTTATTTGTTTCTGAATTTACAAGTCGAGCGCTGTAAAATGCCACTATAAAATAAAAAGTTACATCCAGATTAAAGTGATATTTGATTAACAACAGAACAGATTACAATAAAACATTCTGCATGATGCTGAAAACTGAGCTTTTACTTTATAAGAATCCATTAATTTTTGTTGATAAGTTGATAATAATATTTATGTTGTGAACATGAGCGCAGTTTTCACAGGTAATTTGAAATTGAATGACGACATTTACTTTATTAAAATGATAAAATTATATAAAATCAAAGCAGATATCATACAAAGAAACTGAAACACAATTTTACAATCAACATTGCAAAAGTAATTTAAAACAATTAATTTTAAAATGAACAGGCAACACTGAAACAGTAAGTTTAATAGGAGATACACTTAAAGTATATAAACTATTAGGGAGATGCACAAAGATATATATAGAACAATAATAATAATAACTAATTTGGACTGTTCATAGAGAGAAGCAGGCGACGACAGAAAAAATGTTACAACTAACAGGATCGCTGTAGACATACATAACGATCTGAGCCGGCCAATTAATGGGTATGTAAGATGTATATATATATATATGTATTCTATGTAAAAGACAAGGCACTTGGCTGACCAGGAATAAACACTTCGGAACTCGACTCATCTCTCTTTCATTGTTGTGTTTAGACTGGACCCCACTGCTCCCAGACTGCATCCCCCAAAGTAGAAATACAGCAAAATAATAACCAAGGACAAAATTAATCACGGTTACAGGATGTTATCTGTGAGAAAGAGTTAATGTGTTTGCGGTCACAGAGAACTGTTGTATGTGAAAGACAATGTCCTTGTTTATATATAAATAAATACAAGTTCTAAGAGTTTTGATTGTTTGATTTTTTTGTTGTTGTTTTGGGTTTTTGTTTTTGTTTTTAATGAACAGAAAAATGATATACAATTAGATATAAAAATATAATTATTAATTGGATTATTTTAATGATTTATTCTTGTATTATTGTCTTGATTTTGAATTGTTGTTATTAACATTAAATGATATTTGAAAAAACCTGAAATTAATCAGGCTAAAAAATAATTTTAGCTCTATTAAAACCAGTATCATTTTTAAAAACATATTTGCAGTAATTTTTATTTTAAAGAAAATGAAACTGAAATGATGTATGTATATAATAATAATAATAATAATAATAATAATAATAATAATAATAATAATAATAATAATAAAGGTTAACATTTTTACAAGTGTGGGATTTAGTTAGGTCTTAAAATGCTATTGTAATTAAGCTTCCTATTTAATAAACTTCAGATTGATTAGTAACATTATGCAGATTGATCTTGACTGCACAAGATTTATAGTGTATATATTGTATAGTTTCCATTATTTGTTGGTTTATTTGATTTATTATTATTACTTAAGTATTGTAAAATGCCTATTTCGCTTAAAACTTTTTTGTTTTACGATTGGCCCCTTGAATAAAAACAATGAAAATTCAAGGAAAAATTCTAAAAGTTTTAAGCGAAAGAGGAATTTTTTAATACTTAAGTAATAATAATAAATCAAATAAACCAACAAATAATGGAAATTGGTTGATTAGAAAGTGTTGAGTTTAATATTGGAATATTTTGCAATGTTATATCTATTAATGGTCTAAGGGAAACAACTCTATTTAACGGGTTTATATATATATATAGAGAGAGAGAGAGAGAGTATGATTAGTGTCCATTCTAGTGCTTTGATTGTTTGTTTTCATAAAATCGAACATGTATATATAAAAAATAATGATTAAAACAGATTATCTTTTGTTGGTTGACAATAAATACCGAAAATGTTATCAATATATACATAAAAAAATCAAACGCACAAAGACTATTCTTTATTTGTTATTTTTGTTTTAAATTATTTGAATTTGCCTTAACATTTTTACTGTTAAGAAACTGAAACAACTTCAGCATTATTTTCTATTTTGATTATTGTTTTTAGATAAGATACAATGGGTTTGATCTTGTAAATGTCAGGATTTAAAACAGTTAAGAACAAATAATGTTTTCTTATTAAAAATATTTGTATTGTCGCCCATTTATGTAACATAATTTACCTTGGAAACATTAAATACCATTTTATACTTCACTTTTTAAAGAGATAATAATTATTTTCTTTCTTTTGAATTATTATCATAGTTGTTTTTTTGTTTATTTATTATTTTAAATATTTTTTCACAGATTTTTAATTGAATTAAACAGAAAATACAGATTATAAACAAATTGGAAGACATTTCCATTTGCACATTTCTGAAATAATTTTTTGAATTTTATGAAAATGTGAAAGGCAAATTATAAAATTATTAATAAAAAAAAATAAAAACAATTCTAATTACCCCAACTACACAATCTTCAATTAGATCTACATTACCCCCAGCAAACTCCCCTGATTTAAACAAGATAAAGAAAAAACTGGTTGTCACATTAATTTTAGCTTATTTAGAAAAATGGCATTCCATAGCAATGATGCATTCCTCTTCCAGTGAGAAACATTAGAATAACCAAGCACACCTCAGTGATAAAAACAGTGCAAGCTGCTATGAAGTACAATGTGTACACTGGATGTTCTGATCACATTGACAATGCAGTCTCTTGGAGATCACAGAGTTTTTGAAATTCAAATTAGATTTCAGACAGATTTTCTCTTGAAAGTGTTGAGCTTTCTCTGGACAGGGAAGACAGTGATGTAATAACATTCTGGTGCTCTAGTGAACCTTTTCTGAAAATGGGTCTTACAACATTTTCAACTGAAGTGCTGGATGAGGCAGCTTGAATCTGTTGTCTAGGATCCTACAACAAAATATAATATTCATTAATAAACTAAACAAAATAATATAGTGCAAGTAGAATTTTTTTTGTCAGCTCTAATTGCATTTCACTGACTTAGCATAAAAAATTTAATCCACATTTTATTTCTCCATGTAATTTTATTAAAAAATAATTTTTTTTTTAACTTTTATATAACATGATTAAAAGAGATTATGAAAAATATATTTTAATATATTTGAATACTTCTGTAACTTGCTAAAATTTGATATTTACACTGTGTTTTAGACTTTTAGTCCAGTTTACGATGACTGCCAGGGATATTAAGAAAATAAACATTTTAAACCTATGCAGTATTACATTAGTCAGTAAGTAAAATGGTTTTCTAATACTGATTCTACTTGAAATACTAACATACTAACATGATGAAAATACATTTGAGGTTATTCTGACAATCTTTAATTAACCTTAACAACTGTTATACTACATCATTAATAATTTG
Source organism: Chrysomallon squamiferum (assembly GCA_012295275.1). NCBI lineage: Eukaryota > Metazoa > Mollusca > Gastropoda > Neomphalida > Peltospiridae > Chrysomallon > Chrysomallon squamiferum. Next base: position 7,221,658 of record CM022677.1, read on the forward strand.
ATTAATTAAAACATTTAATTGTAATATTCTTTCCTGCCACTTTAATGTAATTTAATTTTTATCATTAATGAAATATATTTTGTGTTATAAATAAACCACAATTATCCTATGCATTCAGGCAATAGTTACCCAATAATGTAGAGTATATTTTAAAATGTATTTAAAACAAAGACAACATTACACATACATGTGATAAAACTAAAATGAATTTGAATCACATAATTAAAGCCAAAGTAAAATTTTTCATTAGAAACACCTTTAACAAAATTAATATAGATCTGTTTTTGTTTATAAACTGATTTCAACATCATTCCTTAAGCTGTGTAGTTCTTATGAGTTAAAAACAAAACTGTTTTATTACTCCTAGTACAAATATAAGCTAAAAAGAAATAAAACAATGCTAATGGAAGTAAACTAAGTCACCTGCTGCTCAACTTCCAGGCTTTTGTCTTTGCCACTGTCACACACAGCAATCACAGTTCTCTATCAAGTGGTTTCACTGTAATGTTTTTCTTTGCCTGGTTTTTGCACATTCAAGTTTTTCAAGTTTTTTCTCCTCATATTTGACTGTTGAGATTGGTGCCCTGGTGTAAGACTCTCCAACTTAAGAATTGTTGTAGTGGTTGGCTTCAACGTCCAAGTCATCAAAATTCACAAAACTGAGTCGATGCTGACGTTGGACGAGAGACTGGACAACTCACTGGTCAGTGATTGGTGGGTGCACTGCCTCAAATAAAAAATAAATAAAATACTGTATAAAATATAAATAAAATACTGCTACTACTACATTTACTGCAACACTACTATTCTGCTTTTATTATCATCATTACTACAACTAATATTTACTATTATTCCTTATTCAACTAGGGCTACTGTTATTGAAATAATACTCCTATTACTAAAATTACTATCCATAAATACTAGTAATTTGACTACAACCAATTTTATTTAATCACCATGAGTCTCACAAGATACATTATATTACAAAGCTATTGAGACAGCATCATCAACTAAAACATCACCAAAGTCAATTCTGCAACATTACTTCAACTAGTACTATTATTAATAATGCTACAAGTACTAATGATGTAACATCTACATTACTACAACAACAGAAATGACTAATACTATTCCTATAACAATAACAACCCATACAGATGCTGCTTTCTGACATATTCTTTGACAACATTTCTCTCTTGTGCCGAGCTCACAGAATTAGCTCTTCTTGTGTACAGAGCAGTTTATTTACTTTTGGTGAGCTGTCCCAGAATCATGCATGTCTTCTATTCAAAACCAAAAAAGGAAACCAAACCTAATATAAATTATGTTGATTAACTAGTTATTAAGATTCATATATTTTAAAGCTATAACCTGATTCATTATTTTATTTACAAACAGTTTATTTAAGAGACCTCTGGACAATAGAAACTTTAGTACATCCATTATGTATTTTAGTATGTCTGTCAGGAATAGTAACAGGAAAGATAAACATTTTAAAATCTGTTTTAAAATATAGACATTTACAACAAACTAAAACATTTACAAATGTACATATCCCTAGTATCCCAAGACCAGTGAATGTGTAGCTGGATGAGAAATTTATAAAAAACATCAAAATTTAAAAAAAATATTTTCTAGTAATGATATGGAAAAATCAAAAATAAACAAATATTAGTAATGATATGAAAAATAAAATGAATAATAATAATACTGATTAAAAAAAATAATAATAATAATAATAATTAGATAAAAAACAAGGAAGTAGAACAAAACAAAACAAAATGTAAATAAATTAAAATTGACAATTAAGAAAAAGAAGGGAAACAAAGAACAGTTATCACTGAGGGTAACAAATTGTGTGTGTGTGTGTGTGTGTGTGTGTGTGTGTGTGTGTGTGTGTTAAATATTATTGTAAGAAATAATTTTATTAATATTTTACAGTGTCAACATAGGAAATAATCTAGTCATATTTTTCTTAACTTTTTATACATCATTACTTGTTTTTAATATTAACATAGAGCTATACAGGTATTTAGCTTAAATAATATGAAAGGCAATATGTTTAATAATGTATAAAGCAAGTCAGGAATTTAACATAAATCTTTTTAAAAAATAAATCATAAATAAACTGACAGAAAACAACCTGTCAAACAAAATTAGCATATTTTCTTTTAATAGTTTTATTAGTTTATTTCAAGAAAATAATAATAATAATAAATAAATAAAGCGTTTGACAGATGACACATAGTTGTTGTTACCTTTGGTGTGTCTAGACATGTCAATTTATTTTAAAACAAATTTAATTACTGGCCACACAAAAATGTATAGGATGATACATCAAAATTAAAGACTAAACATGATTTCTGGTTTATATGACGTTGTTTATGCTGTTCACATTAGTACAACCACTGGTGAATTTTATGAAATATATGAAGCAACTGTTTTGTTGCAAGATAATGTGATTACCCCAATTATGTAGAAGATTCTTCGAACATCAAATAAAAAAGTAAATCCGTAAACATCGACACTCACCCCGCATTTTTGCGAATATGCAAAACTAAAAAAAAAAAAAAAAAAAAAAAAAAAAAAAAAAAAAAAAAAATTAAAATAATGTTCAAAACAAATAAAATAAAATAAAGCAGCATAACAACCTTTACTAAAAATACGTGCTAATTATAAATCGATGTGGTTCTTCTTTTATTTATTTATTTATTATTATTTTTGTTTATTTATTTATTATTATTTTTGTTTATCTTATTATTAGCCAATCGTTGACCGCAAACTTCAAATAAACGGTGTTGCTATTTTTTTCCCCCCTACTTTTTCTTCCTGCTTATTATTTTTATTAATGCACCAAATAAAATGAGAAAGCTTAGAACTCACACTACAATAAGTTGCTTATTACTGTCTTTGATATACGTCTGAAAACACTGTCTGAAAAAATAAAAAATATTCTTTTGCCTTTTATTAAGTGTTGCAATTAGTGTCCTATTTTATTCGCTGTTATTCTTTTCTGATCGTGCCCCTCCTGTACTAAAATATATTGTTAATATTTCTGTGAATGTAGCCGTCGTTACCGTCGTCTTATCTGTCACTGTTACTTGTGCAAGATTACCGCTATTACTGCTAATCTCCACTGTTACTTGTGCAAGATTACCGCTATTACTGCTAACCTCCACTGTTACTTCAGCAATACTACTGATCTGCCAGTTACTTCAGAAATACTACAACTATTA
>CM022677.1:7229893-7357029 GCA_012295275.1 Chrysomallon squamiferum
GTCTGTACATAATCTGTTTAAAAGAAAATTACAGTATCAATATAATTATTGCTTATTACCTGGACATAAGACATTTGTTTCACATGCTTCTTGAAGATTTCTCTTCGTATCTGTGCATGTTCATATCTCAAATTTTATTCTAGTGTCTCTACCAAATTTCACTACAACTACCCAGTCTCTGAAGTGACCATGCAGACCAGGCACATCAACTGTAAGCATGAAATTAAAGAATAAATAAATTAGTATAAAAATAAATATATTAAAAATGAGAATTAAACAGTTTTTAATTGCGCTTGAAATCTAGTACTGAGATGATTTTCTTTTATGTAGAAGTTGAATGTCAGATTAACTTGCCTGCACAAAGCTTAGTGAGTGTTTCAATTGTTCTGCCAGTACAGAATAGTCTGCTGCTGTCAATACATGAGTTGGTGAGGATCTAATTCCAAGATATATTAATATCTTTAAGACAGGTTATTGATCAGATATGCAAAATTATCTATGAATTAATGTTATACAGATCATTAAAAATTATTTATACCTCAAAGTATTTGTGTAAACTGTTTAACAAATATAAATTGTTTGACAAGATAAATATATGTAATTATTTAAAATCATATTACAAAAATTAATTTTTAAAATCTCTAATAATGCTTGCAGGAGGCACTGGATTGGAAAATGGATGACAAACAAATAAAAAAGAAAGAAAGAAATGCATAGCTTAATTTATGTGTGTGTATGTGTATGTGTGTTTTTGTATGCAAATGTGTACAGCAACACACACACCAATGTAAACACAAACCATGGATTCATATATATTTTTGTATACTCATCAATATTCATCCATTTTCAGAAGCTTACCTCTAGCACACAGTATGTAAGTGCATGCATGCATGTGTGTATGTGTATGTATGTGTATGCACAGATAGATAGATAGATAGATAGATCAGATAGATCCTGAAGTCACTATCAACAATTGCAATATATGTAACTAGATAAGTTTCTATATTTTCAGTCAGTAAACAAAAACAATATTTCTTTTTTTAATATTTAATTACCAGTTTAATATTAAAAGCCCCTAGTGCTTGTACAAACTTCAGCCTGTGTTTATCAGTAGCACCACCCATATGCAGGACAGACAGTCGGTGTGTGGGTGACTAGGGCAGGGGGGTGGTTAGGATAAAAACGGGTGAGCTTAGGGTCCCAGACAGAAAAGCTGAGTTGAACACATGCCCACCCGCCCTACCCCGGAAGCATGGGCTGTCTGCCAGGGGAAAGTGTTCTCAACAATTTTTATCTATCTGCTCCTGCCCTAGTCCCCTGCATGCCGTCTGTCTGCACCCCCCTGTAGCTTCACAAGCTGTCTGAGGGCGGGGCGGACAGCCGGCGTGAGAGGGACTAGGGCAGGGGGGCAGGGGGCATGAATTTTATTTCTTAAACTATTTTTTTTATTATTCTGCTGTTACAATCTTCTATTCTGTGAATAATTTTTTTATTAGAATAATTTTTTCTTAACTTTGCTGAATAATTAAACAGCATTTCTTTAGAACTTAACTAAACGAATTAAATGAAACAAATCTAAATTAGAAAATATACCATTATTTTATTTTCCTTTTTCAAAATTTGTTTTGTTTTTGTTAATGCTGTTATCATTATTGTTATATTCATTCCTATTATTAATGGACAACAGAGTTATTTCCCTTAGACTACTTTGTCTATGAAATTAACTAATTATTATTAGTAGTAGTAGTAGTAGTAGTAGTAGTAGTAGTAGTAGTAGTAGTAGTAGTAGTATCTCTATTTGTGCATTCTTAGTTTATTTCATATAATTAAAATGTTTCTTTACTAAAAACTTAATATTTATTCATTCATACTATTCAGAATAAAAATAAGAATTTAAATTTATTACGAAATTCCGTTTTGATACGTGAAAATTTGTATATGTTATTTATCATGATTAGAGAAAGAGAGATTTGGGTTTCACTACAACTAAGATTGTACGTTTTCATGAAAATTTCATTTCAATGTAAAAATGTAGTATAAAAATTTCAAATACATGTAAATACTGTTTTTCAGCCTTTTCATACTGACATGTTATTTAAATTTCACAGATATAATGATTTCTAGAGCGTGGTATGTAACATCAATTCAGGTGTTCAAAAGTTTAATTAAGTTTGTGTGTGTGTGCGTTTCATCTATCTTTCAATTTTGTTTGTTTTTATTTTTGTTGTTGATATTATTGCTAACATTGTTATTATTGTTATTGTAGTACATAATTATACTATTTTTATTATTGTTGTTATTGCTAATAGTGGTGTTATAGCTGTTGCTTTTGCTGTTGGTTAATGTTGCTTTAGGTAGAATTGTTAATTTTGTGTGGAGAGAAGAAAGCGAGTTAGAGAGAGAGAGAGAGAGAGATAGAGAGAGAAAAAGAGAGAGAGACACACAGAGAGGTACAAAGACAGACAGACAGAGAAAGAGAGACAGAGACACAGAGAGAGGAAGAGAGACAGATAGACAGAGAGAAAGAGTGAGTCAGAGAGAAAAAGAGAGAGTCAGAGAGACAGAAAGAGGAAGAGGGACAGAGAGAGACAGAGGGAGAAAGAGGGAGAAAGAGACAGTGAAAAAGAGACAGGGACATAGTAATACAGAGAGATAGAGACAGGGAGAGAGTCAGAAATACTGAGAGAGTCAGAGAGAGAAAGCGATACACCAGAGAGAAAAAGTGAGATTCAGAGAGAGACAGAGACAGAGGGAGAAAGACAAAAACAAATATACAGAGACAGAGATATAGAGAGAGACCAAGAAAAGAAAAAGAGAGAGAGACAGAAACAGAGAGAGAGAAAAGAGAGACAGAGATAGAGAAAGAGAGAAAAGAGAGACAGTGATAGAGAGAAAGAGAGTCAGAGAGAGAGAGAGAGAGAGAGAGACAGACAGACAGAAAGAGACTAACCATTAACAAAAAACTAACCATTAACCAAACACTAGCATTTAACAAATACTAACCATTGACCAAATACTAACCATTAGTAACATCCCCTATGTGTACTAAACCTCACCAGGGTGTAGGGATGGCAACATTTCCAAAGGGAATGGCTAATTAGTACATTAATATAATAACATTTAATTGGTTAGATAGATAGACAGATAGACAGATTATGATAGATAAATAGAAATACCTACATACAGAGATAGTTACTGAAGATAGATGAACAGATGGATACATAGGGTATTGCTACTTTTCCTAATTTCGAATTAATTTGAAATATATTTGTTTTATTTCATCATCAGTTTCTCTGGCTATTTGTCTATCTATGTATCTGTCTGTTTGTTGATCAACCTGTGGTGTAGCTTAATGTTATTACCTGTCTAGCTAACCATTTATTCATTGCTATATCCATTTACCTATCTATCCTCTGTCTGTCTGTTTATAACTATATCTATCTATCTATCTATCTATTTATTTATTTATATAATTATCTCTCATTCTCTGAAAAATCATACAGGGCATACTTCACACTTCATACACACAGGGCAGAGTTACCTCAAAAGTCTTCCAAGCTGGTCAAGAAAATCCTTGGAAATGCTGGAGCCAAAGTTTGTGCTGATGGTATGATAGCTATATTTATACAACTATTTTGTTTTATGTATTAGTCTCTGTTTCTTACTATTATTTCACGATCAGGCAATTTTGTGGATTTTGTACATTCCCCTTTTTTTAGCCAGATTTATCTAAATAAACAAATATAGAAATAAAAATTAATAAAATAAAAATAACAATAACAATAAATAAAAAAAATAAGCATCAAGCTTATTATTCTAAATCTTAAATAACTAATGTTTAAATAACTAATGTTTACCTATTCCAGGCTAGAAGCATATTATTAATTTCACAATAAAATCTTTGGGAAGAAATATCTCAGCCATGGAAAATTATTATAAATTATCAATGAATTACACTTTAACAATGTTGTAATGCTGACTTTATTTATCTGGATAAGCAGCAAAAAAGTAACTTTAAAACGACTAAATCCTTTGCCTGAGCAAACCTTATAATTAATGAGTTAAGCCATTACAAGCCCTGCATTCATATGTAATGTACATGTACTTAAACACATTACTATTATTTATTATTATAAAACACTGATACCACTTACTTCAGAACAGTTTTCTGTTTTACTGACTTCCTCTGTCTGTCTAGTATCAGAATCAGATGAATTTGTCATCTTCAGGGTTTTTTCTCACAATCACCTGCAAAACCAGAAAGAGATTTATTTTCAGCTTGCACAATTAAATTTGCAAAACAAGATTACATTTTAGCAATTTTGGAAGTAAAGCTGGATTAGCCACAATTAACTAACTCAAAATTGTTTCCAGCTTACAGTATGTTTTATCTGTATTCATTTTTATTTCATCTTTAATCTTCAACTTCTATAATGATCTAACAGACTGTTTTGGCAGGTATCCCAGCTATTATTATAATATATGATCCTAAAATTGGGATAGAATTATATCTCATAGGAAAAAACAAATTTATAAATAAAAGTTAAAGAAAGGCGTTAATCCCAAATCTGCACTAATTACTTCTGCTAGTTAGATTCTTCAATGGAATGAACGTCAGATCTATATCTGATGGATGCTATTAATTTAAATGTTATGATATACATGCAGAGAAGTTTTGAATGCCTGTATTTAAAAAAATATATATATAAATAAATTAAATATTAAAAATAAAATTAAAAACTAAATATAAATAAAATTTGTCTGAAAGCTTGCATTTTAAACTTTTATTCGCAGTTGTAAAATTACTTAAAGTAAAAAAACAAACAAATAAAGCATTTTCTAATAACCTAACAAACTGAAGAGGCAAATTTTAACATAATATAACCAAACTGATTAAAACAAAAAACAGATGAATACAGAAATGTGACTGTACAAATTATTTATATTTTAATTACAATGAAAATAAATTTCAACTTTACAAACAAACAAACAACAAAACACAAAATTTATTATATGGCCTGAAAAATAATATTAATTTATTGGTATCTAAGTATCATTCTATGAATTCTATGAAAAAATAAATAAATATATATTCAAAATAGCTAACCTGAAATATATTTTCAATGATATATTTATCTAATTATATAAATATAAAACAACTTCCAGTAAGATATAACATGGAATTAAACAAACAAACGATTACATTTTCTTTGATATATTATTATAAAATTATTACCAGTATGAAAAAGGAATATTTATTTCCTAATTAAATTTTAATTATTAATTTCTTAATAAAAAAATTAAGGCAAACAACTGTCCTTGAGCTTATACTTTGAAGTTATATCCTTGATATTATTAAAATTCTATATTCTGCTGGAATTTTTAAAAACATTTCATATTTTATTATACCGTAATAAAATTGATGTGATGATGACATCTGTTTTAAAAAGATTATTAAGTTTTGCTATGTTTGTGCAAGTCATAACTTTACTTAAAAACTGTTAAGGTTTATTATGACAAAAAGTGCAAGAATTGGTAACATTTTTTATAAAAACATTATAGATTTCCTTAATTGTTAGGATCAACATTGAGTATTAATAAACTATATGATATAAAAATACAGTTTTGTCTTAACACAAAAATTTGTCTTAATAATAATAATAATAATAATAATAATAATAATAATAATAATAATAATATTATTATTATTATTATTATTATTATTATTATTATTATTATTATTATTATATTATATATTAGCATTAGCATAATCACCACCACTATTATCATAATAATTACTGTTACTATGTTTTCTTAGATGCTCATTACTAAGAACTGACAGGTAATAATATGAAAAGATAGTTCACCTTCTGTGTATTGCCTTGACATCTCCAGAGCTTTTCCAAATGATGCAGCTGTTGCATAACCCTTTAGCCTTTAGGAAAGAAAGAAAAAAAAAAAAAATATGAAATTACATTCCTGTATAAAATTATGTGATCAACCAAGCTTTTAAAATATAATTCTAATTTTGTTACTGATGTTGATATATATATAATATAAATATATAGTTTTCTCTCTGTTTTACTAATTTCCTGTAGTACATTACATATTTAAAATGATTATACACAAATCAAAGCTGAACATAACCTTAAGAAAAGATATTTGTTTTTTAAACATTTTCTCTATTAATCCTTAAATTCACCATCTTTAAATATAATCGTCAAACTGCTGTAGTGTTGATAAGAAAATAGGAGAGTGAAAATAAATAAATATATGTTTTGCTAGTTAATATTGTCAGTAATAGTAACGTGTGAACACAGAAAGTGAAGGTATGTTTGTTATACTTGATAAATCTAAAAAGTGTTTTATTTAACTGATTAAAAAGCTCATTTTGATTTTTATTAAGACCAATAGTAAATAAATAAATGAAATGCACAACAATTAATGTTTTTACTTTAGTAAAAATTGAGAAGGAAAAATGCCTATTGTTAACCAAACTTACAAAAACATATTTCTTAACAATTACTGGCTAATGATCATGTACTTAAAATAAATAATCATCATTCTTATCTATTAATTTTATTTTACTATGATCATGTGTGAAAACTTGATAGCAAAACATAATTAAATCTTTACTTACCTTTTCACTGCTACCATTTTCTGCATATTCAGCAGGCTTATTGTCATCCATTCTGAAACAAAAATAAAAGGATAATAAATCCAATAAGTCAGTAGGCAATTTAAATATTTTGGAAAAACACAAAGAATTACTAAGAAATGTATTTAAAATAATTTAAAAAAAAGGTTATTCATTGCAAATGCAGCTGGATGTTTTACGGAGTTCACTGACAGGTTTCATACAGCAATGCAGTCACAAGAAGGGAAGGACCTCTGCCTGTTACACTTACTGTGGTACAATGAAATACAAATTCACTACCTAAATCTTATTGTTTTAGTTTAAGCAGCTGCATATCACCATGATGAAAATCTAAATAAGTGGAGAAAAGAAAACAAAGAAATAAAAGCTTAGCTACCTTGTCAAAGTATTTGGCATTGTAATGTTTATTATGGGTGAAACACTGCCATTATCACCTTGACCATCACAGTGACCAGTGTCTTCCTCGATCAAGGTTGATAATTTTATTGAGTGTCTGAAAATGTAAGCTGTATGTTATTTAAGAGTTTGCGTTGAAAAATAAATGATTTAGGAAAACAAAAAATGGACAGACACAGAAAAAGAATATCAATTTTAAGGATTACATTCTGTAACAACCATAAAATAAAAAAGACCACAACATTTAGTGCAAAACTACTTAAAATTCTATAATAAATACAAAAATGTTAATAACTATTTCTGTGTAACCTTTTCATAAACAGTGTAACTTTTAGTCACCACAGAAAATATATTAATATTTTTGGTTTCTCTGTTTCATCAATCAGCTTATATGTTTTTACTGCAAAATATTTTTAAATGCAGACCTTTCAAACAAAAATGAAATTTTATTCTTCTTATTCAAATATTTTCACTGACCATTTCTGATAAATGATTTAATTAGACTTTCTAATAATTACTGACACATATACAAGTATTGAACCTAAGCAGGTTTTTCATTCTTAAATAACATTCATAAAAGTATTATTATCAGATATTAACAGCTGTACATCAACCAGATAATTTTTGAAATATACTTTTTTTCTATTAATTAAAATAAAAAAAAATGTACTTATCTAACAATACAATAAGAGGAGTTTTAAAGACAAGACTATTCCTAGGAAAAACATACTTAATGATACTATATGTCTATCACTGTGGGTTGAATGTAAAAATAAAACTAATATTTTCTTACCCATTTCTGTATTTTAAATTGATACATCAAATCAGTTCATGACAATTTGTCTTCAATGTGTCCAATTATAACATTTGCTGTCTTAATCCAGCCCTATTTTAATTCTTTTTCAAAAGATCTGAACCCCAGTAATCAGTCTAATAATATAAAAATATTCAATTAATAAATCTTTAAAAATATAATCAATAACTGGCTTTGTGCATTACTCTTATTAGGATATGTTGTTGTTGTTTTTATTAAAAAGAAATATCTCAATATTGATACAATGACTTATTTTTATATTAAAAGTTTTATTTCTCGTTTTATTATTGTTGTTATTGCATGATAGTTTCAGAATAAAATAATAATTAAAATAGCTTTATCTTTTTATTGTTGTTGTTATTGTACATATTTTTAGAATTATACTAAATATTATTAAAATAATTTTATTTAACTTTTATTGTTGTTTTTGTAGTTATTAATGGATCATATTTTAGGATTATGTTAAATATTATTAAAATAGTTTTATTTTCATTTTTTATTGTTTTTGTTCTTGTCATACTTTGGTCTATGTGGATCAAAAAAGGGAGGGAATCAAGAATCCACTGTTGACATGAATTCATGTAAGTAAAATGAAATAGACTGTAAATGTTCCTTCTATCTTACTGCCTGTTTTTCAATGAATCCATTGGTATGTATATTTGTCTATTTATCTGCCCATCAAACTCTAAGTAAATAAATGAATCACTCACACTATGTGGATCCAAACATTCCTCTAAATTCTTTTCCATGCATCCATACTCTCTCTCTCTCTCTCTCTCTCTCTCTCTCTCTCTCTCTCTCTCTATATATATATATATATATATATATATGTATGTATATATAGATATATACAGACACACACACACATACATACAAACATGCATATGAAGATATATACATTAACTCCTCCTTTCAATAACCATCAGTAAATCATCTGTCCATATCTGCTGCTACCTCCAAGCATAACTACCTTACAACCTGTTTCTGTATGTCTGTCCATTTATAACACAAGCACACTCTCATTCACATATGTTCTAGCACATCTAACACATGTACCTGCACTTCCATATACATGTAGTTACCCATCTTCCTATCCATCACTCTCTCTCTCTTTGGATCTATCCATCAACCTGCTGAGTTATCTATCTATACACAAACCTATCTATCTACCTACCTATCTGCTTCTTCTATCTTATCTAGTTTTCTTTTATCTTGTCCGTTCATGCATGTAGCAACACATAACCATCCACCAACCATCTACCCAACTCCCTGCCTACCTACACATCTAACTATGTCTACATACCTACATTACAAACTGTCTTTCTGTTTGTCCATCTACAAACAAACTGTATCTATATAACTTTATATATTTTCTTTCACACTTTAAAAATCTGATTATTCCATTTTTACCGTCTAACTGTTTCTCATGCAGTCTGTATAATCTACATCTATGTATTAATCCATCATCCACCTTTCCATCTATCTGTTCATCTGTCAGTGTTTATAGACATTTTTTAAACTTTTTATTGAAGTTAAAATAAACAATGTTTATCACTTAACCTGTTCTATAATTCTAAATATACAGTGAGCTTCTCTTTAAAGTAAATATTTTGAAATTATCTCTCAGATTCAGTTATCTGATATACCTTTACCTTCACCCTATTTTCTCTAATAAATTTATTTAAAAAGGGCACTTACCTGGAAACCCATCCATCTTTCTTCATATCTACTGTGCTTCTTGTTTACAATAAAAGTTGATTTAAACTTTACACCTCTTCTTTTCAATATCAGTCTGTGATGTAGATAATGACACATCTCCTTAATTTCAGGTGTTCTCACTTCTTCCTTTTTAACAGAAAAACAACCAAAAAAAAAACAGTTTACTTCACTTTTCACTATGGACGGTGCTTTTTATGAAGTTAAAATTGAGATTTATCAGCTTTCCAAAAACTTAAATAAGGAGAAAGTAATAACACATTAAAAATATTTTTTCTCTTAGTAAGTGTCCCATTAATTATGGACTGTGAAGAATGTATATTTTACTCAATTTACTTTTTCACTGTTGATATCAAATTATTATACTCTTATTACACCATACATTTTTTAAAATAAGTTTTTATTTTTTATTGTGAATGAAACTGGTTTGGAAAATCAATATTTATATATTTTCCATTGTTAATAATGAAAAATTCATAGATTGTTCAGTATTACTTTTCATATTGCATTCTTATTTATTTATTTATTTATTTAAAATTTTCTGGAATAATAATAATAATAATAATAATAATAATAATAATAATAATAAATTAATTAATTAATTAATAAAATTAAATTTAAAAAAAGTTTGTTGAGTTTAAATTTCTGTTGTTTTAGAAAATGAGATCTGATATAAACACTATAATCTTAGAGGTCCTTAGTTCCGAATCGTGAGCATTTACAATCGTTTTTTTTTTTTTTTTTTTTTTTTTTTTTTTTTTTTTGTTTCTGTTTATGATGCCTACCCTTGATGTCATTAACATTATTAATAAGTGAATATTTCTTATCAGCGAATTCAAAATTGTCTGTTATCATTTAATAGTAAACGAAGATTAAAATGTTTTCTAGCAGACGCGAAGTGACGTGCGAGTCGGAAATGAGTCTCGATTACGATATTAGTTTCAAGCCATCAAAAAGAAAAAAGACTAATTTCGGAGGCTAAGACAAAATAAAAACGTTTTTCTTTTTATACTCTTTAATACTGTTAAATCTCGTTAAAACATTAACCTCTTATTTCTTGATATCACTGTAAGATTGTCGTTTAACTAACAGAAAACTACATTAATTTCTCCTGTATTTCTAACATATTTTTTTTTAAAAAGTGTTCTGCTACCATTACAGCCGTTTATAAGATAAAACTGATATTCAGATAAAGAAAAAATATATTAGCTTACTTTATCACATTCTGACCAAATTTTCAGCCATAATTTGAGATAACGGCAGTTATCTTTGAGTTACAAGCAGCTGAGCCAAAAATTACGTGATATTTTTATTAAGAATTCCCGTCTTTTGCAATCATAATATTAAAATAGATAGTGTTCGTGGGAAGTGATGTTATATTTTATATGGCAATAAATATGTAATCGTTAAAGGAGAAGGATTATTTTAAGAAATATCTAGAAATACAGATTAATGTGCAGTGGGGTGCAGAGGTCTGGTGATGCCCGGGGTCAACTCCTTGGTGGTATGCCACAAGGAATCAAGGCCTAGTACCAATAAATATTTTGAGAAAGGAAGATATTTTGAATATGTAAAAACAAAATAAAATAAAATAAACGCTTTATTGATTTAAATACAAATCAACCAATTTTATCAACCTCTTTTCTCTGATTGGATGTTCTCCCCATTTGGATGCCCGGGGCCACAGACCTTCGCCCCACCCCCATCCGCTGCACGCTGTTAATATGCCTTTAATTATACTGGTAGAGACTGCACAGGAAAAAGTTACGGGGTCTGAGAAAAAGGAAATATTTAATTCTAAACAGCATTAACGTGATATCTTCATAAGATGAATCATTTTCTGCAGATAACTTAAGACAATAATATCAGCGCTCCACCGCCATGTAAAATATATTGAAAAATATTTAGTATTTCTTCTATAATGTCCTTTTTAAATTAACAATCTTACAGTTATGTAATTCTAATTCTATTATCTGCACTATAAATTATATCTTCCTGCATGGTAAGCCTAGAAGATACAAATATATTAACGTGATATTTGACTGTAGTTCTCTACAAATTACTGTTAGTAGCTGATTTTAATGTAATAACGAATATTCTGTTAGGAATACTATTACGGTGAGGATTTTTACACGGCGTAATGAAAAAAGAGTTTTGTAGTTTACATGATATTTTAGATATTTAGATATTTAGGATTTCTTCGATAACATTCCTTTTTACAGTTACGCAGATCTAACACTACACTCTAAATTACAAAAAAAGGTGAAGCAGTAATATTAACCGAATATTCAAAAAAAAACCCAAAACCCAGCTGTTTCCAGACTAACGTCTTTTGTCTTATTAACATAACTAGATTATAGAAGTGATATAAAAAAAGAAATTATATTGATAATTATAGATTATGCTGATAACGTTTATTTTATTCGGTCACTGATATTATAATTACTCCTCATACTTTCACCACCTATTAAAATATATTAATTTCTATTAATGTCGCCGTCGTTGCCATCGTACCGGTGTTGTTCCTAACGTTACTGGTTTACTCCTCGTTGTTATTTTTTTTTTTTTTATTCGCCGTTATTCATATTTTCTGACCGAGCCCATCGTATATTAAAATATATTATTATTATCTCTATTAATGTCGCCGTCATTATCGCTGTAACGTTGTTCCCTACGTTCTAGGTGTACTTCTCCTTTTTCTTTTGCTTTTTATTAACTATTATTCATGCTTTCTTACTGTAAACATCCTAAGTTAAAAAGCATTATTACTATTTCTATTAAATATCGTTGCTAGCTTTCATCGAGTATTTCTCATTGTTATTTAGGGCTTTTATATTAATTCTTCTTCATACTTTCTGAGCGGGCGCATCACCTATTAAAATATATTATTTTATTTTCTATTAATGTCGCCCTCATTACCAACGTAACAACGTTGTTATCAACGTTCTCGGTGTATTCTCCTTATTCTTTTGCTGCTTAGTGTCCGCATTACTATTTGTGTTAATAAGGCGATATTTGCCGTCGTAACGGCGTTGTTCCTGCCGTTGTTATTGTATCTAGAGGACAGAAGGTCTAGACATGATTCTGAATCTATCTGATGTTTAGTTAGTTTTCTGTAAATCACATGGGAAGTGTATGGAGAGTATCAGAGATCCTGGGGTATCTCTAATATTACATAAAAAAGTATCAGTCTGTAGTGCAAACTTATTGGTCAGCTTCAAACGAAACGTCTTTTAAATCATATTTCTGCTGATTGTGGTTCCATCAGTCTTTTGTCTAAAATGTTTAATAATTAATTATTTTACTAATGTTTGCTGTTACAGTTTCTTTAATGTAATAATATAGCATGTACATGGGAGAGAAAAATATTGATTGTCTTATTTTTAACAAATTTACAGATTTAATTAATATTTGAGAAACAAAATGAAAGTTGACAAAACTAACATTTGTTTTATTTTATAAGATTATTACTTTATTTAGCATAAATTAATGGAATGACATACGCCCTTTGTAAAAGAATAAATTACCTTTCTCAAGATGTTTGTTTTTCTGGAAAGAAGAAAATGAGAAATATTTCTTTAATGAATTTCTGCTTACGGCACAGTCTACCTTATCTAAAACAGATTTTGACTAAATGAATATAAAAAAAAAAATAAAATAAAATAAAATAAAATAAAAAAATTACACGAAAATGGGACGATTTTGAAATGAATATATTTTGCCGTATAAACTGCGCTGCTGGTTAAGTTTGATGTTTCTTTTCTCTGTTTTTTGGATGTTTATTATTTTATTATTATTATTATTATTATTATTATTATTATTATTATATATATATATATATATATATATATATATATATTTTTTTTTTCTAATACGTGGCAAAGTTCATACGAATACAAATATGACTGATTAAAAAATAACGTGTTATTTTCTTTATCTATTTGCGTTACGCAATTTGAATCAGTGAGATATTGAAAATTTATATTTCATGTAGATTAATTATCTGTATAACATCACCATTTCCTATAAAACACATTTTCTTTTAAAATCTCTAAATAAGAGAATATTGATCTTATAGCATCTCTGTAGTTCTAGAGATATTATGCTTGTAATTATCACATTAATAAGTAACAGAAAACCACATTGATCTCTCTCTCTCTAAATATATATATATATATATATACCTTTTCTTCTTCTTTTCTGAGAAATACAGAGGAGCTTTTCAAATAAAGGTAAATACAGTAACCAATATTTTACCGGTTAATCATTTAATTTATCTATATAATATCATACTTAATTTGGATGAGCGCATTTTTGGTTTTAAATATTAAATATTTAAACGAATAACTTGAGCGAAAAATACGTTCTTAGTAACAGCTCCACATAACATTGATATTTTATTAAGTTTACCTCTGTTTTGCATTATAACAAATACTGATAATATATATAATTGTCAGTATAATCTTCGATACAGCCAGAGGAAATTTATCGCTTTTTACAGAATAATTTTGATACTTTTAATAACAGTAAATATATTGGTTCAATTTCAAATTAACTGTGAAAACAGCGCTCATCATAAATCTACCTGAACATAATTTATTATCAACTTATAAACAAAATGAATTGATTCTTATAAAGTAAAATCTCAGTTTTCAGCATCACAGAGCTTTTTAGTGTAATATGTTCTGTTGTTAATTAAATATCACATTAATCTGGATCTGACCTTTTCATTTTATAACAGCATTGAGCAATCGATTTGTAAATTCAGAAATAAATGACTGTTAATACTGAACACGCGAGAAGGTACAGTTTACTTGATTCACAAAATTTGATTTTTGAAAAGCTAACGACATTAAAATTAAAATTCACAGGGACAAGTGAAGTTTTCTGTTTTGTAAAACGCGACGTAATTCACGTTAATACATGAAACCAGTTTATATTATAAATTGATACTGAGTGAAAATAACGTGATAGTTAATATTATAATTTTAAGTTACATCACAGAAAACATGCCTGGCCTCCTGAACTAGTGTTATATGAGGATGTTTTTAGTTAGCTAGACGAAATTGATTCATCCTATTAAAACATTGTCTTTACTGTGAAGTAAATCTTACTCTTTCTTAATGAATATTTCAGGCATAGATTATTTATACTATAACATTCTATTTTTGGTTGAACCTCAGTTTATTCATATAAAAGTGATATCTTATTTGTTTAAAAAAAAAGTAAACTCTGTCCAGCGTTACAAATTACGTCTAGAAAACTGCACTGTACGTCAAAGTTTCGTGTTTTAGTAAACACTCAAAATACGAATTGTATCATGGCTCGACACTGATTTTGAAAGAACAAAACTGGCCAAAAGATTTTTTTTTTATGAAACACGTGTTATCCAGACAGTCAGCTACACGTCTGCACAGCCAGACTTGTCTTCACAAGTTTCACCCAAACGTTTCTTCACAAAACAAACGATGTTTTATTAAAATTTATTAAAATATACTTGTTAAATATTAACTACCAGAAAACATAAAAAATACAAGCTGTGGGGTAATTAATGAAAACCACCTTCATCTTTCTCCAACGCTTTGTATGGAATTATAAAAATGGTACTGTCCGGAAGAGAGAAAAACCCCACGAAAAAACAATATTCGATCTTTTTTTACTGCTTGATTTTACTGTGAAAACTGTGTACATTCAGAAATATAGATTGGGGTTTCGGGTTAGTGTGTTTTTATAAACAACAGTAGAATTATATGTGAAATCCAAAATGTCGAGAACTCTTCCATATTAATGTGAAATTTTATTAACAGAACGTGTTTGACAGAACAGCTAAGTAGGAGTAATTTTACACGGCGTTATGAAAATAACTTCAGTACCGCCATCGCTATTTATGTTACATGTTTTATGTTGTAAACAGAGGCATAGCGGTAATATGTATTGAAAACACAGTCTATTATATGTGGTAAACAGCGTTCATCATAATAACAAGAACATTATTTTTTTCATTACTGCAATACAAAGGACATTTCATTTGCCGTTTACAGGGACAAATAAATAAATAAGTAAATTTATTAATATTAATATTAATATCTAAGATCCTTCAGTATTTTAGGCATACACAGAATCCTCCCAGTGAGATAAAATATCATCGCTGCTTTCTTATCAATGTTTTCTGCAGTGTTTATCATTTCTTTTACTGAAGTTTTAATTACAGCGACACCAGCACTTATCACTGTAATCTGAGAGGTAGATAGGTAGGTGTATAGACAGACAGACAGACAGATAGATGGAGAGTGAGACAGACAGACATATATAGAGATAAATCCATAGACAGACTTACAGACAGACAGATAGATGGAAAGTGAGACAGACAGACATATATAGAGATAAATCCATAGACAGACTTACAGACACACAGACAGATAGAAAAGCCCAAAACTGAACTGAATAATTAAAATGTCCAATAAAAGAAAAGTTGTGAAAAGCGAGGTCAATGTGATATTACATAATAATGCATGTACAAACATTTTCTTACAAGTTCATTTGCCTATAAAATGTAAAATGTCTGTCTATCTCTATGTCCATTAATGTATCTATCTGTCTATTATTTAACTATATACATAAACACCATCTCACTGATATCAACTTACGTATATAACTATCCTCTAATGCAAACATGTATACCAAACTATTTCTTTCCTATGTGTGTATGTCTGTGTATGTGTGTGTCTATCTCTCTATCTGTTTATTTGTTGATAATTGTTTCTTTCTTTATAATGACGACTGTAATACTGACATAATGACATTAACGATAAAAACAACAACACTAATTCCAATAATACTACTTAAAATGATAAATAAAATAGTAATTCTGGCCCCCACATTCATGAGTAGTTTGGTCCTCAAATTTATTTTACTGATTATTGCTATATAATCATTGTTTACTACTAATAATAATTAGTCCTAATCGTAATACAAGTCAAATTCAAAACTTCAGTAAACTGAACTCTTTGACAAATATCAACCAGTACTATCTTTAAAGTCGGCACCAGTTGGGATTTCAAGAATTGAGTAAGAATCAAGACAATACCAATTTGGGCACCCGTCACATCCTATGAACTCGTCAGAATTCATTCCATCATCAATTCTGCCACAGAGTTCACATTTTTCTTGTGTATGTACTACATCTCTGTCTTCTAGTTCAGGCTCATCACCATCAACGTTTTCTTTGGCTGCATCCACCGGTTCTGCTGTAGCATTCAAATTGAACTGCCGTTTTGACTTTGGTATCTTCTATTTTTTGTTGTTGTAATTTTGCCTCTAAAACTTTTGCTTTCTTTGCCTTTTCTTCCTCTTTCTTCTTTTTCTCTGCCAACTCTTCTTCATACCTCTTGACACTTTCTTCTTCTGTCAGTGCCTCGGCATACCTCATCCTTTTGATTTTATTGCCCGAAGTGGTGGAGTAAAATAAAAAGCATATTTCTTGCCTAATTATCACATATTAATCAAGTTTCTTCTGCTGAACTTAAAAACCGATCATATGTTCACCTGTTATAATTTATCACTAACCTTATAGGACTAAAAAATGCAGTATAGCGGCTGCAAGTCATAATACACCTCGGAGGCCAGAATTGCCCTGAAGCCAGATTTACCCCAACTTACTACTAGTTTTAAATAAAATAATTTTAGTGAATTTAGTAAATTCAGTGAATGATCTATATTCAGGCGACCTGAATTATTATTATTTTTAAATTATTATTATTATTTTTAATTTTACTCAGCATCAGTCTTTTTTGTATATGAGCATGAAATTAATGGATGTCAGCATTTCATGCTAAATTACAAATTTTACATACTAGCCATCAATTTCCCAATAAAATTTCTTGCTAGTTTTGTTAACCCAAATCAAAAACTAACATGTGAATCCTGATACTAAATAAATCAGCATTTAATGGTGGTGTATTGACTAATTTGGAATTATGACTGATTAATAAACTTTAAAAGGTCCAAACATACTATAGAATTGTTTTGGTAATTATTTTTTTAGCAAAAATCAGAACATCATGACCAGTACACTACTATGCAGTAGCTGTAGTTGTATTTAAGTGACAGTGAGATTCTGTAATTGTGTCAAAATATTTCAGCAATTCACATGAAAATATGCAAAATATTTAATCAGTGAGAACTTTAAAATTGTTTTCAGGGATAATAATTGTTTTGAATTACATAAACACTATCATATTGAAATGCATCTAAGTAGAAGTGCCATTGCTGCATGCAACAGCAGCAGGTCTGTGAGTTTCTCACTTTCTAAATGAGTAAGCATTAGATGTAATGCATTTTTTCCCAAAAGTCATTAGTACAGTTAAAATCCTGTTGGATTCGAAAATTATAACTGTAATTCTCAGTTTTTGTAGAGAAATAAACTACATCATTCATTTCACTTGGTGATCTTCTGATGACTTTAATGACTTTTTGCTCAGAGGTGTTTTTCAGTTCGACTTCTCATCTAGAATACT
This sequence comes from Chrysomallon squamiferum, assembly GCA_012295275.1. Classification (NCBI taxonomy): domain Eukaryota; kingdom Metazoa; phylum Mollusca; class Gastropoda; order Neomphalida; family Peltospiridae; genus Chrysomallon; species Chrysomallon squamiferum. Next base: position 7,247,994 of record CM022677.1, read on the forward strand.
TTCTGCTGTGCTTAGACTGGTTTATGATTGACATGAAATGAAGTAAGCTCAAACAAACAAATATGTAATTGCCAATTTCAGCATGTTTAAAATGCACATTATTATGACATAGGAAATATTATTATATGTGTAACAAGAGGTTTATTATTATTACTATTACTATTATTATTACTTTTTTTTTTTTTTAGTTTCTTCTTTTTCTTTTCTCCTGTAACAGATACAAAATCCTGAACTGTAGAAAGTACTCAACACGGACTTAGCCTTATGAGAATATAAATCCTTGTAAATTCATTTGTTTGCAAGGGTTATAATCAGTTAGAACTTCTACATTATAGCAGTGCTGAGATAAGTCATTCCTTTGCTTCTTATGTTGTAAGAATAAAGTTTGCACTGATTGTAGGAAAATGTACTTTTCCATTGCACATGATTAATGTCACTGCTAATTTAGTGATGATAACCATGTTTTTGCAGTATTTATTTATTTATTTATTTATTTTGTTTTGTTACTCCTCAAGTACGTGGACAAGACGCTTCATACATTTCATGTACAGAGGTTTACATATCTTTATATTTGAAACGTGTTTGGTAACAATGCGCTTGCAGCCTGCTTGATGTGTTTATCAAATAATTATTTACATATGACATTATTTTCTTCCAGTCTTAATACTGGTGGCAGCATGTACTTCTAATCAGGTGATGATTCTAAACTCAAGTAACTGACTCTATAATAATAATAATAATAATAATAATAATAATAATAATAATAATAATAATAAAAACAAAGAGTACAACTAAAGAACTATGAACGAATAATGTGTTGCATAATGGTTTTGACAGTCATCTATTTTTAATTCTCACTAGGCATAAGTATATTATATATATTACTAATATTGTATTGACATACAAATTTTCAGTCTGCACGTTTTATGAAGAATAACCCAGATACAATGTAACAAATAGCAATAATAAAAAAAAAAAAAAATCGAAAAAATCGCAACAGAGTAACTTCGAAGTTAAACCAGTCTATTATTTTCAGCATTCTATCAGTGGATTCAGGATTCTATGGGTAGCTTATAAACGGTAAGTACATTTCTTTAATATAATAAACGCACCTATTTCATAAATAATTACATTCTTTGTAAATTAATCGCAGAGTGCGTTGTGTAAATCATAGAATAATTAAAACTGTACTTGATATATTATCATTATTGTTGAAAATGTCTATCGTCAGTAACAGCAAGATACTGACAATCACAAACCCCTGAAACCGCGTTAAAATTGTATTGATCGACTCTGAATTTGTAGTAAGTCAGTGTAAGGATATCATGTAGCTACATCTCGGTTTTCTTTCTTCAGCATTTAAATAATAATAATAATAATAATAATAATAATAATAATAATAATAATAAAAAGTATAACAAAAATAACAATAAAAAACAAATGTAAACCAAAAACAACAAAGCCCCCCCCAAAAAAAACCCCAAAACCCCCAAACAAACAAATGTCATATCAATCTTTATAAACCCTGTTTCGCATTATTCCTGAACTAGACCCCTAAAATTTGGAGTTCCAGGTTGCTGAATAGATCCTGTATGCATCTTTCGTTAGTATGGTATATGTATGAAGCATTCAAAAATCAGTTTATGGATATTTCAGATTGGTAGCATTGTCCTGTGCAACATTTTTTGTATGTTTATTGATTTGAATTGGTTGTTTTCACATTTCCAGTCCCAGTCATTTGTATAAAGTACAGTTTCAATGTCGGAATTCTTTTTTTTTTACAAGTTTTTTTCAAAGTATGTCTTTTTTCCAACCCACAAAATGCAAGATAAAGTATCACACCAAGTAAATGTATGTAAAACATGTTGAAAATAAAAATTATCACCTAACAACATTTTAGAAAATGCATAATATAAACCCGAAGTTGGTTTCTTGATTTGTTGTCAGAACAAAAGTATATATATGATACAAGATCCATATGATACAATATAATAATGAGTAGGTCTGTGTCTTCCTCGATAAGAATTGTGGTTTGTTTATTGAAATACTGCTTCACAGCATTATATAAATAGCAGACTGGAGATAATACTGTGCACAAGGTACACTGCTCCTCGTCATCCCACTGCCTCATCCAAGACCTCCAACAGACTTGAAAGATCTCATTAAATACAAAGTTTACATACCCCAGATCACAATGAAAATTTGTCTTTACAATGGCTTGTTTAACTTCACTGTGTCAGATCTGTCGATAGTATCTAATCTGACATTGATTAGTTAAATGTTTCCTCCCAGGACTTAACATAATTAGCAAAACTCAGGTCACCATCCATCACTTCAATGGACAGCATGAAATTCAGACATTTTTCAACCAAAAAATGTTTGCAGAAAATTCTTTGTATTCCCTTTTCACTCATCGTGTGCTTTATTGCATTCACTTCATACAGAACCTTAAGAATAAGTTCTGAACCATGCATGAGTGTATCGATATCATCGAGAACATTCAACAGTGTATGAAAGCTATCCAGTAACAAGCTGATATCTTTCAAATAGCTGCCCATTCATGCATTGCAGATGATCTCCAATACCTTCCAAAAATGGGTTGGTCGAATGCAAAGATAGCTGAAATTTTGTCTGTATGCAAGATTACAAATTAGGTCAGAGTAGAGGAGATGCATGTTGGGTCACTGGAATACATATTGATCATTGATAGGAAAGTAAAGTTTCATAGGGTACATCATTCCCTGCCACTTGTGAGTTTCTTGGTGATAGAAGAATGAAAAAACATGTCAGCAGAAAAACAATAAGTAATGATATCAACTCATGACATTTCAGTTAACTTCAATGTGGAATTTTTTCTTCTTAGATGTACACAGTTTATCTGTTTTTCTGATGTTGTAAACTTTTGTATCAAAGTACGTCAGATAGTTGTTTTAAGTTTTGGGTTATTATTTGCAGCAAATCTTACTTTGACATCACATGATATCAATTTGGTGCAACTATTACATCACAAAACAATTTGAGCAGACCTTTTTTTGTATTTTGGTAACATGTTTCTTTCTGTTTGTAATACATTTACTGACCCAGTAAAATATTTGTTGTATGACCAAATTTACCTTTCCATTATTTTGTTCTGTTTAAAATTCTGCATATGTAGATGTATAGTTGTTAATATTTATTTTATAAACTTAATTTTTTCCAGTATATACCTCTAGAGATTTTATACGATTTTGAGTTCAAAACATCTTCAGGCTCCTTTTCATTCTAAATCATCTTGCGTGGTTTATAAGCCATCCATGAAAATGAGTAAATCAATCCATCTTGCATTTTATAAGATTTTTTTATTTTTTTATTATTTATTATTATTATTATTATTTTATGAATCTGTCAGTGACTTTCTACATATTCTGCAGGGGTAGTAACAAGTAACAAATGATTCTATTATTATTAGACTCAGTAATTAAATAGTTTACAGTTTTGTATTTAGGCTCTAAATTCAAATGAAAATTCTTAATTTATTCTTACCATTTTTATTCATGTGAGATTTGTTTTAAATAGACCTTACATTATAAACTTTAATTTTATTCATGAGACAGTTATTTATATAATAACGATTACAGTTTTCCTGTAATGAAAAGAATATGTTTTGACTTCAGTATATTATGACAAATAAACTATTTCAGTACACTATACATGAAAATATATATGACAAATATTTATCTTTCCTGTGTCAGAAAACCTTTAACGCAATCAGAATTGAATTAATATTGTAATACCAATATTTATAACATGTTTATTCAGGTCTGGTGTGGACTCATTCAAGCAGAACATATAGAAAAATACTATACAAGAAATTCACAAAGTGTACTATATTAATGATGGGTTTTTTTGTTTCTTTTTTAATATGAATAAAATTAAGTTCATTTTTACTGCAGTAGAAAACAGATATTACAATGTAGTCAACAAAATACTTACAAATAAATAAATAAATAAAAAGTATAACAAGATATATATATATATATTTTTTTTTATCTATTTTTTTCTAAAATAAGTCAAGTGGTTTTCAGAATTTTTAGGCTGATTTGCTTTTCAGGTCACAGATATAAAATCAGTGGTGAACCATCCATTTAAATTCATTGAACATTTTATTATACTGAAAGTTTTGTTTTCATATCTTCTTTTGGGAGAAGTACCAAATGTGAAGCTGACATTTTTAGATCTCTGAGGGAAGAGTTCATCTGGAACCCTCAGTTTGTATCTTTGACTTAGGAATATCACTGGAAGGTTATTAGGTATTTTTTAAAATTTATTAAATTATGTTATATCAGTGCATCTCTCATTTTCTGTACAAGAAATGTGGGAATCTCTAACATGATCATTTGGTTATGTACATTCAAAGATAACTTAGCATATGTAAAAGACACAGGTTAGTTCACATTATTGGTTCAGTTCCCACCTTTTATACCATACTTGTTGTTCATAAGCCTTTGAGTACATTTGACAAATGTAAGTTGTTCTCTGAAATGATAGTATAATGAGTAGGCAATTGTTTTGACAGTAATTATTGACTAAAACATTTTAACATTATTTGTTATCTGCATTTTGAATATAACTTTCCATCATTATTTCACACACTTAGATACACTGTTTCAACAATAATGAATGAAGTGACACTGTTTTGGCAATTTCTTGAATTTGTACTGCTGATAATGACTTTATTAATGAATCTTTTTTAATGTGTGGCTAGAGCCTATAAGCCTCGTGTTTTTATTGCTTCTCAGTTTATAGGTAGGGACACAGCTTTTTAAAATAATTTTTATGTGTATTTAGAGTACAACCTGCTGTCATTATTCATACACTCTAATTCTAGCACGAATGATGTTTAAGAAATATATAAAGAACTTTTGTTCAGGATTTACAATGACAAGAAACAATGTCTGTTAGCTAAAGATGGTAATGAAAAAATTATCAGTGAATTACTCAGAGTATTATAAATATCAAAGAAATCTCCGTTCTAGTATTATCAGTGTGAACTACTTGAATGTGGAGAAAGACTTATGGCCATAAACCCCCTCCAGAAAAAAAGAAAAAAAAAGAACATTTATTTCATCTCCACTCAGAAATCTTAAGACATCATCAAATGATGCATGTTGCTACTCAACAGTGATCAAGATGAAATGTAAATAAAATCAGCAAGAAGTATGAAGATGTCACTAAGAATCCCTGTTCTTGTATAAGACAATGTGCATGTCCAAGTAAGAGAAATGAATGACTACAAAACATGTTGGGCTTAAACTGATTGTGTCTAAGCACTTTAATTCAAGAGGAGGAGTTAATCTTATGAATATACAGTCTGTGAGACCACCTCACTAAGTTCTGTTTTGATCTCAAATTTGTGCAGTTTCAAAACAAAAAGTTATATTGTCACACTGTATAAGTGTTCCCACTCTGCTTTCTTTACTGAATGTTAGTAATTTTGAATGTGCCTGTGAAATAATTCTGCAAAGTGAAGATGATCTGCTTTCAGCAATAAATGCTCTGATTGTAGACACCACCAGTCCAAACTTCAGGTACAGAAAATCATGACCAAACATTAGTTGTAGGAATATTACATCTGTCACATTCATTTCTGCACACCATAAAATCGTAAGGAATATGTATAAAATATATTAAACTAAAAAAGAAACCCAATATAAAACCTTGCTTCACTATCTATCTTGTTAGATAATTCCATTAAACATTGCTTAAATTATGATCACACAACTGATGCTTACTAATAATAGTCATTAGTAGCAGAAAACTATTCACCTATGCTCCAGATTTTGCTTCTGATCTATCATACAACTGCCTACTCCTTTCTTTAATGTTATCAATTCCCAAAACAACTTACATTTTTATGTTACCAAAAGAATGGGAGATTTTAATTATACTAGTACAGTAATACTAATGGATAAACAATTTGATGGAATATTTCAGTTATTTTGTATAAAACTGTTAGTATTATGCATTAGCCAAATAGATATATCTTGAATTTGTTCGATAGGTTGAACATCATAGAGAATATACTGAGATGACAAATTTAAACATGTATGTCATAAAGCTTGAAAATCTAATGTATTGTCATTTGGGTTTTAACTTTTTGGCGGTGTTTTTTGCTGTCTGGTCTATATATCAGTTTTATTGATGTGTGAATTCAAATGAACTGACAATATTATAACATATTTGGTCTGTGAAATTATTATTGGAATTTGTACTATTATTGGAATTTGTAAATTATCAGTATTACACCTGACTACTTAATAACATTTTTAACCATTTCAAAAATTATGTATGTATGTATGTATGTATCTTCTCCAATTCAATAAAAATGGATCATTCAGATCATTCAGATTTTTTCATTCAGATTTTTCACCCTTTATAACATTTCCAGGTAATGGGACATTTTTAACAAAATAAAAGGTTAAAGAAATAATTATGCACAAAGTGTTATTAATTTGATGATTATTTTAAATTACAAACTGAATTTGTGCAATATATTAGCTTTTTAATTTTATGTTATAAAAAGGAATAGATAATAAAAGTATTTATCAATTAGTTTTATGAAATAGATCTGGGTTTCTGAAGTTATAAGCAACAATGTCAATAACATTTAAAGTAATTCCTAGTAGAACTTTTTCACACACTCACAGTAATACATTTGAAAAAATCTTAGTTATGGTCAGTCTTCAGAATTTTATGTTATGAAAAATATAGATACAGAAATTATGCAGATATTTCAGAATTTGGTAGTGATCTCTGCAATTTGAATATTAATTTGAGATGAATTATAGTGAACAAAATGTTCCATGGGAACTGTCAACATTGCTGAAGGAAAGACTCTTAATGTATGTTTCAGTATTATTAATCATTTAATGTATTACTAATGATAGTTTTAATTTAGCTTATCGATAGAAAAAATATTCAGCCTTAGAGAAGTTTACTGATAGTAAAATATGTAACTTTGTTCTTTCTACAGAAATGGTTTATCATTGCACTGTTCTTCACATTGCTGTGATTACTTTTATCTTCACCTGGGTCTCTGTTGAAGGTGAGTGTTTTCCATGTCAGTTTTATATTCCAAACTATTTATTGAGGAATAACTGGAAATTCTTGGAATTGATTTTATCTGTTCAAAAACTCTTTACTATCAATGACTGGAATCCGATATTTAGAGCTAAATAATATAACTTGTCTGAAACAGTTGAAATTTGAGGTGCCTCAGCAGTTGATAATATGTTTATTCTTGACCGTGTTTTAAAAAATATGCTGGTATTAAATAATTGATTCAGCCATTCCCTACAGCAAGGTATAAAATTAGAGTGAAATGTACTTACAGACAGTGTACTGAAATAATTTAGTGTATCTATGCAAACTGATGACAACAAAAATATACCTTTCTTTCTTTACTTATGCTTTCTTTTATAATATTTGGCATCTTGATTACAACTGGAAAGCACTGTAAGCATGCATTTTACTGCATTACCTGGAGATCACTTCAGTCTGTATTTGATTGCACATTTCAGTCATTAATCAGCTGAATTAAACACTGACAGTTCAATCTGAGTATGTTATGATTTTTTCTAATGATTTAACAAAACTGCAAAGGTGCAAAGTTTATAAATGGTCAGTATCTAAGTTAGGAATTAACAATCATTAAACCTTTCCAAAACTGAAAGAGGAAGACCAGGCTTACCTAACTGTTTAGTACTTATCCATTATAAAGTTAATCATGCATGATACGTTTTGACTGGAAAATGTTAAATTGTTTGACTTGTTACAGAGAATTGCATATATTGTGTACTATATATAAATTGTGGGAGGTATGCAAACAAGCAAAACATTCTGAATAACCAGGGCAAGTTGAGCCACATTCCCCTGAAAGACATTAACAGCCCACCACATCAATGTGTTAACATTTCTTGTTAAATACACTCTATTTTTGTGGACGTGTATTTTCCTTCAACATAGGCAACTGTTTTTTAAAGAAAAAAAAGGATATGGCCCAATATCATGTCAACATATGAAACCAAAACCTCGTCATAGTTATATATTTTGGGGTAAGATTACAGGGTGTACATATTGCATGAATGACTGTTTTTAGCAAAATCAACCTTGCATTTAAATCATTTTTTGTTTGCACAACTTTTGTGTTATGGTGAATGATAATTTGCTTATAGTTGAAATTAAAATGCCATTCACTACATCAACAGTGTTAGTTTGGCAGGTAAATGCCATATCTGTGCTTAACCTTGTTTTGGTGTCTGAACTTATTGTTGTTGTTGATAATCAATGTTTAGGGTATACATATACAAAGAAACTGCTGGCTGATGTCACTTCATACCCTTGAGCAGTTTGTGCTAGGAGGCCAAATCCAAGATGGCCACCACCAAATCTATTTTCTTCATATCTTCATAACTAGATCAAATAGAAACATGAATGAAAGGTTCTTTTATACATTTTCAGGCATACAGAATATAATGCTGTTATGTTTTTCCTCAATAAAATACAAAATCATGATGGCAACCACAAAAGGATGAAGATGTGGCTGTTTTAAGTCAAATTAAATACACTCTATATATTATCTAGTATAGACTAATAACTAATAGGTCAACAATAAATAATTAATTGTCCAAGATGGACACCACCAAATCCAAGACAATTTATTAGGATTACTAAATAAGAGAGAAACATAAATTAAAGTTTGTTTTATGAATTTTCGATCATAAAAGAATCAAATGCAGTTATGAATTATTTCTCAATTAAAAAAAATAAATAAATACAAAAAAAAAAAAATGGCCACCATATTTTATTAATTGCCGAAAATACATATTTTCAAGAAGTCTTAACTATACTTTTATTGCATTTTTGAATCTTAGCTTCTTAAACTATTCTTGTCCTTTCGTGTGCTTTCTCAGGAAGTTAAGTTTATATTTAATAAAATGAGTTTCGATGATTTGTGGCATTTCTAAGGTGACCTTTGGCTTCTGAACTCTCAACTGACTTAAATGTGCCTTTATTATCTTTCATGCAACACAAAAACTTTGCGCGTCAACTCTACACATCTTCAGTAGTGTGACATCATCAACAAAAGGGATATGGACACTACACATGGAGAAGCTAGTCCTAAAATGCTCATTATCACCATCCTAACTGGGCACAAGTGACACAACACTATTTATATCCTAACCAGACGCTACCATAGCATTTTTGAAAAATTGATCCACTGAAGACAAGTTAAACCTATCAGTGTATGTATTAAAGTGTTCCATCGTCTTAATGCAAAACTACCTTCCCCCCACCCTGGATATGACTGAACTTTCCAAGAAGCTTATAATAAAACACACACATTACTTACTAGGTAAACCTATAGTTTTTCCAATATTCTTCCAGGCATTTTCTTTTTACTGTTGTTATCTTTGTATGTTGATAAGAACAGTTGTAAAGTACTAGTATCCTCTGAACAACATGGATGAGTTGTTCATCTTCCATTTTCATGTACAGGGGAAATAATCTTGTTTGTGATTGGTTAATATATTTTTAGATGCTCATGTAGTGCAACAATAAAATAGAAACAGTTCCTATCGGTATTGTGTTGTGCACTCGAATAGCTCAAACCACTGCGCCGTAGAGTGCAGTTAGGATGCTGCAACTGAAATCATTGGTTTCTAAAAAAGATGTTCAGTTAGGTTACAGCTTTAGTGATGCAGATGTAAATATACATTTATGTTATGTATATTCATATAAATTTATATATACACATGCAGGGTATCCATAAAGTTACTATACAGTCATTTGTAATAAAGAAATGCCAGGCAGACTAAAAATAATTCAGGAAATAAATGTATTACATCAGAAAATATTGTAACAGTATAAGCAGTCAAAATAAGCTTTTGCAAAATGGGGTTGGGCTCCATCCTGTTGAAAGTGCAAGTTATGGAAATCTGGTCGTTGTTTCTGGTTGTGACAATGTTGCATGCTGTTTTGGCCCTGGAAGGAATACTGTACTGAAAGTTGTAAAAAGTTAACTAAATCTGTCAGTTGTGGGACAAACTAATCACTGCTAATAGTGATAGAGTGGGCCAGAGCACACTATGGACAAAGGAACAGTAGCATGGTGTCAAAAGCACAACTCAGTTCTTGGGCAAACAGTAAACACCATCACCAGTATTGTGCTTTCTACCAGCAGTCAGTAAAGAGTTTGAAGAAAACATGAAATGTGTGCATCATTGAAAACACTGAAAACATGATGCCAACAAATCACTTGTATCTATGACAATCCCAGGTACAATCAGTCTTGCACCAGATTAGAAATCATTGCAAATAGATCTTACATGTAACCGCATACATACATGTTTAGATTGATAGAACAAGCAATAAATACTATACATTTCAGTAATTAATTATTTCTTATTTAACATTTGTTTTAGCCTACGTCTAACACCTGTAACATTATAGCAATGTCTAGACCCAGTGGTTATTCTGTGATCATGGTAAGTGGAATTTGCAGAATTCACATTGTGGAATAGAAATCATATTTTGAAACAGAATTAAATGTTTTTTCATTTTTATCATTTTACTATTGTCACAGGCTACGAAACTGACAATTGAGTTAAGTTTTGTTTCTTTGCAGCCTGTCAAACCCTGTCTGTACTTAGTTGTAAAATTATGTTTTATTACTTTTAGTTGTTTTAATTGTGATCTTTCATCCTGACACATACTTTTCATACAGTGATGCAAATCTGTGTCATTGTATGGCTTGATCACTGTGGCCAATCTGTACATCACATAATGTAGTGATGTCATTGTTACGACTGGAATCAGTTGTATTTTAATTACAATTGTGTTAATATTTCACTAAAGTTTTTCTCAAATTAGATGACATAAATGGACAGTACATTGGATACATTAAAGATTTTTCTTCCATGTTTCCTTCGAGTGTATATATTGCTATTTTTGAGATAAATATAGAGCGTGTTCAACATAATGGCACTTTTTTAGGTAATTATCAAAAATACAATATATATAAATTAGTTGTTGCAGTGGTGAACTTCCATCAGCCAAAAAGCCCAATGTAAAAGAAGTACCACTCTTACCAGCGTAAATGCCAAAGGCCATGCAAGGCAGTTAAAGATGATGTATACAATGATAGAGGTGTGTTTTTTGCCAGCACAGTATAGACTTTAAACAAGTTCACACAGTGAAAAGTAAAAGTAACAAAACATCCTGATAAAAAAATTTAAAAATAAAAAAATATGAATTTCCAAAAGAAATGCTGATAGTATATGTCACAGTTTGTCTGTGGGGCCTTCTGCAAGTTTCTACAAACCACACTCAGACCAGAAGAATCTTGAATAAATACCTTTGTTTTCTGTGATTTTCACAAATTTTATTGGTGTGTTTTATATATTAATTTTTAATTACATAATTTATGCCTGAAATTAAAATGAAATAGAATTTATAAAAACAGGTAATGCAAAACAGCTTTTTTTTTTATATATACTTGGTCTATATGCAGCGAATTAATTTTATGTTAATGATAAAGGCCTGGTTATACCATAATACTATTATCTCTCATTTCTGATTTATAAAACTTCACTTATCTCCAAAGTTCCCCATTTTGCCATAATGTGTCTAGGTAGAAGTTAGTTCTCCCAATTTTTCTAGCCTAGCTTAAACCTTTCTTGTATATGTATGTGTATATACATGGTTCAAACTGGTCTATAAATAATGTATTTATGTATTTATTATTTATATATATATATATATATATATATCTGTCATTCTCTTTATATTTTTTAAATAAATAAAATTGTGATTTACAGGAAAAGCAAGCACAGATATAGATTGCTTGGATGCAGCAACAGAATGGAAGGAGACAAACTTAACCTGTAAAGTGTCTGGAACAGTAACAGTTGGAATAAAATATTTTCGTCCAAATTCTGGAAACCCAGAAGAAGTTATGGCCTGTAGTGTAGATACAACTGAATGTGATCCGTGGGGTGGCAGACTTGGATACAGTTTTGTATTAGACTCGTCTACACAAATCACACTTATTATAAAGTCTTTTAACAAAACTCTTGATGAAGGAACATGGAGCTGTACTGATGGTGATCCTCCTGGTATTGGTGATACGACTTGCAGCAAAACAATTTCAGGTAAGTTGCTATAAATGATATAAAATATTTAGTAAATGATAAAAAATTTCAACTGTGTATTTGCTTGTGTGTGAGAAGTGGTAAAGGCAACTCCATCCAAATGTCAGATTATTATGATTTGAGAGAAAAGAGTTAATAAAAATAAATATATATTTCTGCAGCAATAAGTTTTTATCAGTACAAAATGACATGGATGACACATAAGGTTTTGATGTTGAACCTAGGTTGACAAAATTCTGTACAAACTGACATATTTGTATCCTATACATATTCATAACCTGAATCTTCAACTAAAGGTTCTGTTAAGAACTCCTAAAACCCGCTGAAATAATACTGACCACAGTATTCCATCATAAGAATATTATTTCTTAATACAGAAGTTTGTTAAAAACTGCAAATGTCAAACCTGCAGATGTCAGGTTGACTGCATGATACATAAATATTTCAGAAAATTTACACATTGCTGACTTCACAGTGTGAGCTCTTGACATATTGTTTCACAAAAAAATTCCATCATTCATTCATAATTTCAAAGCAACTGATGTGAAGGTAAACACACATACCTGCACACACACACACACACACACACACACACACACACACACACACACACACACATTCATGTCCTACTCTAATGAAATTCTAGAAATATATTATTACTTTTTAACTATCAAATGTCTATTACTCTGAGGTTGGTGGAACTATTTTAATTTTTTTACACTTAGAATTCACACATATTTTCACTGCAAAGTTAATAATGTATCACCTACTTCAAAGAAGTTGTTTTCTTTCTTACTTTTTTTAATCTCCCTTTTATTGTATTGAATTTGTTAATGTTAATATTGGTTTTAGTTTTAGCTTAAAAGTATTTTATTGCTCTAAAAAAAGAAAAAAGAAAATAAACTGATTTTAATAAATAACATGTACAACATCAAAACCTTATGTCATTTCTTTATGGTAAAAAATATTATTCATTTTCATTTGTTCTTAAAATGATTGAAAATAACAGTATTTTATTTCTTGCATAACTGAAGAGATATTTTCAGTTGATACAAAGTGATTATCATATCAGCAGTTGTGCCATGCACACATCTCGATGTTATTATTTTATAGAATTAAAGAATACAGTTTAGTCTGTATGTGTGTATGTGTGTCTCACATTACTGATCTTACTTACTGTTGTATATGCACAGTAGATAAATTATGATTATTTATTGTTACAAATTAATTTTGTAATACTATTATGAAATATGTTTTGTAAACTCAATATATCTGCTTCTCCATGTTTTCTATTTTTCTCAGTGTTCCTTTTGTTAGTTATTATTATTATTATTATTATTATTATTATTATTATTATTATTATTATTATTATTGGTAGAACAACCAATAAGAAAATAATATAAATATTCTTGATGTAAATAAAAACAGAACTGAAGAAAATAGTGATACTCATATTCATGATATTGAATGGTACTTTGAAAATGTTGTAATGTATTTTTCATCTAAACTGATACCTCTATATTATGTTTTATTAATATCATAATTTATTAATATATCAATGTAAAATTGATTCATCAAAACAGACAAATATAGAATATTTCTTTTAGAAACATTTTGCATTCCACAATACCTGAATGTAATTTGACTAGAGCTAAATACAGATTTCCTTTGTTAAAATTGTCTTAAAAATATAACCAACAAATTTAATTAATACATTATTTCAAACCTTTCTGAAATACATCATCTTCAACATGAAGATCCATGAAATAAATGTATCAGTATTTTATGAAATCTGCCATTAATACTCAGATTTAAAAAATTGATTTTTAACAATGTCATAAACAGTACATGAGTTACAGACAACAAAGCTTACAGTGTTTGAGTTACATTTATCAGTAGTACTTCTCTTCATAGTCACCATTTATTTTTTATTTCAAAGTTAAAATTTATCATTTCTGATCATCTTCTCCAGTAATAGTAAATAATAAAAATTTTCGAAAGATGAGAAGATAATAAATATTATGAACTTCCTTAATTATTAATATATTTAAACTAATAAACCAGACCTTTTTTATTTTATTTTTTTTATTTATTATTATTTTTTTTTATGCAACTCGTATTGATAAATTCTGTCTGGTCATGATATTTGGATTTGAAATGAACGTGGTTTTGTATTTATTGATAATGCTTTCAAATTATTCAAAACCACAGGAACTATAACTTTTTGTAAACTCCTGAACATTTCACCAGTAACAGGATATAAAGCTGTTTGCACAGTGCAGGTGAATGCCAGTGTTGTAGCAGATTAAGGTCTTTAACTTCTTTCTAGGACAGTCTACTTATAGAGAAATTTATTAGATGTACTGTGAGAATCTTAATACAATTTAAAACTTGACATTTTTATTATTATTATTATTATTATTATTATTATTATTATTATTATTATTATTAATTTAATAAATTTTTGCATTGTAGTCTTTTGTTTGAAAGTTTGAAAAAATATAATTTTTTTAATAATTATGCCTTCAATTAATGAATTTATATAAAAGGGTCATTCCATGTCAAATCACCCCCCCCCCAAAAAAAAGAAATTTAAACCCGACCATCTCAGATTTTTTATAAAACTTGGTATACTTGTTGACTGGGATCCCACAGCACCAAATCTGAAATTTTAGCCTAATTGGACCAGTGGTGTAGGAGATATGGCCCACCGTATTTTGATATTTTTGACAAAAATGGGCGTGACCACCAACCTTAGAACCCTCATATCTCAGGAACTACTGGGCCAATCTTCATAAAATTGGTACTGTTGAAAAGGCAATATGACAAGGATTCCAAATCTGTTAACCTGACCTTTGCTATGGCTTTGAAATTGACCGTGTGGATCATGTGACCTTGAGATGACATTAATCTCCCACATGTTAACTGAAACATATAAAAGTTTCCTGGATGTAATATTTTTTGTTTACCACAATATAGATTTAAAAAATGCACATACATGAAAATAACACCTTTTCAGCCATTAACATCTGATTAACTAAAACCTGAATGATCAATTCTGGATGCTAGGAATCACCATCTTTCTTGATCATCGAGTAAGACAATGTAGGCCTACATTCCCGGACATATTCTACTGTTCTCGTCACTTTCATAAAATTGGATAATTTCCTCCTTCAATTCTGAAATAGGCAGATACAAGCAGAAAAATAACTAACTGATGTACGTATGTCTTTGAGTTTTATTTAGTAGGTTTTACATCTGACTTTTACAAACATTTACCTATGCACCATACAAGAACATTTCATGTTTGTATATCTTGTTTATTTATCGTACCTAAAAGTATTTTGTTTAAACGTTGAAGTCTAGCTTTATTTTTATAGTAATTTCCATTTAAAAGAAACTGAAAAAACACAAACACATAAAAAAAAAAAAAAAAGTTTTGAAACAAAATTTATATTTTCATTTTAAATTTTGATTTTCAATGTTACAGGTCCACAGACAGGTATGATGTTTGTACATGTAGAACTGATCATCATCATAAAATTTAAATACATAAACCTTATTTTGTATTTCTCAGTACATAACTGTTAATTTAATATAATTTTAAATAATTTTATGGGTAATGTTTCTCTACTTCAAATATCAATATGAAACAAGTGCTACATAATTAATATTTTATAAATTTAAAAACATACATTAGAAGTAATTACAACAGAAATGTCACTTCGTTTTGAAAACTAGTAATACATTAGAAAAGAAGATTAATACAAATAATTTACAATAAAAATTGAAGCAATAGTTGATTTTATAATTATATACTTGTTCTTATTTTTGCTTTTTAAAATAAGTATTATGACATTGATTAATATTCTGCATGTACTAAACATACTTTGCATCTAATCTGCTTTATTCCATTTATCACACATTTTCCCTGCAGCTGCTTGGTTATCAAGATTATTACTGGTGTTGATGGATGTAAAGATATTAATTGTCCAAGGCTAACTTCATCATAACACAACAATGATATTACTTCTTTCCTGTCTTTATTATTATATAGTAATTTCACACAATAAATTTCTTATTTTCTCTTGTATCAAAAATTAAAAGATGTACTTAAAATTATTATTATTATTATTATTATTGTTGTTGTTGTTGTTGTTGTTGTTGTTGTTGTTGTTGTTGTTGTTGTTGTTAACTGTACTAGAAAATTAAATATATAGTCCCAATAACAATGAATAAAACAACAAAATTTTAAGCAGATATTGCTCTCAAAAGTACAATATTAGGAAACCTAACTATATACTTAAAAATGTTTCAAATTTCAGTCATGTTCTATGTCGAGTTGTATGAATATGTTTAAGAGTTTAAACAATAGTTCCATGATGTAATTATTGAAGTGCAAATTCTTTCTGTGAATAAATAATCTGACTGATTAATAAAATGTTCAACACAGCTGCTATGAACACACAGAATGTTATATATCCCCAAGCTTGTAAAACAAATTACTAACATAGTCATCCCTTTTATCATAGCTACTCACTGTTGTATTTTACAAGGGTGCTAGTGATAATGCCTGGATTTGAAATGAGGATAAGCTTTTATTATATTGAATTATTATTGCTTTGTAATTTGTTTTCAAGGTTGGGTCAGAGTAGAATGAAGCATAACTTTTTATAAAATTGTGAACACTCAACCAGTAAAAGTAACACTGACAGTATGTAGTATCAGTCCCAGTTTTGTAAATGCAAGTATTTAAGCATGTAAAACTGGAATGTTTGGATGTTCTGTGACAATTTTCCAAGACCATTAATACAATTTAAAACCCTGTGTATTTTTATTATTATTATTAATTTATGTAATTCAGTTTTATAGAATACATTTTTGTTTCAAGGATTGCAAAGAAATTTAAGAGTGACCATTTCATAATTTAGATCTTTCAGATATATTACTACTATATTTCAAGTACTTTAATATAATGTATTCAACGTATAGTACTGTTAGAACAGTGATAAACAGAACTTATCCATAGAAAAATGTTTTTCTTTCACAATGTTTTATTGATTACAGGTACTTCTACATGCAGTAAATAAATAAATAAATATATATATATATATATATATATATATATATATATGTTACAGTCAATGTGTCAACCCAGTCATTTGGTCACATGCCTCTGACCGCTTGTCATTTGGCCAAATGACTGAAAATGACCTCCAGTGATTTACTAAATGACTAAAGGGTATTTCTTGGGTGTTTTCTAATAACTAAATTATGTTTCATCTGTAATGAATAATCAAATACATGTAAAAACAAATTTACCAGTATAATGCATTGGTGACACATAATACATACTTGATTTATTTGAACAATTTACACTGTTGTGACATCTGCTATTACACAACACATTAGTTTTGAAACAAACACATCGCTTACTCTGACATCTCTTAGGTCCATTACAACTGCACTTGACAAAACCCTGACCACCATGTTGAAAGTTGGCTTGACGAAGTGACACACTGCTATCACTGTCAATGTCAGATTCACTCAGGATTCTCTGAGGACATAAATCAAACTGGTGTCGACTATATTTCTCTTTCAGAATACCAGAAGGGCAACCAATAGTATATTGTCTGTTTTCTACAGCTAATATAACACGTAGAATATTTCTGGGATCACCACATTCCCTGTCAACAGACGGAATGGGCACAGCTACGTTATCACCAACAGTACATCCTTCATAATCACATGTCATAATTCGCTCACTTTGATGTCAGTGGGTGGATCACGGAAGATGATCCTGATACACCATAATCCACTTGAAAGAACCATGAGGTAATGATTGCATAACAATGAGATCTACTTGCCCACAAGCAGAGAACTCTTTAGACAAGATCGGTCAGACAACCACACCCTTTTCATCAGTTTACACTGACAGTCAATGTACATTGACTTAAACAGTTCAATAGAATCCCTGGTAACATTGGCATACTTCTTGCCTAAATCCTTCGCCATTCGACTGCGACAACCATGGCCAGTGGCAATGGGGGCACATTTCATAACATCGAATCACTCTTTGATGTGCACGTAATACTGTATCAGGTCGTCATTGGATTTGCGATGTCTTATACACTTTTCAACATCACCACACTGAAGAATCTCATACTTGGACAGAAGATAATAACCTTGGGGTGACTTAGCTGATGATTGTTCATTTAAATCCTTCAGTTCATTTATCAACAAAAAGTACTCTGGTTTTGGTATAAGAACCTTTTTGAAAGATTCATATTTCTTATATAACTCATTTTGAACATATCTTCTCCTGAAAGCTTCATATCAACAACTGATACCTGAACCATAATGGCTCAGATATTTATAGACCAAGGGATTTGCATGCTCAAAACAATGTAATCTTAGTGTTGCTTTAAGGACACAGGCTGTTTAGTACAAAACAAAAACAACTAAGTTCAAAGAAGATGTAAACTAAACAGTTATAATAACTGTTCACAAAGGACACCACCGTATTAGTACAAAACAAAAACAAAACATGAAAAAACAAACAAAAGTTTTTTTTACTATAGTTAACATTTTGACTGAATTCAAAATTCCCTAACAGGCAGTCTGTCAAACTGAGGGCACTCATTTTCAATCATTTGGCCAAATGACTGGTTTGACACATTGACTGTAACATATGTATATATTTGTATTTTCTTATGCAGCATAATGTAAACAAAATAATAAAGAGAAAATTACTGTT
Source organism: Chrysomallon squamiferum (assembly GCA_012295275.1). Taxonomy (NCBI): domain Eukaryota; kingdom Metazoa; phylum Mollusca; class Gastropoda; order Neomphalida; family Peltospiridae; genus Chrysomallon; species Chrysomallon squamiferum. The sequence goes on from CM022677.1 coordinate 7,266,942, forward strand.
TCATTTAAATTTTTGTGTTTCAATATCTTAGGTCCAACTTCAACACCACAGACAGGTATCATATTTGTACATGAGAACTAATCATTGTCATAAAATCTTAATACATAAACTTTATTTTATAATTCTTAAAAATGTAATATCATTTTAAATAAGTCATATGTTGTGAAGTTAAAAACAAATTACAAATAATTATAACAGAACTGACATTTAAAAAAAAAAAAAAAAATAATAATAATAATAATATTTTCATTTTGAATGTTTGATTTTCAGTGTCATAGGTTGAACCACAGACAGAAGTAATCATTGTCATAATATCTTAATGCATAAACGGTATTTTATATTTCTCAATACATAAATGTATTTACCATAATTTAAAATAATCTTTACCATAGCATCTCAGCTATATTACCACTTCATTTTGGTGATTTGATATTTTAACAAAAATATTAAAATCCCATACAGTGACCTTATGAGTGATATATTGTGAATTTAGAAACAAATTATGAATATTTTTTATAGAAACTGTGATTTTAGAGGTGTAATATTTTTTGTTTAGCCACAATATAGATTTAAAAAATACATTCGTGCAAACATAATTGATACAATGCATTACAATGTACATTTTCTACATGTATACACTTCTGTGAGACCAAAAACTCATCTTTGGAGTCAACATCCACCTGACATTTCTGAAGGAATGCCAGAAGGATGTGAAAAGATGCCAAATGGAATAACATGTTCTACATAATCAGGCCCAAACGGTTAACAGTACCAGTTTTATGAACATTGGCCCAGTAGTTCCTGACATATGTGGGATCCCAATCAACAAAGTATACCAAGTTTCATAAAAATGTGATACTATTATTATTATTTTTAAATAAATAAATAATCTTATGCATTAAAGGTATATTTAATTGAGATTGTTATTCTGCTCTGGTTTTAACAGATGGCACATCACTTGCCACCCGCACAAAACCTATAGTATGGGCAATTACTGTGTACATTATTTGGTGAGTCTCTCTCTCTCTCTCTCTCTCTCTCTCTCTCTCTCTCTCTCTCTCTCTCTCTCTCTCTCTCTCTCTCTCTCTCTCTCTCTCTCTCTCTGATATATCTTTGTTTAAGTTGGTGTTGTTTCAAAAGTGAACTTGTTTTAATCAGCCACTCAAGTAAATATGTACATTATTTGGTGAGTCTCTCTCTCTCTCTCTCTCTCTCTCTCTCTCTCTCTCTCTCTCTCTCTCTCTCTCTCTCTCTCTCTCTCTCTCTCTCTCTCTCTCTCTCTCTCTCTCTCTCTCTCTCTCTCTGATTCTCTCTGATATATCTTTGTTTAAGTTGGTGTTGTTTCAAAAGTGAACTTGTTTTAATCAGCCACTCAAGTAAATATGTATTATTATCGGCAAAGTTTTCACAACTTCTACTTAAGACAAAAGTAACGAATTTTTTTTATGTATCTGACTAAATGTTGTTAATTTGATTTCATCAGCTAATCATAATTCTTGTATATTATTCATTGCAGCTTGGAGATCATCACTAGTGGTTTATTTTCTCAGTACTGAAAAAAAGAGATATCACTGCTGGAATATTCTTAACATATTTACTGTTGCTTGTTTCTGTGATTCATTTTAAATAATATTTAACAAATTAATTAATTAAATGAATATTTATTTGTTGAAGAGGCTTCTTAGAATTTATGCTCTCTCTCTCTCTCTCTCTCTCTCTCTCTCTCTCTCTCTCTCTCTCTCTCTCATGAAGATTATGTAGAATCATTTCTTTTTCTTCTTGTTCTCCTTTCTTTTTTTAATTTTAATTTTAATGTTTATATATATATATATATCATTCTTTATGTAAATTGTTCTTCTCACACAACTTGTTCATGTTTCACGCATGATTCACTTTCTGGCTTGTTTTAGTTTCTCTTTCAGTAACATCTCACTTTATTAGAAATGTGATGTTGAACATATTTATTTACTTTACTTACTACCTCGTTTGGTTTTGATATATTAGTTATGATTGTTGTTAAGCTTTATACTGAATGAATACTAGCTAGTTTTCAAGTAAATCCTATAAGTGAATAAATATAATTTTGCTATGTTTAAAATTTGTCTTGTTATGTTTCTCGTCTGCTAGAACAGTAACGTTGGAAATGTCTGTTCGTCAAAACTGTTTGAGTAACCAATATTTATTTTTGTTTTCTTTTGATTTGTTTTACATTTTTGTCCTGTTTCTTTAGTAAATTTTATATTCCAAAATATATCTATCCATATGTTATTAGCAGCTATGCTTATAAAGTTGTTATTATTCACCTATTTCCTTATTTAAAGCTTGGGCTAATATAATTGTATCTATAATAGTTCTTCTTTCTTTAATATTTATTAGAAAAGTATTACTTTGTAATTACATAATTATTACCTGATGACTTGGTTATGATTATGTGATTTTTATTACATCTAATAATGTAAATGTTGGCAAGGGTTCGTTACCCTGACAAAATGTAATTTATAACATAAAAATGTTACAGTTTGTGAAAAAGTATTTTCATTACATACAAATAGTCATAATTACATAACCTTAAAATGTTATGCAAGGAATGCAGAGGTCTGAGTGTATGTTGATATTTTGGGTATTGGATCATTTCATTATTTCATTGTTTACTTCATTATTTACTTTTTATTTTTTTATTTTTTTAAGATATATATGTTTATGTGTGTGTGTATTTGTGTGCGTGAATGTGTTTGTGCATGTGTGTGTTTTAGTTGTTTTTTGTAGTGTCCAGGTTGTGTTGTTGTTTCCTTTGATTCAATGTTTTTATTTACTGCAGGACGTACATGATATTTATGCAATTGTGGAAAAATCTAAGAAGCATGGAGTGGATAAAAAACAAGTTAAAACCTAAAGAGAAGACAAAGAAAACTGGTTTGTATGACTGAGATTTCTAAAATTATATTGCAACAGTTTTCTTTACATCACATATGTAGAAAAGAAAGAGAAAAAAGTTATTTGGTTCTTACCTTTGTAATTTCATTTATAGTTTTAGGCAAATGTAATAAAGAGGTGTATATCTGCAGTATGTTTATAATTTTATTCTGATCTTATTTGTTAAGAAAACCTCTTTGACATCACACCAAATATAAAACAGAAGATTTCTTTGGTATCTTCTCTGAATGTTAATTTTTGTTTGAACACATGGAAACAAGCTGTTTTTGATACGTTATAATTATATATAGGGAATAATTTTGCTTCGTTAATATTTGTGTCTAGTCTTTAATAATATTCAATATTTGCTTCTTACTATTGTTTGTTTTAAATTTTAAGAAAAATTTTTGGTATTATTTTTGTTAATGAAAAATTGCATTATTTTTTCATGCTTATAAAGATCACATTGTTATTATTATTAATATATCATCAACATCATCAAGATTATTTATTTTTCAGGTGGGCCAGACATTGTTATGTAATGGAATAATATGAGAATGCATGATGCATTGATAATTATTTCTATTATCAAGGTTACAAACCATTGAGAAAAGATGTCTTATTATTTAAGAGATAAACACTTTATGGTGTGTTTTTGTGCATACATAAATAAATACATAATATATATATATGCTATATGATGTGTTACAAAGGATCATGAAGATATTCATGTGTAGGTTATTTCAATTTGTTCATACAACCCAGAAACTAATGTTAAAGTTAACAACACAGAAGGACTTTGCACTAAGATTACAAATAGATAATGCATAGATTCTCATTTACCCAAATGAAATTGACAATATTAATGATGTAACCTTGACAGATTTTATGAAACAGAAACAGTAATGTTTCAAAAGTTCTGATAACAAACTCTACTGGGGGTGGCTTTTCTCCTACCTTTTCTGGTGGGATTTTCTCCTCCTGTTCATTTTTGGACTGCTGGGCTTCTATGTTCTTATCCCATTAAAACATCATTGAAGATAGAAATTAGCTGCATTCTTGAAAATCAGCTTTTCTCATGCTTGTAAAAATCACATTGTTATTATTATTAATATATTATTTTAATCATCATCATCATCAAGATTATTTAATTTTTAGGTGGACCAGACAGTGTTGACTTGACTTCTCCAGGAAACGTTGAAGAAGGAGATGATTTGAATGTAAACTGTGTTGCTGTCTGCAAGCCGCCATGTTTGTTTTCCTGGTCTCTTAACAATCAACAGACTGAGTCAGGGTCTGAGCTCAGTGTTACAAATGTGAGAAGAAACCAGACAGGACAGAAGTACACATGTACTGTGACTAACAGAGTCTCAGCCAAATCTCTCACTAAACGTTTCACTCTGAAAGTATGCTGTGAGTTTTATTTAAAAATAATTTTAGAGATTTATTTATTTATAACTGATCTAAATACATTTTATTATTATTATTAATATTATTAATAGTAGTTGTAGTAATTATTGTTAGGTGACCAATGATAGCCATGTATATAAAGTAGACAATAAAATAGTACTGGTACAAAATTTTCGTTATTTCAGTTTGATCAGATCAGTATAATTATAATGGCAGCAGCAGATATTTCTTTGAATTTAACTGAAATATACAACTGAAACAAAGACAAAACCCAAAAATTCAAGGCTGTATGTACAAGCAACAATAATCTGAATTTTTAAATTTCTGTTAAAAGAGGATTTTTAGAGTAATAGATAATAACATACTACTTTGTTTAGAAACACATATTAGGCTTTGAAGATTTCTTTAATCAGATTTCAATGAAAACAAAATATTTTTGAGAGAACATTAAAATTTGTTCACTATCTGATCAAGAATTTCGCTTCTATAAAAAAAAATGAATAAAAAATAGCAGTACTAGATACTTGGAACTTGGATCCTTTTGGCATTTTACTTTGTTATTAGTTAAAATTGGTCAACAAATCAATCACTTGTAAGTACACTAAATATTTATATGTTATAGTTTCTAGGTATTGTCTTACTTGCCTCTTCCTTTGTGTCACACCATTTCCAAGCCAGTAACTTAAGATGATTTATCTAAAACTGTTGTTTACTCCTTCCTCAGTGTAATCCTTAATTAAAACATTTCTCCCTTCTTCACACACACACACACACACACACACACACACACACACACATTGATATGCATATGCACTGTTTTAATACAGACTGCAAACATTTTAATTTTCTTGTGTTATCAAAAGATCCAGAAAATATTAAACTGAACAGAAATTCACCAGTACAGATAGTAGAAGGTAAAAACATGGCTGTTTTGTGTGAGGCAGACTGTGATGAAGTCTGCTCTTACAAGTGGAAGTGTCAGACAAAGGAAATAAACGATGCTGTACTTTCTTTACTAACAATTGATAAAACAACAAGAGTCTGCTATGCATTTTCAAATATATCTGAGTCTGTGGTTCCTTTTGATTGAACAAAACAAATCTAAACAACACAACAGCAGCCACAACTTTCTTTTCACTTTTGTGTACTTTATATGCAAATATTTTCACTTTTTTGTTTTCTTCTTCTTCTTTTTTGGGGGGGTCTGTGCATTTTGCAGTATATTTTATTTACATATTTATATAATTTCTTTGTAAATAATTAACTGTGTATCGGACATGGGACATTGCAAATTGCTTGATACAGAACAATATTTATTTTGTTTTAAATAAAAATAAATTAAAATAGAAATTAAAAAATATAAAATAAAATAAATACAACTCTATGAATGAATGTTCCATAATGGTTTTCACAGTAATGTTTTTTTCCGCATAGTTTTATTCGGACGAGCAATCAATATTTAAATTTATAATCATTATATTGGATGGTCAGAAACATTTTCAGACTGTCTGTTTCAGGAACAACGACCCATATACAAGGCGTGAAATAATACCAAATAAATCTTCCCAAAAAGGAACTAATAATAAAAAGCTGCGTAACAGAGTAAGATTGAACGTGTACCAGTTTTAATTTCAGCGTTTTTTTTTTTTTTTTTTTTTTTTTTTTTCAGTGGATTTGTGGTCTCTTGTTTATGGTGAGTATATTGCTGTAATTATATTAAATTATCACATTTTCCTTTTTTATACACAAATCATAGAGTCTGTAGTATAAATCATGGAATAATTATACTGGATATTGTTATGTTGAAAATGATTCATTTGGTTGTGAATAAGACGTTCTTGATATACTAACTACTGACAGGAACCGCAAGGTACTGAAATATAAGCCGCGTTAAAATACTAATTTTGTAGAGAGTGAAACTAATTAAGATATACCTATATCTCAGATTTGTTTCTTGAACAGTTAAAATATATACACACACACACACACACACACACACACACACACACACACACAAACACACACACACACACATCAAGTTCAATTCGTTGCGGGGCCTAGCTCGTAACTCAATTTGCTCGTAAATCAAATCAGTTTTCCCAACTGAAATTTAAAAAACAATACAATTAATGTTTTCTAGCCCCACAAAAACCACCCCAATTTTTAGTGACATGTTTTTAAATAAGAAGAATGTATTTATAAAGTACAAATATTGTATAAAAAAACAACAACAAAAAAAAGAATGTAAAGAAATAAATTGGTTTTGTAAAGTGTGCAGGGTTAGGATTTTTCCATCTTTTCGTTGAAAGAGGCCTGCTGCTTATAAATTATTTTAACACCTTTCACTGGAGGTTATAGCCTTTATCAGCTCCTTCGACTTCAGTATGGTACATATACTGCGCTGGTACTGCCTAGCCAAGTCGACTACGTGCATAGATATAGAAAATTCTGACCAAACATTAGATGCAAAAACCTCTTAGGAGACATGAGCTTGTCCACATACAACTGTTACACTCATTTCTATACATAACATAAAATCTGAAGAGAAAAGAAAAAGAGAACCATTTAGGTTTGGTTGCAATAAGCACAATAAATGGCGAAACAAGTCAATATATCTGATCAAACAAAATCTACTTCTGTGGGCAGTTTTTTACTGTTGCAGTTCTTCTGGAGCAAAGTTGTTTCATTTCAGTTTAAATGCAATTCAGTGTCATTCTACTCTCTTCATTGCCAAAATATGAATGTTGTTAAACATTACGAATAATTTGTTCTGTCTGCTAATATTTTGGGTTTTGTGAACATTTCATTTGAGATAGAAAAGAATATAATTAAAATAAACTTCTTTTGCATTTTAAAAAAGACAAAAGAAAAGACAACATTAAGCACAATGATCTTGTTATATAATGTCAGATGGGCAGACATCATTTGCATATGAATAAATACAAGTTTCTGGTGTCCTTATTTCATTTGTTAATGGCTTTTAATAACTGTCTTATTTGCAATCAGTCTGTTTATGTCAGGAGGAGCTGCCTATCGATGGTTGTTCTTTATGTAACACAGAACAAGCAAGAGTTTCCCCTTGATGTGAATGTCAAGCTTTATCTACCAATCAGAGGGATATATTTCTGATGTCGTTCATTTCTGTATATCTCTGTAATAAAGAAAAAGTCATGAAAATCATCAAACCTACAAGATTATTGATCATGCTATTTCTTATATATTAACATTGCCATATTTGAATTAATGTTACTGGTTTTTTATCATAATCAATTAATTTCATTAATCGTTTTCCACTTGACACTTATCACCATCTGTGTGAAACCATTTTCTGAAACAAAACAAAAAAAAGAGAAAAACAAATCTTTTCTTGCTTCTGTTGCACACCTATTTCCATGCAGCATCAGATTTCTATGTGGTTTTGTACTTTCAGTTTTCTTGACCAGTTCAAATTGAAATAAACTATGAACAACATTATAATATATTTAGTCTATGAAATATACTATATCTTGTAAAGTATCAATATTACCTCTGCCTATTTGGTAACATTTTTTTTTTACCATGTTGATGTACATGCATGCATACATCTTCTTCAATTCAACAAGATGTTGATAATTTTTCATCGTGTAATATTTCTAACTAATGGGACATTTTTAATAAAGTAAAATGTTGAAAAAATAATTATGCACAAAAGTACTCACTTAAGTGAGCACTGATTCTTAGTAAAACATTTTCTCATGCTCACAGTAATGCATTTAAAATTTTCTTATGGTTTGGACAGTCTTCAGAATTTTGTAGTGATCTCTGCAATTTTCATAGTAATTTGAGATGCACTACAAAACAAAATGTTCTGTGGAGACTGCAAATTTCTGAAACAAAGATCTTTAATGCATTCTTTTGTTATTATTATTAATGTATTACTAATGGTAGTTACATTTATCATGTTGGATAGTGTATGTGGTTGAGTTTAGATAAATTTATTGATACTGAAGTACATAATTTTGTTCTTTCTACAGAAATGGTTTTCCACTGCACTGTCCTCCTCTTTGCTGTGACCACTGTTCTCTTCACCTGGGTCTCGGTTGAAGGTGAGTGTGTTCCACGTCAGTTACATATATAAAGCTGTTTTTTACCGAATAGTAGGAATTTTGTGTAAGCTGATCTTGGCAGTTTACAACAATCACCTAATAGAATCTTTTCTCAGTAGTTGAAAATTGTTTCATGATTTTATCTGTTCAAAAACATTTTACTTTGAATGAGTAAAATCACATTTTTACAGCTAAATAATATAAATTTCAAATCTGAGGTGCTAATTTTTAAACAGTAAAACATAAATGATGATGAATGTTGATGCAATTAGTTGAGCATTTCATCAACAGGAAATGTTTATCATTATAAAACAAATGCACTGTTTTATACATCACAGATTTGACCCAAGTTAAAGGATTTATGTGGATATATGTTTGATTAAAAATCACTTCTTGAAAATGGGCAGCTATATTGCAGTTGAAAAAACAACAACAGAAGGTAGATAAAATGCTAAGGAAATTAAAGAGTTTCTACCACTTATGAACAAAAATTTCAGTTTTGAGTTTGTTTTTAATATCAAGTAACCATATGTCACATATTTTACTATTACTTGTAACTAAAAGCTTATGGAAAGTAAAAAGAAGAAAATGGTTTATTTTTTTGGTATAAAGACAAGCATCTTTTCATCCAAGCAGTCTTAAATAATTCCCATAGCTCTTAACACCTTGCCAGTCTAAATTTCAAAACTGTCAAATTTAAACAAACCAAATATCATAAAATATTATTAACAATTTGAAGTCTGTGGTGAAACTGTTTAATGTTCATTACGAATATTTTTGCATCATAACACATCTGGTCTGAAAACCGACTCGTGCTCCCAGTTATAGGATGTTTTGACTCACCTTGTACTAATTATATGTACCAATTGTTACTTTGTGTAAGAGGTCCATAAAATGATGTTGATATAAAAAAAAGACAGTTTAAAAACTTTCTCTTACAATTTATATGGGAATCATGCTGTTATCTGTTCACAGTTCGTAACACACAGCAAAAATTGATGAAAATACCTAAATGTGAGGTCTTATGTGAAACTGATCTTATTATATGCATATATAACGTGTGTGCAAACTGCCTCCATTGGTGACAGAGGTCATCTCAGTGACAAAAGTTGACATCAAAACCCAGAATAGTTTCTGGGGTTATAAACACAATAACCTGATTCACATGAGATCTTTTGGTCAAAGTTATCCATTTGTATAGATTTTATAACAAACTGATTGATAAAAAACTGTTTCTATATCACCAAGTACTACAGAGATGGCTGGCTGCCTGTGACTAGCTGTCCATGTGGGAAGATCATGTGAAGAACTGATGGAATAGCTGAACTAAAATGCATTGCTTTTCTCTTGAGAATTGGGGTTTGAAATTTGTTTTATTATAATGTTGTTATCATTACCTGCAGCCTACCATTTTCTGTCTTGGACCCTACATGTATAGGCTTGTAAATAGTAATATTTACTGTAAATGTAATTATGTAAACTAATTTATCATAACCATCTCAATTAATTTTTATGCAAGTTTCCAAAAACTGTGTTTATTGTGACAATACATTTACAGTAAATATTACTATTTACAAGCCTATACATGTACGGTCCAAGACAGAAAATGGTACACTGCAGGTAATGATAACAACATTATAATAAAAATTATGTTAAATACTTTCACAGTTTTGGCATTAATATAAAATGTCTTTTTCAAGAATCTGTTTTATTAGAAACACAATATCAATGCATTCATGTATATATTTACATACATAGGGTTCAAGCTTTATTCATTTATTTCTCTATACCTATCATTCTCTTTATAAACAAATAATATTGTGTTTTACAGGTAAAGCAAGTACATACATAGATTGCTTGGATGCAGCAACAGAATGGCAGAAGACAAAGTTAATCTGTAAAGTGTCTGGAACAGTAACAGGTGGAATAAAATATTTACGTCCAAATTCTGGAAAACCAGAAGAAGTTTTGACCTGTAATGTAGATACAACTGATTGTGACACTGTTGCGAATAGACCTGGATATTGTTTTGTATTACACAAATCACACTTATTATAAAGTCTTTTAACAAAACTGTTGATGAAGGAACATGGAGCTGTATTGATGGCATACCTCCTGGTATTGGTAATACTACTTGCAGCAAAATAACTTCAGGTAAGTTGATATAAATTATATAAAATATATTTTATGTGGTAAACAGTTTCAGCTGTGTAATTGTCTACATGTGAAGGGTGCTAATGGCAATTCCATCCAAATGTCACATTCTCATGATCTGAGAGAAAAATGTTAATGAAAATAAACATTTATTTTTGCTGCAATAAATTTTTATCAGATTCCAATTGAAAATCTAGGCAGTTTTATATTACAAAGTTAGTTATGTCTAAAAAGTGCTGTTCTCAGAACATCTGTACAAAATGACATAATTTTACCTTATGCATGTTCATAAACTGAATCTCCACCATAAAGGTTCTGTTAAGAATTCCTAAAAATAAGACTATCATATCTTCATACAGTTTCAAACAGAAGCTAGTTAAAAGCTGCCAGTGTTAATCATGCAGATGTGTCAGGTTGACTGCTTGATATATGTAATATTTCAGAAAATAATTTCTTGACATATTGCCTTACAAGAAATATCCATCATTTATTCATTAATTTCATAGAAACTGATGCAAATGTAAACACATCTTCTAAAATGCAATTATTCTTTATCATCTTTTATTTAAAAAAAAGAAAGAAAAAGTATTTTCATATTGAACAACAAAACATAAAACAGAAAGCTTGGTCTCAAAAGAAGTAGAAAAGTAAAGGCCAGTTATGGACTTCCTGAAATATTTAGGTCACACACATACACACACGCATTTTTTTATTTTTTTTTTTTATTTCATTGTTTGAATTCTTCTTAACTGTTAATTTTTTTTGTTAATTAGATCTTTATTGTAGTTGTATTTCTTTTTTCAGTTGGTCTACTTCAAAACAGCATCCTCAAGTGAAAAGTCAAACAGAAGAACACTGAGCAAAATTAAGACATGGTAAAATAAATTATCATCCCAGCTGTTTAGACTTTCTAGCATCTCTGCTAGGTTTACACTTTTACATAGAGGCTGAAAATGTTTAATTGGCATTTAGCATGGAAGAAGAAAATGAAATATGTTAACACAAGATAATTATTTTATCAGCTTATTACAACCTGCACATTATTTAACTGATTTTTAGTTTTACAGCACCTACCATAGTCATCATCAGACCAGTCACTGACACTGGATGGGGTATAGAAATAGCCAGTGAATTCCATTCTGTGTAACAAATGATTTATTATCTTCAGTAGAACATTTCTTTCCTCATTAAAGAAAAACGGTAATAAAATGTTGGGATTAAAGATTTTTGTATTAAGTTAAATCTCAACTAATATGACAATAAATGAACTTTGATATTCCAGTTCTTAAAAAATAAAACCAATAAAAAAAATAATTAATGTTATATATGGTCTTTTGATATTGGTGACAAATTGTCTATCTATGTATATATGCATTAACCTTCATGTAGTGGAACAGATAAAGACATATTTTGGTATAACCGTTTATATGACAACATAAACATATAAAGTGCCAGAAATATAAAATAACTTAGACTTTTCTTTGAAAAATACCATGCAGTCATGATTTATAATTAGAAACCATAACCAAACTGAGTTAATTGTGTTAAAAGATGACTTTCAGTTGAAATTAAAGACAAATGGAATCCAGTACTTTTCTAGTAAGAAGATGAATAGATAACAGTAGATGGTGTTGAGTCAGAGTTTTTCATTCACTATTGCATTTTCACTTACAGCTGTATGATACAGTTGCTTCTCATAGTATCCACCTTGATCCTACCACTTTTCAGATTCTGAATCAGTCTTGTGTATCAGATATCAGACTTTCAGTAAGAAATTCTTAAACTGAATATTATCCATTGTGTAAACAGATGTATAATCACATTCAGGTTGATACTGCCTGATAAATTAACAATACATTGTTGTTACTTTTAATTTGGCACTTTTATATTTATATTTGACCTTTCCATAATGAAAAATATTTACATTTGTATTTCTTGACTTTTGCAAGGTATTTTATTAAATTTTTTTTCAAAAACATTTAACAATTCTTCTAAAATGATTTCATATTTTGATCTGCTCCAGTGGAGAGAATATTCAGTGTGTCGCCTGATTGATGAGAATTTTGAAAATCTTATGTAATCAACAAAATTTGTAAACTGATGAGACTAACAGTTGTTGTTGTGAAGTGGTGCAAAATGTGCCTCAGAATTAAAAGCATATTCGACTAAACACTGAGGAAATTATGAAAAAAGGTCAGGCCCAAATTTCTCACTAAAGAAGCCAGCTATTTGAAATTCGAAACACCGCAGTGAAGTATAGCTATATTTTTCTTTATTTAGTTTGAGTCATTCTAGGTGTCTGTGACTAGGCTGGGTCTATGGTTGTATGCCGTCTATGACTTTACAAAATTCAAATATTTTTCATATATATTTAGCCAGGTGTGCCATTGACAAAACAAAAGTTGAGAACCTCTGTGCTAGATGAATGTTGTATTTACTATTGATATTACTGAAAATTAATTGTGCACCTTTCAGTGTCACAGTGTGATACTTTGTTTTATGACCGCAGTAACATGACATTCCGCGACACAATTTACATCTCTCCCTACATGAAATTACATGATTAATCTAAAATTCAAATTTATCAAATTATGTAATTAAGAATATATCAGATTTTTTTTAAACACTAAGAAAAGTAAGTTAATCTAGAATGAAATTCCATGTTTATTCAATAATATAACTGATAATCTCTAATTAATGTAATTTTAATTTCTCATAAAACTAATACAGACGTTTAAAAACTTGCGTCTTATTTTGTTATCGATGGTTAACATTATCAGTGTAAACAGCGATATTCTTTAGTTAAATGTGGCTTTATGAAAAGTTCACGATTTTCATGTAATTACATTATAAATAAATCAATTTATTATTATTATTATCATTATTATATACTTTTTTAAAAAATAAGTATTTATTTTTTATTTCGACAGAAACAATAAACTAAGAATAAATCTGATTTCTCTGAAACTTTCCGAGGCCTAATAAAAAATTCGAAGTAATTTTTATATCCGCACTCAGAACAGTTCTAATGAAACTAAGAGAATAGCGTCAAACATATAAAGGAAGCTTCCGTTTTTACAGAAAAATAAAAACAAAACAAGAAATAAAAATATTAAGGTGTTATTACTGGTGTGGTTATTTAGCTGTTGACAAAGACAGGACTGTGACAACTATGGTGTCTGCTTCACTGACTCGTTGATAATTTCTGGGGAGCGGATATATTAATATCTAATGTAGTAAGAGAACTTCAGCTATAATAAGAAATATACAACTTGCGCTGATGTACACCTTTTAATGAATGTAATGAAAAAAAAAAAAATAAACTTCGCGTAATAAAATAACATGTTCACCTTCTTTGTTCTCAGCTAATCAATACACACCTTCGTGATTTCAGGGAATTAAATCTGATATTTTTCAATATAACCTGATATAAATATACGATAATTAATAAAATATGAGATTAACATTTCTCAACATACTTAACCTACAAACTGTAAATATCACTGCTCATAATTAATTTTCATCTTGTTCTTTTTATAAGTAATTAAACCACTTATTTTCATAACGCCATGTAGAATTATCATTTGTAACTGTCAGTTATGTCCAATAGATTAACTGTGGTTATCAATATTTCCTGTAGTCTATATAATATTTAAGTTCCACGTACAGTAAAAGTACACCTTTCTATTATAAATTTCGAATTAGCAAAGTAAAATATCACGTTACGTTAATAAAACGGACACTTCAAAGCGGTATCTAATGTTCTGCTGTGTGTGTTTTTCGGTGAAACATGTTCTAGTGTTTATAAAATGTTACACTAGATGCGCTCTCTTTATTTCTCGATATATTTTTGACATCACATACAAAGCTGCTCTAATTTTAAAAAATTACAACACGGAAACACCATCTATACTTAATGTTAGATACCTGTAATTTTCAGTATGTATACATTAAGTTTGTGTGTTCTTGGTTATAAAATTAATTATTTTGAAATACCTTTATTTATTATTGAAATTTCACAAATGTATTAAAACATATTTACTTTCATATATCATCTCATTCAAGAAGGATAGTTGAGAAATTCAGAAATAAAGAGGGTTTCCAGATTCCAATTCTGTGTTACTAACAAAATCAGGATTAGTTTTTAGCTGCACCTGAGATAGTACTGATAATTAAATATTGATTTTCTTTTTCTAGACAGGTGTGTATTCAAACGCTGAGGTTTCTCTGTTAAATATTAGCAAATAATTAATTACATATGAAGTGATATTCATCTTGATATTTCTAGTTCAGAAGTACAGTGAATATTCAGGAATAAAATATCGCAACCAGATAAAAATGATATTTCATTAGCAACTGTAATATTAATGTGATATTTCTCAACTGAAATTTTACTGTTGTGTTTACTACATCAGATCAGAATAATTTGTTACTATTTTGAGAGGTTACACTTTTATTTACAGATAAAAAAAAAAAAAAGGATACTATGCAAACAATTTTTGAAATGTTTTAAAAATATTTATAAATGTATTGTGAGTGTGTCTCAATTATAAAATTAATTATTTTGAAATAATTTTACTTATTACTGAAATTTCACAAATATATTAAAACGTATATACTTTCATATATTTTTATTTTATTGTTTATTTTAATTTTTTTCAGACCATTTCTTCAGACCTATATAAAACCTTGGTAAATTCCGGGCAATAATAAGCAACTTATTGTAATGTGAGTTCTAAGTTTTGTGATTTTATTAACATCAATAAATTAAAAAGAAGAACGAAAGTAAGGGAAAAGAATAACAACACCGTTTATTTGAAACAAGAACCATATCGATTTAAAAGTAGTACGTATATTTTAATAACGGTTATTATGTTCCTTTATTTATTTTATTTGTTCTGAACTCTTTTTTTTATTTTTATATATTTTTTTATTTTAGTATTGTAGTTGCGGAAAAATGCCCGATGATTTACGGTCTTTTCGAATTTATGATTGGCTAATAATAAGATTAAAAAAAAAAAAAAAAAAAAAAAGGACCATATCGGTTTATAATTCGTACAATATATGTTAATAAAGGTTATTCTGTTCCTTTATTTATTTTATTTGTTTTGTTGTTGCCCGCAAAATGGGGGATGACTGCCGGTCTTTAGGGATTTATTGTTTTATTTGATGTTCGAAGAATCTTACACAAAATTGCCACATGATGGATGGCAGCCATCTTATCCGAGAACAATAATTATTTATACACAAAAAGTAAACAATGTCGGAACTTTTGTAGATAATCAAATATAAATCTTGAAACTAAACGCATTCAGCTGTTATTCATTATAATATATATATATATATATATATATATATATATATATATATATATAAACAATGGAGAATTGACATACACGTTTATAGTTTCCTTTATACTCTGCCAAATTTCATATAAATGAATTAACAGTTACTTAAATTTGGAAATTAATAATTAAACTGTAAGGTACATCTGAGCAATTTAGTGCAATTAATTAACATTTGTTAATTTCTGCATCATGCTTAAAAATACTGTAGACCTTTAGAAATCGTCATTTTGATATAAAACACGTATATACTGGTTTGAAACTGTATGAGATATTCAGTCTTCTGTTTGCCAAATAACTGAAATGAATCTCAGATTTTCCACAGATTATGAAGGAAATATACCAGCAAATTTTATTCAGATACAAATTTGTTACTTCCTTCATGTCAATATTTTTTTAATTTTTAAGAAAAAAATGTATTGTTATTATTATTATCCTTTTCTTTTTTATTATTGTTGCTGTTGCCATTATGATGTTGTAAGTTATATAATTTAAATGAAAATTATGTTTTTGAAAATACTTTCATCTTGATAAATATAATTAAATAATAAATTAAATGAAAAGCAAAATATGGCTGATTACTCTGTTGATTGATCAATAAAAATTCAGCAAAATTTCTCAAAAAAATTAAACTCGAGTCTTGTGACAAGATTCTGCATCTTATTGTTTAATAATTCATTTTCGATTATCTGCCCTTGAAAACTATCCGAAAAGCAGACGACAAAACATTTGACAAGCTAAATTAGAAAAAAAAAAAAAAAAAAAGAATCACTTCAAGAAAGAAATATTACCTGTATATATATAAAGAAATAAACTCTTCGTGATTTCTAGGATCTACATTTATCTGCAAAATTCATAAATAACAAATACCGCAAATAACAGCAGGAATCCAGCACCACACAAAACAAAATTATTATCATATGAGAGTAATCTCCCTTCAACTATAGTTTGTTTCTTTCTTCTGTTTTTGGGATCCTCGGTGTACGTCAATGCACACCACAGAACATCGCTGAAAACGAAACAACGTATAAAGCTGTATAAAGAGTAATAAATGTGAATGTGTAGGTACGTTCTAGGAATAGCATATATCAATTTACATAATATAAACAATATGCCGTGTCTATTAATATGTGATAAATAACTAAAATATAAATAATAAAAAATAAATACAGATTTATAAAGATTAAAATAATATAAAACTGGAATATTAACAAACGTTAAAGGTTAAATGTCAGGGAAAAATTGTCTGTCACTGATGACTGTTTATTTCTTCTTTTTTTTTCATATTTCTCTCCAAATTTCTCTGTTGTGGCCTGCAAGTTTAACATTAATTGCAAAAGCTGATTTCGATAACAGCAGCAAAAGACTTTTTTGTTTCTCATTTTAAGATAATCAGTGGTACGAAAGTTTGCTTGTATCGTCAGTCCATTCAGATTTTTTAATTCGTTTTCTCTCTGGTTTCATACAGTTGCATATAATAGTCACTACGTAGCTAAATCTTTCTGTTTACACAGTGAAGAACGTGAAAAACTAACAATAATATTGTTCATCTAGATGCACGTAGTAATTACAAGAAGTTTAGTGTCACTGTTAACCCTTCAAAGAAGCGCGATCATTTCATCTCATGCGGCAGTCTGATTGTGTTCAAATTGCCGTCATTCTTTAACAAATGAAAATATTTAGAAAACTGCGAGCCGTTGTTAACAATGCAATTACTATATAAACTTTTCTGTTGTTCTGAAATTTACACCCGGATTCATCCTTATTAGATTAGTTTTTGTTAATAATAGATTCCCGATAGAGTCCACTATATACAGTTAAAATAATAATAATAATAATAATAATAATAATAATAATAATAATAATAATAATAATAATAATAATAATAATAATAATAATTTCATTTATTCATCACGTAATCAATACAGTTTTATATTCGTACAACAAACCGGCCATCTGAAATGTTCGAGGATAATTTTTGCAATGTACAGCGAGTACTGACATTTATGCTAATTCTGTAAAATAAACATGAAATAGTAATATACTGAATCGCATCAATTTGGTGAATTTTATACATTTTCATTATACAATTTAATTAAATAAAACTATACAAAATATTACTTAAGAAGTCTATTTTATACGAATGTATTTTTATTTTACCTCAATGAAATAACAAGTAATAAGCGGTTTTGTGTGTGTGTGTGTGTGTGTGTGTGTGTGTGTGTGTGTGTGTGTGTGAGAGAGAGAGAGAGAGAGAGAGAGAGAGAGAGAGAGAGAGAGAGAGAGAGAGAGAAATTGCCAGTTTCTAATATACTTGTTTGTTGACGTCCTTTTTAACACAACAGATACTTGATGACAATTTACATCTACAATGGACTGCTAATATATATATATATATATATGATTTAAGTTATTACAAGCAGTGTAAACCATTACTGACTAGTGATGATAAGAATTTGGGGTAGATATCAAAACAGACTTGTCGACGTTTGGCTGAAATAAGTAGCCAGTGTTAATACTTTGATCAAACACGTGTATACTGGTTTGACGTTTCCCTCTTTGTTGAAATAATGGTGAAATGTTTCACTAAAACTAAAAACTTGAACTACTTGAGGTTAAATTACAGACCTATGAAAAAAGAACAATTTAAAAAAAAAATAATATTATAAATATTCACATACATCATCTTTGATTATTTTGGGGTTTTATTTTTTGATAAATTAATTAATTAATTAAACACCCTTAAAAATATTTAAAGTTAAACATTTACAGTTAAAACGATCTTTAATTTTCATCTCCAGAACAGAGAATTTAGCTATTATAACAGCTGTTACAATACAGCAAGCATATTTATATCGGTTTGCCGTTGTATCTTTTACCTAAGACAGTGTAGCATTTGCATTTTCAAGCGACAAGAAGACGTAATCATTGTTTTTTGAACGAGACTAATCATTTACACAAACAGGCATCTTTGAAAAATACTGCGGAATTAAGCAAGAAAGAAAGAAGAGATGAAAAAAAAAAAAAAAAAAAAGAAATCAATAACATGCAAAAAGAAATACTTTCAAGATATTTTTATTTATTTTTCTTTTTTTTTACAAACAACAAAGAAATCACTAAGAAGAGGCTGTACAAGCCAGTGTGTATTATGTTAGTGGTTGTGGTATGTACTATCCTGTCAAAGACTCTGTACAAGCCACTGAATTGTGTCTAGTATGTTAGAGGCTGTTATATGTAATATTATGTCAAAGAGTCTGTACAAGCCAGTAAATTGTGTCTAGTATGTTAGAGGCTGTGCTTTGGCGTCCCTGACAAAGAGTCTCAACTAGCCAGAGGATTGTGTCCAGTATGTTAGAGGCTGTGATATGTAGTATCCTGTGAAAGAGGCTGTAGAAGCCAGAGAATTGTGTCCAGTATGTTAGAGGCATCACATGTACTATCCTGTCAAAGAGTTAGGGTTAGAATCCAGTGAATTGTGTGTAGTATGTTTGAGGCTGTTTTATGTACTATCCTGTCAAAGCGTCTGTACAAGCCAGTGAATTGTGTCTTGTATCTTAAGGGCTGTGGCACGTACTATCCTGTCAGAGTCTGAACAAGCCAGTGAATTGTGTATTGTATGTTAAAGGCTGTGGTATGTAGTACCCTGTCAAAGAGTCTGTACAAGCTAGTGAATTTTGTCTAGTATGTTAGAGGCTGTGGTATGTACTATCCTGTCAAAGAGGGTACAAGAGAGTGAATTGAGTGTAGTATGTTAGAGGCTGTTGTATGTGCTATCCTGTTAAAGAGTCTGTACAAGCCAGTGAATTGTGTCTAGTATGTTAGAGGCAGTGGTATGTACTATCCTGTCAAAGAGTCTGTAGAAACCAGTGAATTGTGTGTATTATGTTAGTGGTTGTTGTATGTGCTATCCTGTCAAAGACTCTGTACAAGCCATTGAATTGTGTGTAGTATGTTAGAGGCTGTTATATGTACTATCCTGTCAAAGTGTCTGTACAAGCCAGTGAATTGTGTCTAGTATCTTAAGGGCTGTGGCACGTACTATGCTGTCAGAGTCTGAACAAGCCAGTGAATTGTGTCTTGTATGTTAAAGGCTGTGGTATGTAGTATCTTGTCAAAGAGTCTGTACAAGCTAGTGAATTTTGTCTAGTATGTTAGAGGCTGTGGTATGTACTATCCTGTCAAAGAGTCTGTACAAGCCAGAGAATTGTGTCTAGTATGTCAGAGGTTTTGATATGTACTATCCTGGCAAAGAGTGTACAAACCAGTGCATTTTGTCTAGTATGTTAGAGGCTGTGGTATGTACTATCCTGTCAAAGCGTCTGTAGAAGCCAGTGAATTGTGTCTAGTATGTTAGAGGCAGTGGTTTTTGCTATCCTGTCAGTCTGTACAAGCCAGTGAATTGTGTCTAGTATCTTAAGGGCTGTGGCACGTACTATCCTATCCGAGTCTGAACAAGCCTGTGAATTGTATATTGTATGTTAAAGGCTGTGGTATGTAGTATCCTGTCAAAGAGTCTGTACAAGCTAGTGAATTTTGTCTAGTATGTTAGAGGCTGTGGTATGTACTATCCTGTCAAAGAGGGTACAAGACAGTGAATTGTGTAGTATGTTAGAGGCTGTTGTATGTGCTATCCTGTTAAAGAGTCTGTACAAACCACTGAATTGTGCCTAGTATGTTAGAGGCTGTGGTATGTACTATCCTGTCAAAGAGTCTGTACAAGCCAGTGAATTGTGTCTAGTATGTTAGAGGCTGTTATATGTACTATCCTGGGAAAGTATGTAGAAGCCAGTGAATTGTGTCAAGTATGTTAGAGGCTTTGATCTGTCGTCCCTGTCAAAGAGTCTGTCCAAGCCAGTGAATAATGTCTAATATCTTAGACGCTGTGGTATATACTATCCTGTCAAAGAGTCTGTACAAGCCAGTGAATTGTGTCTAGTATGTTAGAGGCTATGGTTTGTCGTGCCTGTCAGAGACTCAATTTGTTTCATTCATAGCACTATATCTAGTAATATTAGTTTCTGTGGTATGTGCGACCCTGTAGTAACGATATCTTTTCATCTAGTGTAGTGTATGATGCTTAATATATTAGATACTCTGGTATGTGCTATCCTGACAAAGAGACTGTACAAGCTATTGAATTTTGTCTGGTATTTTAGAGGCAGTGGTTTGTACTATCGTATCAAATAGTCTGTACAAGCCAGTGAATTGTGTCTAGTATGTTAAAGGCAGTGGTACGTACTATCCTGTCAAAGAGTCTGTACAAGCCAGTGAATTGTGTCTAGTATCTTAAGGGCTGTGGTACGTACTATGCTGTCAGAGTCTGAAGAAGCTAGTGAATTTTGTCTAGTATGTTAGAGGCTGTGGTATGTACTATCCTGTCAAAGAGTCTGTACAAGCCAGAGAATTGTGTCTAGTATGTCAGAGGTTTTGATATGTACTATCCTGGCAAAGAGTGTACAAATCAGTGCATTTTGTCTAGTATGTTAGAGCTGTGGTATGTACTATCCTGTCAGTCTGTACTATCTAGTGAATTGTGTCTAGTATGTTAGAGGCAGTGGTTTTTACTATCCTGTCAGTCTGTACTATCCAGTGAATTGTGTCTAGTATGTTAGAGGCAGTGGTTTTTACTATCCTGTCAAAGAGTCTGTAGAATCCTGTGAATTGTGTCTAGTATGTTTGAGGCTGTTGTATGTACCATCCTGTGAAACGAGTCTGTCCAAGCCAGTGAATTGTGTCTGGTATCTTAGAGGTTGTGGTACGTATTGTCCTGTCAAAGTCTGTCCAAGCCAGTGAATTGTGTCTAGTATGTTAGAGGCTGTGGTATGTACTATCCTTTCAAAGAGTCTGTACTATCCAGTGAATTGTGTCTAGTATCTTAGGGACTGTGGCATGTACTATCCTGTCAAAGAGTCTGTGAATTGTGTCTAGTATCTTAGAGGTTGTATGTAGTTTGTTTGTGTGTGAGTGTGTGTGTGTGTTTGTGTGAGAGATAGAGATTGAGATATATATATATATATATATATATATATATATATATATATATATAGAGAGAGAGAGAGAGAGAGAGAGAGAGAGAGAGAGAGAGAGAGAGAGAGAGACATAGGACAGGCATATACATAGAAGCATTATATAGATAGACAATCAGACAGAGCGACATAGATTGAAATATTGAAACTTGGAGAGCAGGTAGAGACAAAGACACACACACACACACATACACACACATTGACTGCAGCAGGCACATATAGATGTAGAGATGAATAAACTGATGGATAGATAAACAGAACTGACAATGAGATGTGTACAGGATGGTGTGCTGTGTTATGTTGAGAGAGAAAGGATGATAGAAATATGTACAAATGTATAACTGAGAGATTCTGATGTAGACAGGCAGGATTATAGAAAGAGATTTTTACTGGACTTTGAAACTAGATTTAAAAAAATGTATTTAAAAATGACAGTAAATTTAGGAATAAATGATGGCTGCATGGATACCGAAATATTTTTAATATTTTGATATACAGAATGGTAAAAAGAAATTACATTGAAAGACTGAGTATATTGAAAAATATATTTAGTATTCTTAGCTTATAGGAATTATTTTACTATTAATATGTCATTGATAATCCAAACAAACAGCTTTCTGTCCACTGCTCTATCCCTATGTTCATTCATAATAATGTTATTGCCAGAATGTCCAAATTGTGTCTCTCTACCAATGAATTTACTTGCCTGCCAGTATGTCTATCTATCTTCAGTCATCTATCTATAAAATATACATATACCAATATAAACACTGTAATCCACTTACTCATGTACAAAAACCCATCCTCACTCTCTAACACATGAACTTACTAACACTTTATTACACATAAACATATGCCTATCAGCTTAGCTCTCTATATATCTCTGTATCTGTCTGTATAATTATATACACATCTCTCTGTATGTCTGGCTCTGTGTCTGACAGTCTATCTCACTAATTATATACCCTTCTCATTATACTCATCTCTCTGTATGTCTGGCTCTGTGTCTGTCAGTCTATCTCACTAATTATATACTCTTCTCATTATACACATCTCTCTGTATGTCTGGCTCTGTGTCTGTCAGTCTATCTCACTAATTATATATCCTTCTCATTATACACATCTCTCTGTATGTCTGACTCTGTGTCTGTCAGTCTATCTCACTAATTATATATCCTTCTCATTATATACATCTCTCTGTATGTCTGACTCTGTGTCTGTCAGTCTATCTCACTAATTATATATCCTTCTCATTATATACATCTCTCTGTATGTCTGACTCTCAGAAATACATGCACACTCTTGAACACACATTATGCATATATACCCATTTTCTTAGAATATTTATTTGTCAAAATAGACTATATTTCTGTTCTTATTATCATTACCTTTTAATTTATTTTATAATGTTTTTTAAATCTTTTTTTTTATTAAATATTTACACTTTTTAAAATGTAAATATTTGTCATTTATTTTAAAGAGTAATTAGTGATATTTAGAGGTTGTTAAATGTACAAATAGTAAGAGTATGTGAAATACTGATTTGTCTTCACAGACATTTTATAAAGTACTCACACAACACTCTATGCTGTCACACAATATATTT
The DNA here is from genome assembly GCA_012295275.1 of Chrysomallon squamiferum. Classification (NCBI taxonomy): domain Eukaryota; kingdom Metazoa; phylum Mollusca; class Gastropoda; order Neomphalida; family Peltospiridae; genus Chrysomallon; species Chrysomallon squamiferum. Next base: position 7,290,481 of record CM022677.1, read on the forward strand.
TATATATGAATATATCATCCTGTAATTAACCACATTTCTGCTCATCCAACTACACGTGCTTCTATTCATTTATTCTTTCATTCGTCCAGCATTTGTCACATTCAGTGAGTTATTCTATTTGGATATTATGTGAATGTATCATCCCTCCCTATCTCTAACCAGGCTAACCTTTTTACTTCATCCATTTATATCTCTTATTCATCATCCATCCATCTTTCAATCCTATACTTCCACATGTATACATTAAGTTTAGCTTATTTGGAAAAATGGCATTCCATAGCAGTGATAAATCTCTATTCCTCTTTCAGCAATAAAAATAGAATAACTATGAACACAACAAATATAAAAAAAGTGCAAGCTGCTATGAAGTACACTGGATGTTCTGATCACATTGACAATGCAGTCTCTTGGAGATCAGTGAGTTTTTGAAATTCAAATTAAATTTCAGACATATTTTCTCTTGAAAGTGTTGAGCTTTCTCTGGACAGGGAAGACTGTGATGTAATAGCATTCTGGTGATCTAGTGAACCTTTTCTGAAAATGGATCTTACAACATTTTCAACTGAAGTGCTGGCTGAGGCAGCTTGAATCTGTTGTCTAGGATCCTACAACAAAATATGATATTCATTAATAAACTAATCATAAAATAAAGTGCAAGTAGTATTTTTGTTGTCAGCTCTAACTGCATTTCACTGTCTTAGCAAGAAGAGTTTTATTTTTTCCACAAAATATTAATAATAAAAATTATTTATTAAATATTTTTATATTCTTAATTTCAATCAGTTTAATATTATTTTTTAACTTTGATATAAAAGGATTAAGATAGCAATACATCAGTAAAAGAGATTACAAAAATATGTTTTAATATATTTGAATAATTCTGTAAGTTGATACAATTTGTTATTTACACTGTGCTTAAGTCCAGTTTAAGAATATTAAGTAAATAAACATTTTAAACTATAGTATTACATTACACAATACGGATTCTACTTGAAATACTAACATACTAACAAATGATTTAATTAGTTAAAATATTTAATTATAACATTCTTTCCTTCCACTTGTTGCAAAGTGTTCTGGCCAAATCATTCTGTAATGTCATTCTGTCATTGTCTTTCTAGTTGTGAGAGTCCAGTGTTTAGTCAGAGCAGTTTTATCAGATAATCCATTACTAGACAGATCTAGTTCTGTGAGTCCAGTGTTTAGTTTATGAGAGCAGTTTTATCAGATAATCCATTACTAGACAGATCTAGTTCTGTGAGTCCAGTGTTTAGTGAGAGCAGTTTTATCAGATAATCCATTACTAGACAGATCTAGTTCTGTGAGTCCAGTGTTTAGTGAGAGCAGTTTTATCAGATAATCCATTACTAGACAGATCTAGTTCTGTGAGTCCATGTTTTCTACTAGAGTCGATGAGAGAAGTTTCAAATCAGTGGAGCCTACACATAGCCTGAAAATAAATAAATAAATAAATAAATAAATAAATAAAGGTAATATCACAGTAGATATCAGTGGCTCTGAAATTATAGAGAAATTATTATGAAAAGTAAAATAGTGGCAGATAAAGAAAAGTTAATAAAATGACATGATTAAAATAATAATAAGAATAAAACTGAGAGTTTTCAGTGTTGTGTTTTCTTTAAGAGCTGAACTGACACAATGAGAGAAATAATCATTTCCTAAAGAATTACTTGACACATCCAAATATTCCTGTGTACCAACAATATTTTGACTACACAGTGCTAGAAACAGAACACTCAAGTTGTGTGTATTAGCAGTAAAAACTGTTAATACAAATTGTTAACACTTAGTTACTTGTTATTATTAAAATATAGTTAGTAGAAGAAATCATAATGTTTTAACAGTAAAAATAATATCAACAGCAGTTGTAGTAATACCAGTAGTAGAACTAGTAGCAGCAGTAGCAGTAGCAGTTGTAGTAGTAGTAGTAGTAGTTGTAGTAGTAACAGCAGCAGCAGAATTTGTAGTTATAGTATTAGTGTTAATAGTACCAGGAGTAGTAATAGTTGTAATATTAATAATAGAGTAGTAATAATGGTAATAGTTGTAGTATTAGTGGTGATCATACTAGTTGTAGTAATAGTGGTAATAGTTTGTAGTATTAGTAAAGCAGTACTAGTTGTAGGAAGATCACTGTTGTGTTAGAACACATTGCCAAACACACAGCTCGTAAAGTCTCAGTTCCAGAACTGTTTCCTGATAAATTTAAAACCTAGTTAAAAAAATAATGAAAATACAGCACACTAAATTATTCAGTAGGTTGTAATTTTACATAAAATAATGAAAAGGTTGATAATAATTAACATGAATATTATGTAATTCAGTATGATTAAAGTTTAAATAAATTAAAAATAATAAGAAAATAAATAAATGATAGATAGATACATACATCAAATAGATAGACACAAGATAGGCAGAAAGATTTATAATTAAATAAAAATAAATAAACTAAAAATAATCAACTTTCTACTAAAACTTGTTTTAAGAGCATTTTTATAAATTAAAACTATAAATAAATTTAAAATTATTTAAATTACTGATTCTAAAGCTATTTATGTTCAGAACTATCAAAAGAGAACTTACAGAAAAATAATATTTTCTTTCTTTGTCATACTTCAAAATATTACAACTTTCAAAATAATTTTTAAAAAACATAAAGAAAAGAAAGGAAGAAAAAAGAAAGAAAACTAAAAACATGATAATTAGGAACAAATAAAAATGATATATAAAGATAGAGACAGAAAAACAGATAAGTATATTGTAAGTAGAGACATAGTAAGAAAGATAAACATATTTATCTGAACATTTTCTAGGAAAGAAATACAGACAAACAGAAAAGCAGAGATAGAAATAAAATAAATAAATAGGGAGGTAGCCAGAAAGAGAAACAGACAGATAGACTAAGACATATTTACAGACATAATTACCTGAATATTTTTCAAAGATTTTTAAATCTGACTAAGTGATTGAGTTGTAAAGCTTGTGGCAGTTTGAGCTTAGTCTGGCTGCTTTCAAAAAAAATTCCAGTTTCACAAGAATATTAATCAGTTGAATCACATGATCAAACATTTTCTGTTCCCTTTCTTTCTTAGACATTATTTTTTTACCAAAATACCTCTGGCAATGGGTGGTGGTGTTTGTGGTTTCTTTTCTAGTGTGCCTGGATCTTTCTTGGCACACGCGTTTGAGTTTTTAGTGGTTGGTGTGGTGATGTCAGTTTGTCTCAGTCTAATGGTGGTACTGGTGATACTGGTGCCAACTGCTGTTTCTTTTTCAGTTCTGTGGAAATAGAAAAATAGAAAGAAAAAAATGATATATATATAAACAAAGAGGGCAGACCTTGAAATTAAAAGAAAACATTAAGTGAATATAAATACAAATACCTATCCAAATCATTGGTAACTATTTAAAATAGACTAATAGTAACAAACAAGTTATCAGAATAATACTGGTTCTAAAAAAAAAAAAATCACTAATAATAATACTTTTCAGAAAACAAAATATATTGACAATACAAGTTTTCACTTCATTATTGTTTGGGTTTGTTCGGCAAACACTAGAAATACGACATCATCAATGAAAACAGGTTTTGAATAAGGAAGACAGAACATCTACACTAGTATCAAATATCAATTTTCTGAGATATTACTAGGTCACTTGTTTTATTAAAACATTAAAAAAAATGTCTGCTCCCCACTGAATAAAAAGAAACATGAAGAAAAAATATAATAATAAAAAGAATTATAACTAGCTTGTAAAAAAAAAAATACAATAATAATAATAATAATAATAATAATAATAATAATAATAATAATAAATAAATAAATAAATAAATAAATAAATAAATAAGATAATTTGAATTATTAGAATGTAGAAAAATAACCAGAAAGATGGAGATGCAGTTAAGAGATTGAAAAATTGATACATAAATAAATAAATAAATAAATAAACAAATAAATCAATATTATAGTTAAAATTATAATAATAATAATATAAATACATACATATACAGACATACAATTATAATAAAAAATAAGAATTCTAATTCTTTAAATAAAATGAGCAGGAGAGCAAAATTAAAAGAACAAAACAAAAGAAATTAAAATGATAAAAGAAAGACAACTCAAGAACTAAAAGAAATAGTATACCGTATATACTTGTGTACAAGGCGACCTTATGTATAAGTCGATGTGTATTTTAAGACCAAAAATTGCGTCATATTAGGTATTAGGTATTACTTGTGTATAAGTTGACTGTAGACTCCAGGCACCATCACTATTTTTAGACCAGTGTGACAGTGCCATGAAGGCCTACATTGTACGCCTACTGTAACATAACTTGCACGAGCTGTAACTTGCATGAACATACCATAATAACGTAAATGCATGTATTACATGAGCTATAGCCTAAATCATTGCAAGACGCCGTAAGGCATAACGCCGTACTGACGGTTTTCTCGCTTTAAAATGTATTTTTATGTCATTAAACGGAAGAATATCATGTTTTACATTCATATTTGTGTTTTGTTACTTAATTTTTCAAAACATTTTATACGATAAAATTATATTTTTGAAAAGCTGAAAGACCGCAATTATTTTAGATGCATCCCGTAGCAAAAAATAGTCAAAATGGCGACTCTTCAGCAACAGCTACAAAAGCATTACCTATGTATAAGTCGGCCCCCAAAATATTACCTTAATATAGTCTCCCAAAAATTAGACTTATACACAAGTATATACGTTAACTTAAGTAATGTAAGGAAAAAATAAATAAATAACAAATAATGGTAACATATGCAGAAACTAGGCAATGAAGAATAAGAAACAAAAAGAATGAAGAAGAAAATTAAAAAGAATAAGAATGGTCAGTAGTTCAAAAACAAAAACAAAAAAAATTATAATAAACAAAAATAAATAAATAAACAATAAAATTCATTAAAATAAAAATTACGAATTTAAAATATGAAAACAGAAAAAGAAAGAATAATAAGAAGTATGAACAGAAACTGGGAGACTGAAAAATAATAAGTAAACTGTATATTACAAAACTCTTGCTTATCATTAAAATAACTGAAAATAAATACAGACAAGAGGAACAGTCAAGAAGAAAAAGAAGATTTTGAAGAAATTCTAATGTAGAAAAATAACAAGAAACAATAATCATGGTAAATAGGTTAAAAAAATAAACAATCAAATAACTTTAATGAAAACACAAAAATGAAAACAAATAAAAACAAATGAAGAAATATGAATAACACAGGAATAAGCAGGAACTAGAAGAATAAAAGACAAGAAGAAAAACACACACACACACACACACACACACAGAGATATTTAAAATACATAAAACAAATAAATTAAGTAAATAAATTATAGAAAAAGATAGAAAGATAATAAAATGTCGTAAAATAAAATATTACTGAAATAGTAACAAGATAAAGAAATAATACAAATTACAGTCCAAATGAAAAGAATTTTGAAATAAAAAAGAAAGATAAATTAAATGTTGATGATGATTATTATTATTATTGGTAGTAGTATTGTGGTAGTAGTAGTATCAATACTAAATTTAAATAACAACAACAATAATAATAATAATGCTGATGATGATAATAATAATAATAATTATAAATTATTAGAAACAAAATGATACTGAAATATAGATGAGGTAATCTGCGTTCTTCTTTATGTTTGATAACAACAACAATGTAAACAAATATAATTTTAGATCATCAGTAGTCAAATATAAAAGAATTGTATTTAGCATGGACCAACATGAACGATAATAATATCTGAAAAAAAAAGAGAAATATATACGAATTTGAGTTCAAGATGGTGTGACGTCAGTTACCAAAAGAAAAGAAAAAAGGATTCTACCTTTGCAGCAGTTTCTACTCAATAATAGATATCTACTATGTTCCAAATTACTTTGAACAGAATTGATTGTATTATGAATAAATAGGAGTTGGTCTACAAGATCTTGAATGTCCTTAAGGTTAAAACTGAAATGTTTGTGAGGAGGTAAATAAACTGAACACATAGTTTTATGACTACAGACAATAAATTTAGTATTTTATGCAATTTTACTCTGGGGAAAATTTTCATTAACAAGAAAGAAAACTCTCTTGGAGATTCTGTTTTTGATTTCCTTGAATTTGTGACAGTAATAATATTACTGTCTTTGGGGGAAGTTTTCTGAAAACATTGGATTATATTTAACAACTACTTCATCAAAAGTGGATCAAATCAAGGGAGCCTGATGAGCCTCTTGAAAGATTTTTGGAATCCTGAGAGATCTGTACTGATTTAGAATACTGTGTCTTTGCCTTAGCATTCTATTTCTTTGTTTTCTCTGAATGTCAGAAATCTTTTTACATTTATCCTCACCATTTGGCCATGTTAAGTCAGTCTAATAGCAGCAGCATATGACAAGTGCTACTAATTATGAAGATTATTCAACATTTTTCTAGCCTCAGGGAATTACAGATACAGATAAATAGTGCCATCTTTGTTCCTAGCAAAATTAAACAAATCAATAGCTGTTAGCTGCATGAACTCTGGACCAAAGTGAATAATTGTCAGTGGCAATGTACTCAGTTGCAGACATCAAACATGACTCAACCACCAGGATCCATCATCCACTTCACATGTCACATCTCACAACAAACAAGATGCCTCACTGAAGGAGTTGGTGCTGTTCTTAGTCATTTTAAGAATGTTCTTGTTTTCAATTGTATTTCTAAGAAATCATTGTACAACTTTAAAGTTATATGGTTTCAGGTTGTGGTTACAGTATACAAGTTATAAACCTAGGATTACATGAAAGACAATGATATAATAAAAATAAAAGCAAAGAGTGTTCACATACTCAAAATGTTCTTCAAGTACAGCCAATATGTGATAAACAGGCTATAAAGGGTTTGTTTCAGGAACAATTAATATTCTAATTAGCTAAGTTGTTTAATATTTGTTTCATGATGATACGTTATAGAGATCACCTTAACGATATGTTTAAAAAATAATAAAAAAATAATAATAATAATAATAATTATAATTATAATAAAATCTTTCTAAACATTCTTATTAAGGCAGCTGACTGACTTGACAGCTGAAAGCTATACATACTTTTCTTTATTATTTATTACAGCCACATGAAAAGCAGACATTCCATCACTGTTGAAAATGTCACATTTAATTTCTTCACCTTCATCAACATCTCACAGATGGGTAGTTGTTCATAGCATGGAGTGGCATCATTAACCCTTTGTCAGAACAAGCTCAATGTTTACATAATTAGAGATCAACTTTTGAAAATAAATATGTAAAATTATATGATAAAGAAATAATTTTATAAATCACAATAAATTGACAATTAACAGATGCAATATGAAGTTAAAACTTCATTATAAAGCTACAAGAATAAATGTATCAAAGCAAAATTTGCAAACAGGAATAATAATTAGAAAAGGGCATTTTTTAAATTTAGGTAGCTTTCTGGGTTGTTATTTGTACATATACTGTGTCATTTTATTTAAAATCTCTCTCTCTCTCTCTCTCTCTCTCTCTCTCTCTCTCTCTATATATATATATATATATATATATATATATAAAATAAATACACATATAACCTGTGTGTTAACAACACAACCCTTGTCAATGAGGATTTTCACAATTTCTTCATTGTCTGCAGTCACTGCTTAGTGACATGGTGTCAGTCCTTTTTTATTCTTTTTGTTCATGTCAGCACCTTTATCAGTTAGGGTTTTCACAATTTCATCTTGGCCTCTGAAAAACATAATAATCATGAAATGACACAATTTTGTATCTGTGTTATATAAAAGTATAATTATAGCTTTAAAGAGAATAGTGATGTGATAATTTAAAGATACACATTTAACATGTGAAACCACATGGTGATGTGACATGTTATATAAAAATATAGCTTTATCTTACTGTTAAACAGCACGAGAAAGAGATGATTAATAAAGATATAGATATAACTGACCATGAGGCAGAATAAAGAAATGATGTTATATAAATATATAGATATATCTTAATAAAACTGCATCATGAAATGATGTTATATAAAGATATAGATATAATTTTCTAAAACAGCATTGTGAAATGATATAAAGATGCAGATATATCTTAATAAAATTGCATTATGAAATGAAATGATATTAAGTAATGATACAGATTTAATTTACTAGGAAACAGCTTGATTCAGTGATAATATATAAAGAAAGAAATTTAACTTAGTGTGAAATAATGTTAAATAAATACTCATCTTACTATAAAGCAGATAAATGTGTACAAATACAGATTTAACTTCCTCTGAAGTGATGTTATGTAAAGTTTAACTTACTGAGAAACAGCAAAATGAAGAGCAGTGTCTTGTTCTTCATCAACCAGATTTGGATCAGCTTTATATGATAAGAGAATTTTCACAACTTCACTGCTACCTGTGTAGCAAGCCAGTTGTAATGGACTGTTTGCATGGATTCTTAAATAAATACTTCTGAAAAATAAAATAGAACAGTATAAAATGGAATTTCTTTACAGGAAAACAAATAAAACAATATAAATAAAAAAATATACAAATAGATACATTTAAACATAAAGACAAGACCACAAATAGAAGATACTTTGTCAATTAAAAATGAATTAAAAACATTAAAGAGATACCTTTCAAAATTAAATTAAATAAAGACTATATAAATTTTTCTTTAATTATATATATAAAAAATAAAAATAAAACATTTTAAATTAAAGTAAATAATACTAGATTACCTTCGTTAACATTGATCTAAAAAAATACCATGACTGTGCATCTTCATAATGAACTTTTTCTATTCTTGAGCCATTTATTTCAGTGACTGTTCCTGGCAATGGCAAATACTTAAAATAATAAATTAATTAATAAATTAATAAATAAATAAATAAAATTAAAAATAAACACTAAATAGAATCAATAAAATAGAACAAAAAAAGTACCGCTGTTATCCTTCAGTCAGAAACAGACAGACATTATGAAAATTGTTTATTTGAATGACAAAACAAATTTGAGTGCAGAAGAAAGGTACTTGCATAATTTCATATATATATATAGACAGATAGATAGATAGATAGATAGATTTTTTTTTCATTATGTATTAATTGTAATGAATAAATTACATTTATGTTATAATTAATTAAAGTTAAATAAATACAAACATCAGATATCTTTTCATGGCACATTCCTTTAGTTTCTGACAAAAAAATGTCTTCACCACTTTGGCATCTATATCCATTTGTACCTTGTCTCCAGGTTTCAACTGATATTCTGACTGGCTTCTCACATCTAAACCCACAAAGTACTTTAGTTTATAATTTATCTTCATCATTATCCTCCTCATCATAATCTCATCGCATGCATCATCATTATTAATAGTTGTTGTTTAAGAGTATTATCTGTGACAATTTAATCAAAGTAAAAAAAATGATATTAAAATAAAAGTCAAAAACTGTTATGAGCTTCTGTGGTACGTTTGTTACTGCTTCTTTTAAAATTAACTAAGATTATTAAAACTTAGTAAGAATAACAGGTTTATGCAGACCAAAAAAGTTGGTTTTAATTAGTTTGTTAATTTATCACTTTGATAGTATTGTTGTTATGTATTTGCTGGTAGTTCAAGAAACACACCTAACACAGGAAGATGCTGTGGAAAGTAATACATGCCTTGTGTTTCAGCAAACAGAATGAGATCCATACAACCTTCTCCTCCACATCTGTAGGTATTCCTTGAACCTTTTTGCATTTAACTTCAACACCACCTCTATAACTATTTCTTCCCCACTTCACTAAATGTATGACATCACCAGCTCCTTCACCTAAATTTGAAGAACAAAATAAAAGAAAACATCTTTGAAAAGATGCAAAACAGATTCTTTCAAACTTCACATTTCATAATTTTCATACCAGAAAAGGATATTTGTTATATGGACTTAAATGAAATCAGTATAATTAATTACCTTTATAATTACAAAATAGTGTGATGCTTATTGTCACAATTATTATAGGGGAAAGTTAATCAGGCTTCAACTGTTATCTTTGTTGATATCCCACCAATCAGCCCATTACACATCAAGGCTGAATTTAAATACACCATATAATTTAAATAAACTAACAAAGATTTAAACAATATATTTTATGATTTGCATAAAATTACTACGGTCCTTGGTGTAAATTTTTCTAATTGTAAATTTTAAAACCAAATAAATCCTTTTTTTTAACCATAAATCTATCTTAACAGAGTACTGACCTCACTGTGAACTCTTTATTGAAAGAATACTTACAATCCTGATTACTCCACTTCCAGTGTAACCCTCTCTTAACACTAGCACCTGGCAAAATTCCATGTAAAGTTTCTAGTTTTAGCAACTTTCTTGAATCAATAGGCACTCTAAGAGAAATGAACATTTTTAAGCAGTAATACATTCCTTTTTAAAATCATTTGTGAAGATAAACAGGTTTTAAATTCAAAATAAAATAAATGTACAAAACTGTTAACAGTAAAAGGCCTTTTTAATTTTTGTTTTTAAATTATATTATTTTTTATATGTTTTTTCTTTGTTGTTTTATTCATGTAATCTCAGTTTTGCTGACTTACAGTGTAGATGTCTGTGTTTGATGGAGAAGGAAAGGATGACTAAGATCATGTTTTCCACTCATGTAACACAGAGTGCAAAGGTCGAAGTCACAGCAGGTTGCACACTTCCAGCGCATACCTTCTATTGGTTCCATTTTGCAAACATCACATGTAATATTATCATGAACACAACCTAAAAATTACATATTGTTCTTGTGAGTTGATGATGATGATAATAATAATAAACAATAAATAAATAAATAAATAATCATTACGTTCTAAAGATGATAAATATAATCTGACAGAGTGTCTGACATACAAAAACTTGTTACACTAAGTATTGATTGCAAATTATAATTAGTCTTAGATTACCATTATGGTTATTTATAACTACAAACTAATAATTTATTAGCGAGAAAACAAAATTACTCCAAGCTTGTTTACCTCTGTAGAAAATAAAATTACATTTTTGCTTTGGTTGTCTTTAACATTCTTGATTCAATGTTTTAATTTATTTTTATTTTTATTTTTTAGAGATAGTTTAATTTTTGTTCTGAATTCGGACACTAGTGACATACGACATCTACAGAAGGGACATAACTGATGCTGTATTTCCGCATGATTTTCATGATTGAGAGATTGCGATTTGTCAGAACATGTTTTAGCAATCTATAAACAGTTGTCGAATAATTAAAAGTTCCTGACCATACAGTTTAAAGTCTGTAAAATGTTAGTAAAACTAGGTATAATATATCAGAGCTGTGGCCTTCTATTAATAGTATGACGGAAGAGGGATAACTCTAAAGAGAATGGCAGGGTACACGGATGAAATATGGAAAGACTGATAATAAATCAAGTGAAATATTACATGCATGTAGTTATTAAAATGCAGTAGTCTATATTCCCGCAAAAAGAATGTTCCTCAAAAAATATTAGTAGGTTCTTTTCCAAATAACACCATTTTCAGTTTCAGTACAGTGCAAAAGATGACTTTGACAATAAACTCTGACATAAGATAACTAATTTAAGAAAATATAGAAACAGTTCTTAAAGGAATAAAGTAATGACGGTAAAGATATCATTTTTGTTAATGATTAAAATTTCTTGAAAAATCAACTATTTACAAACGTTTTGTTCGTTTCTTGGTATGTACTCAGAAACGCCTCTTTTCATGATCAGAAATACAGTTCTAACCTATTTTTATTGACATTTGAACGCTTGATTTATTCTCTATTTGACGTCATATCTGTATAAAAAATGCATGAATGGAAAATTTGAAGTCCTATCGTACTGTTTATTGCTTGAAAGTTCCTTGTAATGTGAAGAAAGCGTTTAATCTCAGTCTGAAATAAGTTTTAGAAATATGTATGTGTGTGTGCGACAGAGGGACAAAGTAAGCGAGAGAGACAAAGAGATGGAACGAGATAGAGAAAATTGACTGAGACTGTCAAAGAATACAGGCTTGATACTGTGAAATAAGTTATCTGTGTGTGTGCGTGTGTGTGTGTGTGTGTGTGTGTGTGTGTGTATGTGTTGGTGTTCATTTGACTGTGTGGGTCGGGGTTCATGTGAATGTGTGTTTCTCTGTGAGAGACAGAGATATTATATCCATAGATGAGCCTTCCATTTCACAGTCGGAATCTGAAATACCCGGGGAAACTATACTATTATAGGGACATTATGATCTTAATTATTACACTAGATGGAACTTTATAAAGGATAAATTTAACCATGAAGTAAACTGTGAGTAAAATTGTAATAACTGAAACTAATAAAATTTACGACAGAAATATTAGACAATGTGATGGATGTTTATGCCAAATGCTGTTCGTTACATTAGCAGTAGTCAGACTGAGTCTCCGCTGTTGTAGTAAAGTCCCATCACTGTCACGTGGCCCTAAGCCTATGGTTCAGTGAAAATGCATGATACCATCACTATTTTTTGTTATCAATTTTCATTATTATCTTTTTAAATTAATGACAAACATGTTAAAATATTTCAGTAATGAGCACAGACAAATGTTGTGATTAATGAATGAAATATATTGAATTAGATCGCTTTAATTATGATATTCGGATTTTTTTTCTTTTCATTTTTTTTATTTTTTTTATTTTGAGATAATATGAATATAATTATACCTAAACTAATTAAAAGTATTTTATGCGTTTTGATTTTTAAGAATAGTCAACCAGAATTTCGTTAAATACCATGGAATAAATAACAATTATGGAGTAAAATCAAAATAAAATAGCAAAAATAACAAAACGTTTTCAAAAAAACCTTTAAACTGCTATTAAACATATATCATTCTCTTATTGCTGAAAATGGCGTTACGGCAATTAAATTCAGAACTTCTCGAAGGATATTTTCCCTTAACTATACCATGTATTTTGTAAGTTTAATTTTATTTTTAAATTACTTTTAAACTTTTAAAATTTTAGTCTTCCTTTTTACATTTAGAGAAAAAAATAAAAAGAGCTCTGGTACTATACATGATGTGCAACATAATCTTTTACCTGAGGTTTTTCTTTTGTTTCTTTTAATTTTATTTTGCTCAATATTATGTTGATTTCTACAGTTTGAAATAGTAATCATATTGAAGTGTAGATAATTAGTGTGATGTGAATATCTTTGATACTTAATTACTTGCATACGACTAAATAAACAGTAAATAAACTATTATTATATCTGTTATAATTGTTATTAATATATCATCATTATCATCATCATCACTGATAATATTAATTATAAAAATATTATTATTATTAGTAGTAGTAGTAGTAGTAGTAGTAGTAGTAATAATAATAATAGTATCCGAATCAATGTTCTTATTATATGTATTATTATTGTTTCTGTTATTTCAGAACTTTACTGGACCAGCTAAAGGTTGTGAGCAAACCACTGACAGAAATGTAATCTCAGGAGCAAGTTGTCTGTTCTTAGTCAAAATCAGATGGTCTCTATGGTGACTAACGATGCAGATGCCAAGACCTACAAAGCAAAAGTTATTTTAATTATGTAATCAAGCGTTCATATTTAAGATTAGTTTTAGCATTTGTTCAGTGTTAATTTAGATTTAGGTTTATCGTTAGCTTTGGTTAGATATTACACTTTTTTTTTTTTTTTTTCAGGATACAGACAGAAAAATTATCTTATGTGATTATTACTCAAAGATAAATTTCTGAGTGTGAGTTTATATCTTTAATAGCACCATTTAAAAGTTGATAATTATTTTTGAAGGAGAGATCAATTAAATACTGTATTATTTTCAGTTATTTTGTTTTATTTGAATTTGTAGTTGTAAAACAAATAGTCTCAAATGTTTACCAATCTTTACTGAAAATTAAGTATAATATAAAAAAAGTTCAGTTTTGTCTGGAATATATTACATTTCTAGTATACCTTTTATACATTTTGTTTTAAAAGAGAAGTTGATCATATTTACTGAAACTAATATTTGTAAACTATAACCAGATTTTTCTTGTTACAGTAGAAAATATTTAGCTTTTCTTTGTAAACAATGTCCATTTCTAATTATAATATTTGTGTTATTCATCAATACAGTGAAAACAAAATAATATTGTTTTATTGCTGTCTGATAACCTACATTTTAAATATCGGTGTAGTCAAAATAATTCCTGTAGAAACCAACTCCTAATTATGACACTTGAATATTAATTTTTCAATTATCAAATAGGATTTTAAATTTAATTTTCAGATTCATCTTTGACTGTGAATGAAGCTGATATAAAACAATGCATGGAGTTAAAATAAAACACAGCATCTCAGAGAATGTTGACTGCAGTTCTACATCTAAAAATATTGCTATTGATTTAAAGTCAAAATTATTGTTAATTTTCTTGATACATATATGTAGTTTTTGAATCATTATCATTATTTTTTTACTGTCCTTTTTATTGTTAGTATTAATTAGTAATTTATTATTCCTTTTCTTTCGCTGTGAATTGTTGTTATAATGATTATAGGCTTTCCTCTTATTATTATAGTTATATTTACTACTATTATTATATTTATTTTTATTACTGTTATTATATTTTCAGAACTATGAAACTCCATCAAAATACAAAAAGATGTTTGATCATAAGAAAACTGATAACTTCTAAACACTGATGATCTGAGACATCGGTTGATAAAACTGATAACTTCTAAACACTGATGATCTGAGACATCGGTTGATAAAACTGATAACTTCTAAACACTGATGATCTGAGACATCGGTTGATAAAACTGATAACTTCTAAACACTGATGATCTGAGACATCGGTTGATAAAACTGATAACTTCTAAACACTGATGATCTGAGACATCGGTTGATAAAACTGATAACTTGTAAACACTGATGATCTGAGACATCGGTTGATAAAACTGATAACTTGTAAACACTGATGATCTGAGACATCGGTTGATAAAACTGATAACTTGTAAACACTGATGATCTGAGACATCGGTTGATAAAACTGATAACTTCTAAACACTGATGATCTGAGACATCGGTTGATAAAACTGATAACTTGTAAACACTGATGATCTGAGACATCGGTTGATAAAACTGATAACTTGTAAACACTGATGATCTGAGACATCGGTTGATAAAACTGATAACTTCTAAACACTGATGATCTGAGACATCGGTTGATAAAACTGATAACTTCTAAACACTGATGATCTGAGACATCGGTTGATAAAACTGATAACTTGTAAACACTGATGATCTGAGACATCGGTTGATAAAACTGATAACTTCTAAACACTGATGATCTGAGACATCGGTTGATAAAACTGAGCTGGTTGATACGCTCATCAGACGTGTAGACGAAACAAACAGTGTAAGACAGGTGAATGTTTTACACAGATGTATTTTTATTGTGATTTTTACTTACTAATTACAAGCTGTAATTATAATTTTTTTTGTTTTAAATACATTAAATATTATCAGCAATTATGATGGTGACATTTAATTTAATTTTTGTTTTAAATACATTAAATATTATCAGCAATTATGATGGTGACATTTAATTTAATTTTTGTTTTTAACTTATTTTTTAATTTAATTTAATTTAATTAGTAGCAAAAATGCATTAAATGTATATTTTGTTGTCAAAGTATGTGCTGTGTATGGATAAGTAAATGTGAGTTTGTGTAGTTGTGTATGCTCTTTTACTATTATTATGAAAACATTTGTAAATATATTTGTTGATATTTTTTGGGGGTTGATTAAGTCAAATTTTGTAAATAGGCAAAGAAAATAGTTTAAGTAAGTGTATTCTTTTCCTGTTATTAACTCAAAAAAATATATATTTAACTGTACAAACTGTCCTTCTGATAAAATTTGATTTGAAATTTCTTGAATTTCTGCTGTCAAAGTATTTGAGTGTACATAGTCTTTTACTAATATTAAATAAAAAGATGTGATTATATCTCTAGAAACTGACTTGTTTTGTTTTTGAAATTTCTTGTTGTCAAATTATGTTAGTACATATGTTCTTTCAACTCACAATGTCCAAATACAGAAAGGAGAAATAAAGAACAACAACAAAAATGTGGTTCCCAAGCAGAGAATTGAACCCCAGGCGTCGCAGTGAGAGTGTGAAATACTAGACCACTTGGGATGGTGCTAAATGTTTCCAAGCGTACATTGTTAAGCACGAAATCTTATAAATAGTACAAACAGGACTGGTAATAGCAAATGTAAGTTAAGTGAAAATATTAAGGTTATATGTCTTTCACAATTTATTGAAATTTCATAAAATTAATAAATTAACTAATAAAGTATTAATTATTAATACTAGTAGTAGCAGTAGTTAAAAAAGATCAAATGAGAGATAACAACAAACATAATGGTGAGGAAAAATTTACTTTTAGCCTGATTCGTCTGCTTTTTTTCTGAACTGACAAGAGTAATTCAACACATATTCAACTTCTCATAAACAGAAAAGTTCATGCAAGATCAAGGGGAAATAATCCTTTCAGCAAACTGACGGCTGCTTATATACGGAATAATAATAAAACATAATAGATAGTTTTATTACACAATTATATGAATTAGAATAGAATAAATTATAATAATGAAGTTGATGGAAGTAAAACTTGGTAAATTCTCGTCAAACTACATGCATCATTGAATATTAGAATTAGAATATGTACACATAAAAATAAAGTAAAAATAATAATAATAACAATGCTGATTAAAGATTGTTATACAAATTTATTATCCAGTTTAATTAGTTTTCATATATTGAATATGATTATTAATAAAATTATTTCAACAAACAGAAATGATGTATTAGTACAAAATTTACGGTAATAATTAACTATAACCTGCTAAAACAAATATCATTAAAAACAAATATAATATAAAATGTTTCAAAATATTAATCAAATTGAACTACATATATTTATAACAAATAGCAGAGACTAAATAAATAAATAAATAAATAAATATGAGTTTATGTAAAGTTAAGACTATAAAAATCTATTCTAGTAGTGAAAATCTAGAAATCAAGTTATATCCATTATCAGTAAAAATCTGTAACAAAGTTGACACCAGTCATCTTCATATAAAACTATAAGACATTAAGTAGAAAACACAAATGTGCTATATATATATATATTGATGAAAATTAAATCTTAACAGTAAAATCTCAAAAAATAAAAAAGAGAGAAAAAATTAAAAGAGTAAATAATAATAAAAAAAAACTAAATATAAATAAATAAATATGGGACAGTATTTAGTATTTATACATTTTTTTCATATTGTTGAAATCACTTAATTGTACACCTTTAATTTTTCTACTGCATAGACTTTATAAATTGTCACTGTAATTATGTAACAAATGATTTTAATTTACTTCTCACGACTTCACACAAAATGTTGTATTTAAGTTGACAGTGTAAGAAAAACAGTTTATACATTCGTGCAGCATCACATAGTTCCTTTTTTGTGACTATGGATTGCTATTGATAATAACCATCCTTACTATAATTATGATTTATTATCGTTATTGTTCTTACAACAACACTTATCTCTATATACCTAATGTCATTATACACTCCTGTCAATAAACATCTCTGCATAATTAATGTTATTACACACTCCTGTCAATAAAGATCTCTGCATAATTAATGTCATGACACACTACTGACAATAAAGACATCTGCATAATTAATGTCATGACACACTACTGACAATAAATATATCTGCATAATTAATGACATGACACACTACTGACAATAAAGACATCTGCATAATTAATGTCATGACACACTACTGACAATAAAGATATCTGCATAATTAATGTCATGACACACTACTGACAATAAAGACATCTGCATAATTAGTAGCATGACACACTACTGACAATAAACATCTCTGAATTAATGTTATTACACTGCTGACAATAAACATATCTATATAGTTATTATTATTATATGCTATGGTTAGCAAACATCTATGTATAACTATTATTATTAACAGATCTGTGTATAATTACTGTTATTACTTGCTATTAAAACAAGCATCTAAAATATTAGAATCATTATTATTGTTCCTTATATATATATAGAAACCAAAAATAGTCACCATTTCACCAATCGAAGTGGGAGATTTCATTCCATTAGCTGTTCAGTTATCTCACTTTGTTCAGAAATAATTTGTTTCATCCTCTTTTTTTTTTCGTTCATCAAAGATTTAGTGTTGCTAGCTGGAACAAAAAATTAAGAGATACCCAAAATACAATATCATTAGTAAAATCATAAATGTAATATAAATAACATTAGGAGACTCTGATTATATTCTAATGAGTATGTTGTCGTCGTATCAATCACTTTAACATTTATATACCACAAAATGGACGATTTTGCAATGTCAGTTTACTGGAATAAAAGAGTGCGCACACTAGTAAGCATAAACCTCCTACTTTGGGAATACAGTAATGATCTGATATGTGAAAACCCTGATACTTCTGAAACCTGTTTGGGCTTTAATACTTACTGTGAATGTTAATGATATGGTGCAATGGGTATGTGGATGTATGTATGTATGTATGTATGTGTTTATGTGTATGTATGTATGTAAGTATGTATGTGTTTATGTGTGTGTATGTATGTATGTATGTATGTGTGTGTGTGTGTATGTATGTATGTATGTGTGTGTATGTAAGTATGTATGTATGTGTTTATGTGTGTGTGTATGTATGTATGTATGTGTGTGTGTGTGTATATATATATATATATACACATACAATCACACAATCAAAAAAATGTAGATAGAGATATTCATACATACAAATATACAAACATATATACATACATATACAAAGATATAAACAGAAAATAAAATTTTATATCAGTCTATTTTTAAACACTGAAGTGTTTGTTTTTTAAATTATTTTTAATTTACTTAATTATATTTTATTCTTTCTAAGTTATTACATTTTATATATACTTTATTTATTTAATTCTTTTTAATTTATTTAATTTTAAACATACATTATATTATTTATGTCTTAATTCATTACATATACTTATTTCTACTAATCTAAGGTTACCAGTAGTGTAATTTCAAAAATGAATATATTAACTTACCTGTATCAGTAGAACAATAATAAAATGTTGTCCAAACCGATCCTGAAAATGTTTCATGAGGAAGGGGAAACTCCTCAGACAAATACAAAATCTTTCCCAGTAATGTATAAGCATGGTAATAAATGTCCTAGAAGTAAACATGATATTTTAAATTAGTTTTATCACTTTAAATATATATTAATATAAACTCTATCATATATAAACATATGTACACAGACATCTTTTTTATTTTATTGACAATAACGGCAGTTTGCAATATGACTAAAATAGGCCAATTTGGCCACAAAGCAATTTTTTAATATATCTGAAATCCATGACCGAATTTAATTCACACGACTTTTGACTCCCTACTCTTTTACACCCATTCTGTAGTTCAATTTTGACAAGCAAAGAAAACTGATCCGATTGTAATGAAACTACTACTACTACTAATACTACTACTACTACTACTAATAATAACAGTAATAATAATAATAGATAAATAAATAAATAAATAAATAAATAATATCCTGTTTTCCTACTTACCTTCCTTATTTATTATTATTTTTTTATTTATTTATTTACTTTATTATAATTTTATTTATTATTATATTTTATTGCATCAAAAGAACAAATCATTAAAATTTAGAGAAATATTTCTTATTTCTACTAACACCTCACACGGGTATGCAAATATTATTTTACTAACACAAACGAACAATCTATTCTTGTTCAAACTTACAGAAATAGCTATCTATCTGTCCTCTCTATTTTAATTTGATATTTGAAAATATTAACCTGAAACCAGGTTGAAATAGTTAAACAGCGGACATCAGGACACAGACGAATTTGATGGAAACTTGTTTCATCCTCATTACCAAAAACGACGGCAACAAGGGCAGAGAACTCTGATTCTTTTATTCCGAGATTCTTTTCCCGGTTTAATACAAAGATAAATCTCAGAAGGTAACACTTGAAAGCCTTCTTTGTTTCATATCTCTCAAACCACGGTTTGCTAGAATCTGAAAAACATCCTATAAAAATAATAAATAAATAAATAAAATAATATACATGTGTGTGTGTGTGTGTGTGTGTGTGTGTGTGTGTGTGTGAAATTAGGAATGAATATTCAGTTGTCGTGAATTTTCTGATTAGACTCTGCACTTTGTATCTGGAAACGCACTGGTACAGAAAATCCAATAATCACCTGAGAAATACCAGACGTCGGTTACGAGACTCAAACGTATTACACCCTTTCACCTCGATTCCAGAGGCAGACGACAATATTACCGTGACAACGCCGACTGCCTACATGCGTGTATGCGCATGCAAGCATGTGTATGTGTCTATAAGTAGGTCTCACGTAAATATATGCGTGCTTATGTTATATAGCCTGCTATTGTTTCGTTATGAAATAATAATTACAATCTTCAAATTTCTCCTTATTCTTATGTAAATTATTATTATCAAAACTATTTTTTCTCGGTAGAATAAAAATAAATAAATAAATAGAAAGAAAAAGAAAATAAGAAACAATCTAACACAAAAAAACACACACAAAGAAACACTATCAAAAACCACAAAAACAAAAACATACAAACAAACGAAAGAATTTTGCTTGTTTACCCAAGGCTCGATCCATGCAAGTCATGATACGGTGAAAATGTTTTTTATTTTCAGCAGTCCTTTCTTTGTCTATGTCCTGTATTCGTGGAACGTCACTGTCGTCTGCAGCTTCCACCTAAACACAATTCTAAGAGTTGTATATCTGATACAAGTGTATAGTGTTTGTAACTTAATTAGTGCTGGTTTGTCACGTGACATAGGTTTGAAGTGTAATTAACACAAACGTGTTACTGATGTAATACAGGTGTAAATTGTGACTAACATGTCTATTAAGTTCAATGGTGTATAATGTACCAAAATAGGTGCGCATATAATTATGATGCAGGTATGTAATATTACTGATTTGAGTTTTATTTAACACACGTGTTTGATGTAACTAGTACAGTATAAGAATGTTATAAGAATGTTACATTTAGTTAATTATGGATAGTCAATTAGTAAAAATAAATTATTTTTGCATTTTAAGTCTCAGTTACTCTTACTCTAAATAATAACAACAACAACAACAAATAAATCCAGTTCAGAAATACATCAAATGACACAATAGCATTCGTTCGATTTAAATTCACTCAACATAATGTGCATCACATGTTTATGATCTTAGTCATACTTTACGATCAGCTCGGATATTCTTCTCAGTCAGGGTAAATTTTGAATAATAAAAGACGTACCCAAATTTCTTTCGTAGAGGTTGAATCAGTTTCCTTGACATAGGTTGAATCATATTCCATGATGCCAGTCTTATCCGTCGGCAAAACCATCTTGTAAATGTATGATCTTAGAGGAGCCAGCGCCTCGTGCACGCTTTGGTCTTCTAACAGCACAGGCCTCCAGAAGAATCCGTTGTTTAAACCCTTCACGATGCCGCTGAGTTGTCCACTCCTGATTCCTTCTTCAATGATTAAGGTAGTTTTATCTTTACACGAGCTGTCCACGCCATCGGTTAATTCCAGTTTGTAAAATTTACGTGAGTGTTCTACAGCCTTCTGGAACTTTTCATTATCCGTCTACAAACAAAAATATTTCTAAGTATAATATATTCATATATATATATATATATATATATATATATATATAAATGTAAGGAAATACATATAATGAAATTAATTTAAAAGTTACAAGCATCTTGACAGAAAATATGGAAAGATTAAACAAAACTGAAGAAAATATTTAAGAAACCACCGAACTCACATAATTCTAATATTCGTTTTCGTGTGTGTGTCGTGATGAAAAATATAAAATTAGTTTCAATAATATTTTCATAATAATTATTTCAAAGCATCATTTCTTTGCTATTCAATTTCTAAAATACATTTATTTAAACATACCTTAATGTCTGTATAATTCGTTATTTCACATATTTGTAATATACGCTATTTCAATAAATCCTACCTGTCTTTAATATTTGTGATTTAAATACATCTTACAATGTTCGTAATTTAATTAAATGCATTCACTTACTGAAAAATGTCCTACACGTTAGTAATATTTGTTATTTAAATGCATCTCACATGTATGTAATATTAGCAGTCAGAGAGAGAGAGAGAGAGAGAGAGAGAGAGAGAGAGAGAGAGAGAGAGAGAGAGAGAGTAAAATACAATTGTTTTAGCTAGACTTGGATGGTTATCCAAAGTCCTGTATTTCCGTATCAGTTCAGCTGCCTCTTTAAAACGACACTGATAGTTAACATCCTGACCCAGTCCATCGAGAACCGGGCGAGTGAAATCATTTCCAACTATAATGCTCATTTCCAGAAGCTGATCGACATCATCAAACTGAAACAAAGATTCATTTTTCATATTGCATTTCTGTGAGTTGAGGTAAATGATCAAACAATCAATAAAATAATTTACTATTAGAAATTGCTGAACTCAGGATGACAAACATCAACAACGAAATTTTTAAATTTTACTAAAATTGCAAATTAAAATACACTTTTTCGAGAGTTAAGTGACTGAATAAGGACTGAAACAATGAAACCCTTTACTGTACGTAGACATTTCTGATACTAAGTAATGTCATAAAACTGAAACAATGAATTTATTTATAAGGATTACAAATTATAATTAACAATTCTATGAGATGTATTATTCAAATCACTGGCCGAAGTCATTTACAAGTACAATCATTTTCATATATACTTTGTATTTAGATATAATAACTATAGAAGTCGTAGTAGCAGAAGCTGTAACATGAGATTTTATTTAAATTTCTTATTCGGATGTAATAACTGTAGACGGAGTAGCAGTACAAGCTGCACTATGAGTTTTCAGTTATATTTCTTATTTGGGTGTAATAACTGTAGAATTTTTAGCAACAGAAGTAGTAGTTGTACACACTGCACTATGACTTTTGAGTTATATTTCTTATTTGGATGTAATAACTGTATACGTAGTAGTAGTAGAAGTAGCAGAAGCAGAAGCTGCATTATGAGTTTTCACTTACATTTCTTATTTGGATGTAATAACTGTATAACTGGTAGTATTAGAAGCTGTACGATGAGTTTTCAGTTATATTTCTTATTTACATGTAATAACTATTATTATTAGTAGTAGTAGTAGCAATAGAAGCTGTTCTATTTCTTATTTTGGTGTAATAATTGTTCAGTTCTATTTCTTCTGTAGAAGTAGCAATAGTAGAAGCTGCACGATGAGTTTTCACTTATATTTCTTATTTGGAGGCAATAACTGTAGAAGTGTAGTAATAGAAGCTGCATATGAGTTTTCAGTAATATTTCTGATATGTAATAACTTTAGAAGTAGTGTTAATAGAATGAGTGTTCAGTTATATATCTTATTTGGATGTAATAACTGTAGACGTAGTAGTAGCAGAAGTTATATAACTTATTTCGATGTAATAACTGTAGATGTAGTAGTAGCAGAGGTTGCACATCTTTTCAGTTATTTTTCTTATTTTGATCTAATAACTGTAGAACTGGTAGAATTAGAAGCTTCACTATGAGGTTTTAGTTATGTGTCTTATTTCGATGTAATAACTGTAGAACTGGTAGTAGTGAAACTGCACGAAGAGTTTTCAGTTATATTTCTTATTTACATGTAATAACTATTATTATAGCTGGACAATGGGTTTTCTATTCTATTTCTTCTTTGGATGTAACAACTGTAGAAGTACTAATACTAGAAGCTGCACGATGAGTTTTCACTTAGATTTCTTATTTGGAGGCAATAACTGTAGAAGTGTAGTAATAGAAGCTGAACTATGAATTTTCAGTTATATTTGTTATTTAGATGTAACAACTGTACAAGTGTTATCAATAGAAGTTTTAAGTTATATTTCTTATAATAATTGTTCAGATCTATTTCTTCTTCAGATGTGATAACTGTATAAGTAGTAACAGTAGAACCTGCACGATGAGTTTTCACTTAGATTTCTTATTTGGATGTAATAACTGTTGAATTGGTAGTAATATAAGCTGCACTGTCAGTTTTCACTTAGATTTCCTATTTGGATGTAATAACTGTTGAACTGGTAGTAATAGAAGCTGCACTGTCAGTTTTCAGTTATATTTCTTATTTGGAGGTAACAAATGTTGAACTGGTAGTAATAGAAGCTGCACTATGAGTTTTCACTTATAGTTCTTGTTTAATTATAATAAAGTAGAAGTAGTAGTAATAGAGTTATATGAGTAATCAGTTATATGTCTTATTTGTATGTAATAACTGTAGAACTGGTAGTAATGGAAGCTGGACGAAAGGTTTTCAGTTATATTTCGTATTTAGATGTAATAACTGTAGAAGTAGTAGAAGTAGAAGCTGCACTATGAGTGTTCAGTTACATTTCTTATTTGGATGTAATAACTGTTGAAATGGTAGTAGTATGATCTGCACAATATGTTTTCAGTTATATTTCTTATTTGGATGTAATAACTGTTGAAATGGTAGTAGTATAATCTGCACAATATGTTTTCAGTTATATTTCTTATTTGGATGTAATAACTATAGAAGTAGTAGTAGCAGAGGCTGCACTATGTGTTTTCAGACATATTTCTTGTTTGGATGTGATAAATGCAGAAGTGGTAGTAAAAGAAGTAGTAGTAATAGTAGAAGCTGCACTATGAGTTATCAGTTATATTTCGTATTTGGTGTAACAAATGTAGAAGTGGTAATAATAGAAGCTACTCTATTAGTTTAGTGTGATATAATAACAATAATGCTAGCAGCAGTTACAGTGTTAGCACATACTAATACGATTTCAAAATTATTTTATTACTCTGAGTTGCTCTCTTAGTTTATCAGACGTTATCATCTCACAACGCAAATCTTGAGGCCTATTTGTTTGTTCATTGATAGGCCAGCAACCTCTGTTTGGAATCACCTGGCTTCCTCTGAATATACAGAAATCTGCGTCATTTGATAAAATGGCAAAAGCTTTTTCTCGTTCCTGCAATTCTTTAGCTATAACATGATCAGCCTCTCCAGAAACACACTGAACGAGTTCACATTCACATTGTTTTATAATGGAGAACATTTCAGCGTCAAAAAGTGCCGGGATTGGCGGCTCAACTGATTCAAGAGTAGAAATAGGTTTTGTTCGTGTACAAACATCAAGTATCTGTAAAGAAACAAATACAAATTATTATTATTATTATTATTATTATTATTATTATTATTATTATTATTATTATTATTATTAAATTTTCAATCGCCATGTTAATTAAGTATGCAGCATAGATTAGTATTCCAAAATTTTATTTTCAAAATATGATAATATAAAGCTACCATTACAAAGCACTTCTACAATTTGTTATCTTTCGTTTTATCAATCTTACTGATGGAGGTATTTTTCTCTTTGACTTGCATTCGATGTGTATTTGTATATTAGAAATGAATCCGTATGTACTGTACATATATATATATATATGTATGTATATAATGTATATAATGTATATATATATGTACATACATACATGTATGTATGTATATATGTATGTATATGTATTCTCATATGTACCGATCTATATATAAGATGTGCATTTAGAGTACTATTACATTCAACTTATTTGTTTGTGTGTGTGTGTATATATATATATATATACACACACACACACACACACACATATACGCTGAATGTAGTTGTACTCTAGATACACATCCTATATACCATACTAAAATGTACAGTAGGCTGTATATATCTAAGTACACACTGTTAGACTATATCTGTAGCCAATATGTTTATATATCTGTACACTTGAGAATTGTATATATATATATATAGAGAGAGAGAGAGAGAGAGAGAGAGAGAGAGAGAGAGAGAGAGAGAGAGAGAGAGAGAGAGAGAGAGAGAGAGAGTTAGTTTTACTGTATACTACATATATATCGAGTATGTATTGGATACTATATAATTATATATATATATATATATATATATACATACATATATCTTTACAAACATCAAGTATCTGTGAACAAACAAACAAACAAACCTACAAATAAATAAATAAATAAATAAAAAGAAGAAGATCTAATATATGCTACATACTTAATTGAGACATAAATATGTACTCAACACTAGATACATATCGATTGTGTACTTTATACGTATAAATCGAATATGTTCTCTAGATTTACATAGGCTGTAGATGTACACTAAATATATATAACGAGTATACAAACTATATGTGGAGTACATAAAATATCTGGTATATGCTGGTGTGGTGGATGTACATCAAGTAAATAATGTACGTTAGGTATTTACTGGTACACACGATATGAATCCAGAAGCGTTAGTTTGTATGGACACATAAGGTATGAATTTTTGTAATATAAAACATACAGTACGTGCATAGGTAATTGCATACTCACCTTCATTTTCCTGCTTATATGTTGTTTGCGATACCTGATGAAGGTATCCCTTTTGTTGACTGTTGTATCAGAACAGCTTCCTCTACAACCATCAACAAAAAACACAAGTGTGATTCCAAGTGACTTTAGATCAGTGATAAATTTACTGATGTAAGCCTCTATAGATGCATACTCTGCTCCACAGATTTGCAAATATGGATTCCGGTTAAAACTTTTCCAAAAAACTTCTAGCAGATAATATCTGAATGAATTGAGATCAACAAGAATTTCAATTCCTTCCCGCTGCCTTGCTACCTCGACAAGGTCAAGTTTTTCCGTACAATTATTTCTGAAGCAGTAGTTGATCAGACCTTTGATTCCCATGTCTATTTTTGTTTTCCTGCAAATTTCAAAACGAATATCGTTTTAGAAAATTATGTAAACATTATTTTAAAATTAACACCGTCTATACTTATTATATATATATTTTTTCTTATTTTCTTTTATTATTATTATTATTATTATTATTTATTTATCTTTTTTGTGGAGGGTTACATTGAAAGGACACAAGAAATTTGCTTTAACAAAAAATAAAAATGTGTTTGTCATTACTACTACCACTATTATTATTATTATTATTAGTAGTAGTTGTAGTAGTAGTAGTAGTAGTAGTAGTATCCAGTTAATCCGTACAAAAGATGAATTGTCCTTGACATGGTAGGCAAGGGGGAATTGTCACGGGGGAAATGACCAAGGCGGAAGTCCCCAGGGGGTTAGTGACCATGGGAATTGACTGGGTGGAAATCTATCAATCTATCTAATCTATCTATAAATATTCAGTTTCATTTTTACTGATAACAGAATCAACGACTGTATTACGTGTATGAGTCACTCCTCGTTTCTTCTTCTCCTTCTTCTTCTTCTTCTTTTTTATTATTATTATTAGTAGTAGTAGTAGTAGTAGTATATTACGCTAGTTAGTAGGACTAGTAGCAGCAATATTAGTATATTTCTATATATATATATATATACACACACACACAAACACACACATATACACATAGAGTAAAAAAAAATATAACGGAGATTAATGATGAACGTTAATAATTTAATATATTTTCAAGATCTAACCAAACACTTTACATTTTTTTTTTTAAAGGAGAAAACTTTCCAAGTATAAATTTGTGGAAATACACCATAATAAACTTCATTTTCCAACTTAATACAAGTTTTGTTTCGTTTCGAAAAATTAATTTTATTCTATGATTTATTATTCTTTACATTTGTGTTACGTACAACTGGCGCACCAAAATTGTTTTATAGTTTAGAGCCACTAAAGATCTTAATCCGACCATGGCGGTAGTTGTACGCCTAGTCAAACACAGTAACAGGACAGATGTTCACCACGTTTCTCACTGCTCTTTATTACTGATTATTTGTTAGTCATAAATACAGCTGGCCCCTTCTCTGATCTCAGCTAATAGTGGTGATAGCAGCACACCAAACTCACAATAACTTGAGAATTAACGAACTAAACTTAAATAATGTTTAATTAATAATCAATTAAAGTTTAACCAGCTTCTCGCATGACGTAAGATCGTACTCCGCTCTCGCGCCAGCGCACCTTGGTGACAGAGATTTGCTCCACCCAATGCACTACCCACTGCACTACCCGCTGCACTACCCGCTGCACTACCCGCTGCACTACCCGCTGCACTACCCACTGCACTACACACTGCACTACACACTGCACTACCCGCTGAGTTTTTCTACATTTTTAAACACTGCTTTAGGAGAGGCAGACGAGGAAATAGAAATGATATTTATTGTTATTATTGATTTGATCTCAATTATGACAAGTATAATGTTTTGTTAACGAAACCGAAACTTGCCTTTAATTTACTTCCTCGTTGTAACTGCATGTAATAATTAATTAGTTTACAGTAAATTAATAAAGTTTAAATAATTAAAAATAAAAAGTGTTTAAAACACGAATGTTAAATGTTACTTGGGTAAAACTGGTTTTCCTTCCGCAGCGTGACACTCATATCACTGTTCTCTAATCGCTCATACGCCATTCATGATTATTAATTTACCTTTACTTCAGTCTTTGTAGGCATTTTGTCACAGTGACGTATCCGATTACTATCGACTGTTTGTACATATCATACACCGGTACAGCTTGCATAATACGCAATATTTTAATAAATATTTAATGGACATATTGCCGACACAGGTATATAATAATTTAGCAAAACGTATATTATATTAACAATGAAAGAAAAATAGTATATAACTGGAACTGCAAAAAAATGGCTTAAAGGTGACATCAGAATATTATGTTTATTTAAATAGTGTCGTAATATTACAGCTTATGTAAATAAATACTTATATAGTAATAATGATAATTATATTAATAATTATATGATAAAAACTATATTTTCACAAGAAATTAGAATGCTCAACGTAAGGCTCCCAAATAGTGCAATATTTTGAAAATGATAATTAAAGAATTTACAGAAGTGAAATTCTATTCGTTACTTAAAATGAACAATAATTAATTTTATTTTAGAAATATTTCTGAAGTTTTGAATACAAATATCATACAAATAGCATCTTCATGTTGAAAAACCTTGGTCGCTTTGTATTCATACATAATCATTTAAGTTTAACCGAAGGGAGGTGCCCCCTAGCATGTAGCATTGGAATAACATGATAATGATGATGATGATAATGATGATAATAATAATAAAAATAGTTTTACCATTTAATTTTATATATAAATCATTTTCATACCTCTATCTGACACAAAAGCCAAATTGTTTTGTGAGCTGGGATTTTGCTCTTATTTTTTGATAGATGCAGACGTAAATACTCAAAATATCAATGGAAATACATCACATTTGGTTCTTAAAAAAACCTTCCTTAAAATTGCTGGTAAGTTATTTAGTTAAGAAAAATATTCATTTGATAAAAGTTTTATGTTGAAGTATATTATGCATCATTTCAAATTTTGTGTCTGTTTTCCAAACCCATCAAATTTCAGTTAATGACCAAGTCAACAGAATAGTTTTAAAATATTTGCGTTGTGATGTCATCATGTAGAGATGGATCTTCTTGTTAAAGTTTCTACTAATGTCATAAAACCACAGTATCAATGTAAGTTATACATGTCTTGCAATATTATTAGTTATTTTTACTATCGCAAAATTTATGAATGATGATAATAAAAATAATTACTTGGAAGTATAAAGACTTTTAATAGAACATATATTTGCCTAAAATACACATTAAAAGAGTAACATCATTAAAACAATAATAAATTTATATATTATTGTCTGATTTTGTTTTGTTCATTTCAGGAAACTTTTATCCAGGATGGGAATGAGAAGATGATACATCTATTGATATTCTTTACATGCTGGCTGATCAAGGAGCAAATCTCAAAATAAAAAACAAAGATGGCAAGACACCCACAGACCTGATACAAAACAAAGAATTATCAAGGGTACCGATGAGGTAAATGCTAGGATTTCTTTATAAGCAGAATTATGAATTTCTCTTTTCCAAGTTATTTTTTTTAACACAGGAAGTAATGCAGTTTGCAAAATTCTGTATTAACACTTTAGCTAGTCACATGAAATTCAGTCACTTCCTCCTTTAGACTGCTCCAAGCTGAAAATTAAAAAAATTATCTTAGTTATAAGAGTTAAAACTGTTCATGTTCAGATACAGAATTGTTAAAAATTTATAACTAAGTAATATTTCTTATCAAAATTGACTTCTACTTTCAGAACTGCTCAAAATGTTAAAACTAAATAAAAAAAAGCCACAGATTCACCCTCTTATTGGCAGTCCATACAACAAGGTGTCAAGGTCCAGAAATCTCGCCGAGTTATAAACACTGCTTGACATCTGAAGAATTTCAGAACGTTTCTAATGATTTCAAGAGGACGCTCTCTAACAAATCTGTCATAGCAATACACAGAATTCAGAATCTTGACAGATGGGAACCTTTTTCCTTTGTATGTGTTCAATATTCTCAGCCTAATTTTCTTACATTTTATATAAGTGTTTGAATGTGACATATTTTAAGATTTGAGAAAAATAAAAAGATAATTAATGATTTAGCTTTTGATAAAAGAAAAATCTGTGACTTCAGATCAGTGATGTTTTCCTAAAGCTGACATCAGATTTTATTGTAAATTATTATGTCATTTGCCTTCATGAGCAGACGTCCAAAGTCTTAATATTATAATTTACTCCTATTAGACTGCATCCACCTTATCACATTACATCATTCATTTAAATGGGGAAATAAGAAAACCACATGTTCAAAGATATGTGGTCTGACATCATCGTTGAATCAAAGACTGCAGTTTAAAAAAAATATTAAAACTTATAAAATAATTCATCTGTCAAAAGATTAAAGAGAGAAATTACCTTTAATTATATAATATTAAAAAATACAAAAGTAAAGTATGAGGAATTTACCAGAAACAGTAAAATGAATTTTGAAATTCCATACTATACTTCCAGGATTTCCATATGAACCATGTTATACTGATGTCCAAAGACATATATTTACAACTGATAAAATGGGTCAAACTTAGAACGAAATTATGGGGCGAATGAGCAACAACTGTTCCATGGTACCAAGATCGCATTGTAAATCAAGGTACTGACTTTACAGTGGTAAAGCAAGCAATGTATGGTGATGGTGCCAACTTTGCTTCAGAATCCAAAACATCTGATGGCTACACTGAACCAAATGAAGAAGGAAACAGGTAACACACATTTTTGAAGTTTGATTAGAATAAACATGTCCAAAATTTAATTGAAAATAAATACAATTCAGTGTGTCTATGTGTGTAAATGTTTTGATAATCATATTACACATACAAAAATGGTTTTCAAAAGTTAATTTTAACATTTTAAAATTAACCTATTTAGAATGTTCATTTATTTGCAAATAATTAATAATTGCATAGTATTTTAACCTCAATCTTTTATAAAATTGAACTGATAAAAGAAGCTACATCAAAACAAAAAGAAAAAATATTATTTTTCATTTTATAGAAGCAAAAATGTCTATCTTTGAATATAAACATATCAATTTTATATAAAAAAAGAAAAAAGAAAAGAAAACAGTAGTCACAAAACAGGCTGAAATGTTCATAGGCTAAAGTCATGCCCTTGTGGAATATGACCACATACAGTCTATTTTTCAGTGTAGTCCCTATTGCAGTCAATACACTTCTTCCAGTGATGCTGCAGTATTTGGGTCCCCTTGGCATAGAAGTACTCAACAGATATACTTCATCTGATATAACTGCTTCAGTATAGTTGTTGTTGGATTGTTTTCCAAATTTGAAAACATGATAATAAGATGGTGATAAAGCAGTAGAGAATGGAAGGTTGTCAATCAGTTCAAGGCCACATTGTAACCACAGATTTGCGTGCTGATAAAATAAGACCCCTTCATGAGTTTTCCTTGAATTTGATCTTGATAGAGTTGTGCAACTATGTCAGCATGAATATCTTCTGCAATATATTACTTGTTAATATATCAAATTTTGTCAGTTTTCTCTAAAAGTTGCTACTGAACTCCAGTACCTATCATATAATTGAGTTTATATGGAAATAAAAAGAATGGAGTATGTCAGCAATTACAAGACTTAAAATTAACAAAGATTTGTTGTTTGTTACTTCTTCACATTTTTACTTTTCAACTTACAAAAGTTCCTCAATATCAGATTATGATATCTGCTCTTAATAATTTGTCTTTTCTATTTCAATAAGGCAGTCAAAATCATGTTAAAACATGTATTTTTACTATATTTTTTAATCACTATTAATATATATTAATTCAATATAGAATTACATGTTTGAGCAATGCATATGTGTTCCTTTTTTCTTTTCTTTTTTTTTGTGCTTGAAGAGACATTAGTGTAATTAAGTTAAAGAAAATTTAATGAATATGATTATATTTTTCTAGGTTTATGTTCAGGGTGAGAGTACTTGTTGATAAATATACAAAAGATGAACAAGGAATGAAAAAATCACCACCTGTTGACCAGTCTGTGCCAGATGAGCTCTATGACAGAGACCAACTAAGATGTTTGTAATTTTGACAATGCCCAGTGCTATGCAGAATACTTAATAAAATATCGTTAAACTGTTAATCAAAATTATAGCTAGACACAACATATTTGCTTGAACTCTTGTTTATAATATACTTGTGATGAAAATAGTCTAAATATTACATGTTGTTAACATACATTCTATTAGTAAAATATATTTTCTAAAACCAAAAGTATTACAAAACCAATATCCAGTATGATATTTAAAGTTAACAGTGATAAAAATTAATTTTATTAAGACAATATATAACTGTGGTGCAGTAGTAATCATTTATATTTTAAATCTGTAGTTTTAAACAGGAACAACAGAAACTTTCAAACAATTATTAAAGTTTTTGAGTTAAAGTAATATTTCAAAAATTATATTTTCTAAAACTAATTACAGTTCAGGATTATTTGTATGACCAAATTTCTGACATGCACTTTGTAGAAAGACAGAACATTTTATTTTTTAGTTAGAACATCACATCAATCCAACTGTTTGTAGTATTCGTAGTTTTCTCTTTGAGCATGTAATATCAAAATTGGAAATATTTATTCATAGAAATATTTTATATGAAAAACTATATATAATTTGAACGTATTAATAGATAATATGACTGCATGATTCAAATGTATCATAAGATAATAGCTGATAACACAGCTGAAAATACGTGATTGACAGATATTTTCTTGTCCAGTTTTAGCATTAGTTAACATAAACTTTTATTCAGTCAATTAACACAAACATATTTGAAGGTGATAGATAAACAATGATACTGTAGGAAATAGATGATGTTCCAGACATCTCCACGTCAACATAACATGTTTCTACATTTGTTTATAGGAATGACTTCATAATGAGTTGTTGCTTTTAATAGTGTTTTTCTGTGTGATCTTATTTAAAGCACTTTAACAGCTTCAGTGTAAGTGGATCTTTATTTTGTTTTTAATAGATTTGAGTATAGTTTTACTCCAAGCACTAGACTTGAATCTTATTTACTTTGTTTCCTTTTCATAAGAATTTTATCTGTATTTTATATTCTTTACTTTTTTTATAGGAATTTTATATAATCTTAATAATTTGTACTGATATTATTATTTATGGCTAAACAATATTGCTGATCATATACTCTGACATTTGTAACATTTTTAGTAATTGTGAATTATAATAAACAATTAATCAAATAAAAATCAAAGTTATGGCATTCATTGCAGTGGTTTTGTTGTTATTTCATTATTATTATTTTTAATTATTATATTTTATTTATTTAACTTTTTGCTATTATTATTTATTTATTTATTTATTTATTTGACCTACTGAAAAATTAAAACTGCCAACAATTATAATGAATCCTGTAAAATAAAAACAGTTTAGAATATTATATTATTGTTTTGACTTTGAAGTTTTATTTTATGAAAAAACTAAAGGTAATTGAAAGCTACAGTTGTTTCAGTGTTTTGTTAAGAAAACAAACAAACAGAAAGTACATCAATAATTAACAAAATGAATTTACACACTGTACACGATGTGTTGGTTCCTATTTAAGGCTACAGTTTTGGGTGTAGCTAATAATGTCAGGATCTTACAGATGGTTACTGATAGTAAAAGTAAATAGATTACTGAAAAAAATGCATTTTGTATTTTTATCTCTGTTAAGGAACGCAGTGTACTTACAAGTATTTTTAAGTGAATCGTAGGATGTATTTCAGGTACTAATGACAGCTTGTGAATAGAATGTATTTTAAGAACTTTCCAAATAAACACACAATTACACGGTTTTATGTGATAATTAAAGAGTGTATCTGACACTTTTAAATCTTATTATTTTATTTTATTGCATCTATTTTATTAAATTTAAATCTTATTTTACATTATTTATTATTGTATTTTCATGCACCTGTTCTGTTGTTTTTAAATGTTATTTTACATTATTTATTGTTCTATTTTCGTGCATCTGTTCTGTTTAATTTAAAAGCTATCCGTTTCTATATAGATGATTTCTGCATCAAAAAAAGTAACAGTATGACAGAAAATAAAAAAGAGATATTGCGAATCATCACCTTTTAAGGTGAAAAACTCCATTTGAGTTTCCAGGATATTCAGGTAATTAAATACCTGTTATAAATATAATATAGCGCAGTGAGTAATTTTGAAGATTAATATTAAATGAAGAAGAAAAAAAAAAATTATAATAAAGAAAATTGTCACAACTTAACTATTATTACTATATTTTAAACTGTATCTTAACTGATCAACTAAACCAGTAACAATAATACAGAATATTTCCATGGTTTAAGTCAGTTTCAACCCTCTTTAATATTGTCATGTTAATTTTGTTTTTATTTCTCTCTTTTATTTTCTTATTAGTTTTGTTTATTGTAGTTTCTACACTTATACTGTGAGGTTGCTATGACAAAATCATACCACATTTTGGAGTGGGAGTTGTTTGTTGTGCATTTGTTTCTGAGTTAATTGGTCATATCTGGTTATTCTAACCTGCAAATATTTTTTGTTTTTACAGCCTGCCTGTATTTGTAACAAAAGATGTACATGGAAGATTTATTTTAATCTGTAGGTAATTCATGTACATAGGCTAAAAGAAAATTAATTAAGGCTGAAAACAATTTTGTAACGAAATCCAAATTACTTCTTTTTATCATCAGACAAAGATATCATGATGTGGCTGAAGTAGTCTTAAAAACTGTTTTTCTTTCTGTAATTACCTGTATAAATACGATGTCTTCACTGAGTAATGATTGGTTTGTTAGTCAATTATTTAATTTCATGCTCTGAAATAGACAGAGCCAAGCTAAAATGAGGCAATGGTTTTATGAATATATCTTTCCCCAGAAGCCAGTAGGTTGTCATAACTCCCTTACCCTGAAAAACCAAGTGAAGTTACATCTAGATTAAAACAAACCTTTTCTGTTTAAACTGCTACAAATTATAGTACTTTCTTTTTTTATTAAAAAAAAATACTGCTTTGCAAATGATGTTTTTAATTATTTTATTTTTTCAATTCATTGCTAAACACATTTTACAGACCCAAAAAATTGATCCAAGATGTTTTTAGTATTTTCACTCATCAGTATTCGTAAAGCTAAAATATATAAACAGAATAAACACTTTTAATTTGTAAATTCAAACAAAGCAATACTGTATAAGTTATTATTTATTAATTATATTTGGTTTAATATTAAACAATTTGATTATGTTATTGACATGAATATAAAAGTATTATTAAGCCATGCCTTCTTATTGAGATTTCATTAGTTTGCATACCTATATATAAATATATTTATATATTCAGTACACTTTCTTATCAGTTCCAGAGACTAAGTAAGGATTGTTTATTTTCATTTGATGATGTATTATTCTGATATTTAACCTCAGGCAAACAAGAACAGAATGATATTTTCAGTAATTGTTAGATAATACTAAAAACAAACCCAGTGAACTACTCTCCATTTGAGATGCTGTGTTGACAGTGTCTGCAAACAAACAATATCTAGGCATTTTAAGTCCAATAACACCAGCCACAATAGTTCCTGAAACAGTCAAAATGTTTTAGCGGATTACTAACTTAATAATTTATGAAAAGCATTTCAACTGATTTTAACATTTGCCCGATGATATAGTACTCAGAACTGAATTTGAATAAATACTGATCAGTTTTTAAGTCTTAGTGTGTTTCAAAAATATTAAAAGTATTCTAAACAACTGTATTAATTTATAATTTAATAATACTTGACTATTTACTAATATACTGACAATGCTTGACTGTTTTACATACCAGAATGTATTCCAACTTGGAGCTGAAGCATTCTGTCTGGCATGTGTTTAATTTTAAAACCACTGACTGATGACAGCAGGTCCAGAGACATGGTAGCTATTTCTCCAGCATGTTTTGTCTCACTACGTATTGGCAAACCACTGACAACCATGTCTAGCAAAAAACAAAACAAAACAAAAACAATTTCCAAGACAGATATTCATGCTCTTGACAAGCAGCCACAGAAATGTATCTTCTGTAATGATACTGTGTTAAACTGAAAATAAATCTATTAATTCTAGGGTGATTTAAATTGAAAATAATTAGAAACAGCTGAATTTTATATCAATATTTGTAAATTTGACATTTATACGTATATATATATACATACATAAATAATTTTTTGCACTGTAATCTGTGGGATTCTTTTTATGTTAGCAATATAATTTTATGTTTAATAAAAAGAAACCACCAAATTACCAGGTAAAATGTTTGCCAGAGCCAACCTTAAATCAGATTTTCTGAATGTAACAAAAGTAGTGTTTTCATGTTGGCTATCAAGAGCATGGCTACTTTTCTTCAAAAGTGGAATAATTTATAGATGGGTGACAACATTTTATTTATAAACCCAATTACAGAACACAAACTATCATAACAACTTTTGATAATAACTTAGTCAGAAAAATACAACATATAATTTTGCATACAATTTCAAATACGTAAATAGAATACATGTGACTATATGATAACAAAATTAAATTTAAAAAATAAAATAAAAATCTCAACAGCTAGATGTTTGTTATCATTTTATTTACTGGAAAAAAAATAGATATTTAATTCACTTACAACCATAATGTACTGTTTGGGTCTTACACGCATCCCTATATTCATTTGAGAGATGTTTATGATGGCCATTTTATTAGTTCAGTTAAAAGTGATGTGGCATATAGAATTTTGAATAATTCACTCACATGCATCACCAACTGTTTCTACTTTATATACATCATAACCATCAAGAATTCCATCAAATGTAGTGTACAGATCATTGAGTAATTCTACAATTTGTAGAGGAGTACTCTCTGTGGCAATTTTTGTAAAACCTACAATGTCACTGCAACATAAACAAAAATAACAGATGTGTAGAAAATCATTTGTATTTATTTCTGTTTTAAATTAAAGTATCAAAGTTATATTTCATATAAGAATGATGAATTATGATTATTTTGTTTGGAAAAATAAATTTCATAAAATTTCTGCATAAATCCCAGTTTAAATAAATAAAATCCTTAAATATCACTGAAAAGATAGTTCTAGATATTGATATTTTTAAACTTCTCAGTTAACATTTAGAAAGAAACATTTTTATAAACTGAAGACCTGAAGAAGATGGTAATGCCGTGAAAGCTTTGAGGATCAACACTGTGCCCATATTTTAAATCTTCTTCAACTTGTTTTGGTAACATCTGACGAATAAGCATTTCAGTTTTTTGTTTCTCAGCAATCAGATCCTTTGTTCTCTCAGCAACAATGCCCTCAAGATCTGTGGAACACTTCTGAAGCTTTAAGAAACATATCAAGCTAGTGTACATTAGATTCAGTGCAAAGAAAGTAACCACAATTTTGCATAATAATCATATAATTTACAAATATACATAAATTATTTAAAAAAACAACAAAACAAGGACAAATTTCAAGAAGTAATCAATAGTACTGATTTTTAGTTTAATAATTAATCTTAGCTTTTATTACTCCTCTGTAAGAAAATGAACTGGCTTTAAAAATACATCATGAT
Source organism: Chrysomallon squamiferum (assembly GCA_012295275.1). NCBI lineage: Eukaryota > Metazoa > Mollusca > Gastropoda > Neomphalida > Peltospiridae > Chrysomallon > Chrysomallon squamiferum. Next base: position 7,328,830 of record CM022677.1, read on the forward strand.
CCACAACACAAATTGTTATGTATGTGACCCCTATACAAAACATGTAACATCCTTATAATTTTTGTTAAAATATGGAGGCTGTAAACTTTATTCAAAATATAGATTCTATAGTAATAATCTGCTTTTGAAACACCAGTAAATGAACACACCATGTTTACAAGATTATCAGTGAGATCTCCTTTCATTGGGTAGATGCGATTTAGATTGCTCAGTAAGGTCTTGAAAGTTGGTCGTTCATGTGGCTGTTCATTCCACGTTTCTGACTAGAGAGATAAAACATTATTTCAAAGTTTACTTATACTGTAGTCTTAATAACACACATAACAACAAATGCTCCTGTGAATGAAGCAATAAAATAGCAATTTTTAATATCACACACACACACACACAAAACTGTATTATAAATTTTATTTTATTATTTTATCACTGTCACCTATTGTGGATTACTGAATTGTATATATCTTGCCTTTTCAATAACAGGATAGTAACTATGATGGCCTTTGAGAAACTGCTTACAGACAATCAGTTGGAACATGAAAAAGCTGAATGGGAGCACCACAGAAGATTAATACAAAATTAAAAAATTCCGGAATGTAAGAAATACTTTCAGAGGACATGTGTCCATTATTTCCCATCCAGCCTGACTACTGAGAAAAACAATCTGCCTCACTTCTAGTTAAAATGAATGTTCATGATAAAATAGTTTTAGGTGTTTTATATTAGTTTTTCACATATCTTATAACACCTGATGGAACATTTTTCATTACAGTCAGTGCTTGGTGTCTAGTTTATCTATTTAAATAAAGAGATATATAGAAGGTCACTGATGTGAGGGGAGGTGTACAAAAAAAAGAAGATTAACAATAGCCCTGACCAGTAGATTAAAAAATGGTTGGATGTATCATTAATAAAAATACTCATATTTTGACACATGAAAGATAAATACTATTATTTATGAATTTACTAGCATCAAATTAAAATCTTTAATGAATACAATTAGGGATAAATTTGGCTTGACACTACATCTATTACCTTAAGTATTTGGGTCTCTTCTCTTATGTTTTCAGGCAACATAGATCAATATGTGGTTGGAAATAATCTTCAACTTCAATATACAATGTACTCAACAGCTGGAGAAGAAACCATATATAGAAATATATTTTATTTGTTTTAGAATGTCTTAAAATAAAAAATAAATTAACAAGTAAATAAAAAATGAAAGAAATAATAAATAAATTCATTTATTCAATAATAAATTAAAATTACATTATTTTCTGTTTCAATTTTTTGTTTGTTTTTCCTACCTTTAATGCAGGTTTACATTCTGGTGACTCTTTTGACCTAAGCAGATTGAGAATGTCATCTGAAGAGATCATGGAGAGTTCAGCGCTGTATGGTTCTTCACGATTGATGATTTCAGTTAAAATGATTGCAAATCTGAAAGAACAATCATTTAAAACTATTACAAAATGAAATAAATATTTCAATAAATTTACTTCTAATTCAAGAAAGGTCACTCTTGTTCAAACCATAACTGGATATAAGACTGAATTTTGTTGGTTCTTCTATTCAGTTATTTCCCTTTCTAGCCAGTAATTTCTGGCAGATAATTAAAGGAAATATTCATGAAATAAACAACATACATGTATATGAGCTCACAAAACTGAGTGGTATAATAATATTCTTAAAGATTGTCAAATTTCAACACTAAGGGTTCATCATCTGGTACTGATATTCTTGGAGCCAGATATCTCATCATCAGACATCCATGGCCTAAAATTATGATTATATGAACAAACCACTGCAAATCTATGAACATGTATTGTTAATAACTTAAACACAGAAGGGTAAATGGCAGCATCCATAATTTAGGTAATTCTATATTTTTTTTTTTTTTAACTATTTCATTAATTTATTTTATTTTATTGTACATTATGAGAAACTTTGAGACGTCCATGTGACTGGAGTGGAGACTGGTGAATGTAACTCATTCCACGACAGATATCTTTGAGAATAGAAAATCAAAAACTCCAGTCTAATGGAACTGAATCATTGGACAGGACATCTTCTAAGTTTCCCTCTTTGTAATAAAAACAAATAAGATAAAGAGACAAGTGGAGTTTTTTCTTACTTTTTGATAACGTTATCATACATGTAAGCATCAGACGACAGTTATAGTTTTTACATGACTTAAGAGTATACACAAACCTATTTATGCCCACAATTATTTAAAATATTATTAAACTATTTACAGGTGGAACTGGTGTCAGTTCAAATCTTTCACTAACCATCATTCCTGTTGAAGTATTAAATCTGCAATATATAAATATATCTCTCTTAAAATAAACTCAATATAAAAATAAATTATTAAAACAGTTAACACATTTAAAAGATTCATGATAATTATAGCTTTCCTTAAAGTTTTATAAAGTATAAGTGGATAACAATCAAAATGAATTATTATATTATGTATTAAAAACAATATACTTGATGTGTAAACCATGTTTTTGAAGCAAACAATAGACACAAAATAAACCTGCTATGTATTACTACATCTCATGTAAACTCTCTTTATTAACAAACTACTGACATCTAAAGCTAACCTTGGTAGAAGTGGTTATATATGAGATAGTATATTCCAGAAATTCATTTTAAACTAAATGTATTAAGCAATACCTAAGTGATAAATTATAGAATTCAAATATCATATTTTATACTCTAGAAGTTAAAAGAATATAAAACTTAATTAACACAATGTACAGAAATAAACAAGTGTTGGTAAAACAAACTACAAAACTGTATCAAAAACACTGAACAATAAAATCTCACCAAAAAGTTTCAAAAAGGACACAAAATCACTTGAGAATGATTATGATTCTAAATAAAATAGTAAAACTCTTCTCACAAACGCTTATTAACAAAGTTAGCATTGGGAAACCCTGCTGGAGCTACTTCATAACTCCAAGGTGGGGCGTCCAGTGGAGGAAGTGCTTGGACTCCTGCTGTGGATTCTTGTCAAGTTTATGTATGAAGCGGCTGAAAATTAAACATTAATTTGTAGACTGTAAACCACTTCCAAAATATAAAGGTATTTATTTTTAATTCTGACAATTCTCTCAAGGTGGAATATGAATATACAGATGAATAATTGGCATTTCATTTGAACTCGGGATTCATTAAACTGTAGACTCCTTGACTAATAAAAGTGTTTTAATTCTCTGACACTGTAATTTTAATCATAATGATACAAAAAAAAAAATGTTGTTCATGCAAAGAATTTTCCTAGTTATAGCCAAGAATACACAAGTAAATTAATAAAATAATTTGTCATAAATACTTACCAAGATAAAGTGAAAAAAAGGAGAAACTTCTACATTTTATTATTTTTTTAAATAACTTTTTTTTTTTAATACAGAATTGTTTATTAAGTTTATTTTACTTACAGTAGATATTAAAGTATCAGATGTTGAAGGATGTGGATATAAAGTTACTACATGTCTGATATATCCTGGTCTGTTTCCATTATTATCAAATTTTATTATTCCAGTTAAACCAACTGTCTTAGTCTAGAAAACAAAGAAATATAACTTCAGAAACATCTTAAACCACACACCTCCCACTTAAACCACCAGACACACAGAAACTATGTATACAAATATACATACACTCTCAGTTCCTATAATGCGTGATAAAAAAATTGGCAAATTTTGTATTTATAACTTTTTTATATTCAGTATTATGAACATGTTCAAAACAGAAACAAAAATGTTACCTTTCGAATTTGGTGTGCAAGGTTTATACCAGTCATAGTTTTCTGATTTTTAATATTCACTGCAATGGCAAACGTCATCATGGTATCACAAAGAATATATTCCAGTTATCTGTGTAATATCAGTAGTCATTTAAATACTTTTGATAATGTGTAATTTCAGCAATATTTCCTTATAAAACTGAAGACAAAAAAAGAAAAAAGTTATAATAATAAAATAAATAAAAATTTAAAAATGATGAAAGAAAAAATATTTTGCATATTATTTTTTTTTAAAGTGAAAACAAAAAGAAAACTGAAAATATTATTTCATAAATAATAAGAAAACAATGAAATGAGAAAAAACAACCTGGAAATAAGAAAAGCATTAAACAAAAAAGTAAAAGGAATTATTTTCTTTACTGTTTTCATTAAATGACATTATAAATGAATATTGAAATGTTCAGACACACAGGAACATTCATTCTAAAATTTCATTATTTTCTATGTCTATTGGTTCTGCCAGAGGATCCATAACTGGATATGCTGATAAAAATACATGAAGTCCTTTCAAAGCAAAAGTACATGTTGGAAACTGGCATTAGAAGAAAAACAATTACATTCATTATCATTTCCAGATAAACCGCAGAACAAATTTAATTACAAGATCTTTTAAAAAGTAGGAACCATAGCTGTTTCTAAAAAAATCTCACTGGGGATTAAAAATAATTTGTAATTTGGCACAAAACAGGTCAGTCTAAAAACATGAATTTCTTTCTCTTCACTTCAGGTATTTCTGTTTTTATTTATAAATTTCCTATTGACATGAAAATTATTTACATGAACAAATGAAAATTATTAACTAAAATTTACTTCCTTGCATTCTTCATCCTTATTTGTCCAAGGAAACTCCCATGAAAATTTCTTATAATGTAACCCACTGATAACCATTTGATTTCTGAAAAAAAATAAAAATTTAAAATATTTTTAATGTATCCTTGGTGACTTACTGGGAAGCTTACTAATTGTTTTATTTGGGGTTTTTTCCCATTAAATTTAATTAATACAGAAATTAACAACAAAAGAGTATTGTGTAAACATACCTGGATGGCATTTTATTGTGCAGTTTTGCTTTAAAATTTTATTTAAAGGAGAGAGAATTTTTTTTTATAGATAATTATAACATAATGACTCAAGTTGTAAAGGGATTATAAGAAGAGCTTATAAATATATTTTTTATTTTGTTGTCATAATGTGTTAATCAAATTCTTTCTACATTGTAATATTAACAATAATTTCTTAATTTATTTATCTTCATTTTAATTCTGAAAATGTTAGTTAGCTTCATCAGAAATATATAAAACTAAAAAAAGCTGTAATATTTACTGAACTGCAGTTGATCAAAGGAAATGTTATTTGATTGTGGTTTATGTTTGAGACAAGTTTGGTCCTTACCACACCTGGATATTTGTGACCACTCCTATGATGACAGGGATGTCACACTTGGACATTAAGGGCTGTACTTGTAATTTGTGCATGAACTGTTCGCTAATACAGATAATGGATGCACCTGTGTCTACAAGAGCCATCGTTTTAACTTGACCCACCTCAACTTGAACTGTGTTTTTTGTTAAGGGAGTACAAGTGAAACGTATTCTGGTTTGTGCCTGAGATCAGATTCTCTATCAAGTTGAAACTCTAAAGTTTCTTGTCAGGATGTTCCTCTGTGTGAGATCGTAGGATCGAATCACGGCGTTTTCTGGAGGTTCCATTTATCCTGTACGGATAATTAACGTAAGGAACATAACTCTAATCTAAGCTGGTGAACCCCTATCACTAAAGGCAGATATAATTTTTACTTAGTGGAGTAAACTCCTCTCACTTCCTGTAACACATCATGGCTTATGTCACGTGACCTTATATATATATATATATATATATATGTATAAAGAATATGATTTTTCCACAATCTTTACGTGCTTCACAACAGCTTGCTCTGATTAGCATGTTAATTTTTTTCATTCATTTCATTAATTCCACAATCTGTCATAGATGAATCTGGGATCGGAAAGCACTGTTGTTTAACCGCCAAAAATTCCAAGATTCGATCACAGAATGCTGACAAGAAACTTTAAAGTTTCAACTTGGGTCTTCACAGGCTGTATGAGGGCAGGGGACTAGGGTAAAAGGGCACGCGCACGCACCTCACCCCCTATCCAGACCCGAATTTGAATTATACTTAATATTTAATTCAGTACAATTATTCGTTTTTATTTCTTAAACATTTTTTTTATTCTGTTACAGTTTTCTATTATGTGAATATTTTTTTTATTAAAATTATTTTTTGTTATCTTTGCTGAAAATTATTTTTTGTTATCTTCGCTGAATAATTAAACAGCATATCCCATACACGATAAAGAAATATAATAAATAAATTAAATGAAACAGAAATATAAATTTGAAAATATATCATTATTTTATTTTCCTTTTCCAAAATCTGTTTTTGTTAATATTGTTATTCATAATCATTATATTCATTATTAATGGACAAAAGAGTTAATTCCCTTAGACTACCTAGTCTATGAAACTGACTAATTATTATTATTAGTAGTAGTATCTCTACTTGTGCAAACTTAATTTATTTCATATATTTAAAATGTTTCTTTATTAAAATGTATAAAAATTTCAAATACATATAAATACTGTTTTTCAGCCTTTTCATACTGACACATTATTTAAATTTCACAAATATAATGATTTCTCAAATGTGGTATGTAACATCAATTAAACTGTTTAAAAGTTTAATTATGTTTGTGTGTGTTTGTGTCTGTGTGTTTCATCTATCTTTAAGTTTCGTTTGTTTTTATTTTTATTGTTGATATTATTGTTATTATTGTTGATACTGCTGTTATAGCTGATGTTTTTGCTGTTGGCTAACTTTGGTTTCGGTAAAATTGTTAATTTTGTGTTGAGAGAAGAAAGCAAGTTAGAGAGAGAGAGAGAAAGACAGAGAAAGAGAAAGACACTGAGACAGAGAGATAGCCAGAGAGACAGTGAGAAAGAGTCAGACAGAGTGAGGCTGAGATACAGAGAGAGAGGAAGAGAGAGAGAGAGAGAGAAAGAGAGATTCAGAGAGAAACAGAGAGATGCAGCTAGATAAAGAGATAGAGAGCAAGAAAGAGAGAGGGAGAGAAAGAGATTAACCAAATACTAACATTTGACAAATACAAATCATTAACAAAATACTAATCATTACGTATTCTGAACCTCACTTTGGTGTAGGTCCTCAAATCTACTGCCACCATATTTGCTTCTATCTATCTTCTTGTTTATATACTGAACCTGCTGACCTGCCTATCTGTTTAGCTATCTTTAGATATATCTGTCTGTCCTCCACCAAACTCCAAGTCAGTGTTTCCCAACCGGGGCTCCTTGGAGCCCTCGTGCTCCATGGTGCATCATCAAGGGCTCCACGAGAGATTACATAACTAATAAATAAAAAAGGAGAAACGGGGGCAGTCAGACGGACAGAATGAAATAGACAGAACAAACGAATACATCTACAATAACCTTACGATGATTACTATGTACAATGCATATGGATAATATGGATATCATGCCTAATTTAAATAGTAATTTGTATAAATAAATAACTATTTAATTAGTTAAAGTGTAAATAGTTTCTAATATAAAAAAAACAAGTTTATTTTACTTTTCAGGTAAATCATTAGTATTGCGCAGAAGCAAAACTATTCGTGACGTCACTGATGATGTACTGCCAACCCCTTGCATTAAGACGCAAGTGGTTGTTAGAAGTACACGAGTTAGTTGTGAATAAAGCAGTGTTGGTGCGTGTTGTGTTTTGTCTTCTCTGCCAATATCTTTAACGTGAAAGATGATGAGGTATTTGAAAAGAAGACGTGCAAATGAAGAAGAGGATAGTGGAGATGAGCAACACTTAGCACAGCAAAGTACAAGTAAGGTAGCTAAAGTGGGTGAGACAAAAAAATACCGCCTTTACAATGAGACATATTTAGCCTTTGGGTTCACATGGACTGGAGAACAAAACTGTCAACTTCCATTGTGCATTGTTTGTGGGAAAACACTTGTTAACGCAGCTGTGTTTCCAGCCAAGTTACAGTGCCATTTCACAGCTAATCACAGTCAGTTGTTAAATAAAGATATTGATTACTTTCAAAGACTTCTTAAATCCAATGGTAAAGCCCATACGATGTTTGAAAAGAAGGTTACTGTTAGTAACAAAGACCAAGAAGCAAGCTATATGACAGCCGAGTTAGTTGCCAAACAAATGAAAAGCCACACTATTGCTGAAAGCTTGATATTGCATGCTGGGTCAAGAAGCTGCAGACGAATTCTCAAAAGTTCCTCTTTCTGACAATACTATTAGTAGGCTTATCACTGACATGTCCCACAACATTGAAAATGTTTGTCTGAAATAAAAAAATGTACAAACTTCGCTCTCCAAGTAGATGAGTCAGCAGACATAACTGGTAAGGCCCACCTATTAGTGTTCGTTCGATTTGAAAACAAAGGTAAAATTGTGGAAAATTTTATCTTTTGCAAAGAGCTGCCAGAAACAACTAAAGGTGAAGACATATTCAATCTGGTGTCCTCTTACTTGTCATGGATGCGGTGTGTTGGTGTCTGCACTGATGATGCTCCCGCAATGATTGGATCGATAAAAGGATTTGTGACACTCGTCAAAGAAAAAAGCCTGCTGTGATAACGACTCACTGTTTCATCCACCAGGAAGTTCTGTTCACAAACGACTGGGGAGGATTTAAAAGAAGTTCTAGATGCAACTGTTAACGTGATTAATTTTGTAAAGCAGTGCCCTCTTAAGACCTGCATTTTTGCAAAGCTCTGTGAAAATATGCACAAGTGACTCCGAAATGAAAACATCCTTACTTCAACAGACAAAATTATTGCATTCCAGAACAAACTCAAAGTTTGGAAAAACTACATTTCAAGGTGAAATGTTGAAATGTTTCCCCTGCTATATGAGCTTCGGGGTGCCACAACTGATATGGAGGTCGTAGCAGTAATTGGCATGCATTTGGAAATATTGTCAAATAGGCTTGACAACTACTTTCCTTCTTTGTCAGTAGAACTGTATGACTGGATTAGAAATCCTTTTAATGAATTATCATCGATTTCACTTAATATGTTCCGTCTGCAAGAAGAAGAAGAACTAACAGAATTACAGTCTGACCAAAGCATCAATCAGAGGTCTGTCGCTACTTTCATCTTCAGAAGCGATCGATCCACAGCAAGCAAAATTTAATTCAGAATCAGTGTCATCGGCTGAATCTTTGTTGTTCTCTGTAATATCACCAGTGTCATTTATCACTTCAGTAACAGAAGAATCAGTAAAATAATCCTTGATCAAAAATCGTACGTCTTCTGAATCAGTACTGTCCAAAATACGTGCTCCATGTAGAGAACTGAAAGCCTTAGTTAAAATTACAGCATGCATACAGTTAAACGCCATCGTGGTTACACACAATTAGACATTCAACTCATTTCATGGTGGTGGGTCATAATTATGGAACAAAAACCAACAGTGGTAAAAGAAACAATAATAAGAATGACAAAATAATTATAATTTTAATATATTATATATTATATAGTATACTTTTCCTGGAAACTTGACATCTTAGTTTTCTGTAATTCTCTGTTATCTAGTGGAGTAAAAAAAATAAATCAATAAATAAATATGATATTACATATTTAAAGTTTTAAATACAAAAAGAAAATCAATATTAATATTGATAAAAATTGATGTTTTTAATTTTTTTTATTATCATTATTATTATTATTATTTTTAACGAAAATTATTTTAGAAATGACTCACCAATATCAGTGTCTTGTAAAAGCTCAGAGTGGGGATCTTAATCTAACTGAATATCATGAATCCATATTCTCTGACAGCAACAGGGTATCCACTGAAAATTAATAACAAAAATCAGAAATTAAGAGAAAACAATTTCAACAAAAATACTGATAATAGACAAACATTTTACGTTATTCAAATAGTTGTGAATTCTGTAAATGAAATAGTGTAATAATTCAAAATATCTGTTTACTGTTAATTTTACACTGAGATACATTATTCTATAATATAACAATAAGTGTGTATATGTGTATGTTTTGGTATCTTTTTTTATTCATTAAGTTATTACCATTTCACATTATTATGCTCTAGAATCCATGTTTTGATTATCTTCTTGTAAAAGTTCTTTTCAACAAAAGGATCAACACCTTTTGGGTCCAGAATGTTCATCAGTCTGATGAGATATTCTTCAGGCTGAAAGTTAAGTAGAAACAAAAGTCAATGTATTAGGAAAGGAAAGATGTGTTACAAGAATTAAATAAAAATATAGATAACTAGGACAGTATATTTACACTGTAAACAGATACTTTACAGCATCTTAACTAAATATTAACTCAACTGGTCTGACAGAGTACAGCATTATATTTGTTGATTTAATAAACACTTACTTCAGTTTTTTATTTATTTAAGAACATACACAGCAGGTTTTTCTTCTAGACCTCCCGTTACCATAGTGAGGAGCTGAATTGACATTAATAAAAATAATAACCCTGCAATGTAAACTGTCTGAAGAAATTTAACTCAGATGTATTCATTTAAAGATCCTTTAATATTAACTTTCTTTATTGGTATATGAAATACTGACCAGTATAAAAGAATCTTTTAAAGCCTGAAATCCTCTATTTAAGTAATACAAATATATGTACAAAGGTCTGTACACTAAAACTGAATATTATACAGGAGATCCTCCTGACTGCTGGCAGTTCCAGACTAGTAAAAATAATGTTAAACATTTTATTGTACTCATAAAATGTAATGCTTCTTCTTTTATATTAAAATACAGAAATTTACACCAAAGTAATCACATCTATATGAATGGAAGTGTGTGTGTGTGTGTGAGAGAGAGAGAGAGAGTCCGAGAGAGAAATGTACATAATATAAAATATAATGTGTGTCATAAAATATTAATGTATTACAAAATGCAATTTCCAACATTAAATTAAATCAAACTTCATTAGGTTTAGAATAATAAGAAATATATAAGAAATACACAGAACTGACATAATTCAGACCTTGGACATTCATAGGTTTATAATGTATCAGTTGAACATTTTATTTGCATTTAAGACTCCTATGGCATATATACACAAATTAAAAAAAAAAATCATTTCAGTAGTGTTTTGTACAATAGTGTATTAATATCTCTTGTGATTATGATTACAAATTATTTATGTGTGTGTGTGAGTGTGTGTGTTAAATATTATTATAACAAATAATTTTATTAATATTTTACAGTGTCTACATACGAAATAACCTGATCATATTTTTCTTATTTTTTTACTCCTCATTACTTGTTTTAGATGTTAACATACAGCTATATAGATATTTAGGTTAAATAATATGAAAGCAGTTAGGGCCCCACCCATTACAACCTTTAATATGGTTAAAAAATCATTTAAATATGTTTAATAATGTATAGAGCAAGTCAGCAATTTAAAAAATAAATAATAAATGAACTGACAGAAAACAACCTGTCAAACAAAATTAGCATATTTTCTTTTAACACTTTTATTAGTTTATTTAAAAAAAAAAAAAAATTAATCGAGTGTCTTTTGAAAAAAAATATAAATAAATAAATTTAAAAAATCAATAAACCAATAAATTGATAAATAAATAATTATTGTTCCGAAATAAGATGGCTGCCATCACTTGGCTTTGACATGTAAATTACAATTAAATAAAACAACAAAATCTAAGTAATAATAAATAATAATACCTGTCTCCTGCACAAAATGAAACGCTTTAAGCAACTTTTTGTTGGATCATTATGCGATTACACCAATTCTGTATAAGATTCATCGAACATCAAATAAAACAGTAAATCCGTAAAGACCGACAATCATCCCGCATTTATCCACAAATACAACACTAAAAAAATAAAATAATAATATAACAAAAATAAATAAATAAAGTTCAAAACAAATAAAATAAACAAAGGAACATAACAACCTTATTAAAATATACTAATTATAAATCGATGATTTTTTTTTTTTTTTTTTCTTTTGTTTGGTTTTTAATCTTATTATCAGCCAATCACAAAGCTTAGAACTCACTCTACAATAAGTTGCTTAGTATTGTCCAGGAATTTACTAATGTTTGATATAGGTCTGAAAAAAACAAAAAAACTAATTATATATAAAACATTTACAACTATGACAAATACGGAAATAAATACTCCTTTTTTGTTGTTGTATATCTGCATTGTGTGTGTGTGTGTATGTGTGTGTGTGTGTGTGTGTGTGTGTGTGTGTGTGTGTGTTAATTTTCATAAGTACCAACTTTATATATATTTTGGATGCAGACAAAATTGAAATTCCACAATGAATTTTCTTCACGTATAGAATCACTATACTATATAATCTTGGAAAAGAAAATTTCTGAAAGTGAGTTGATGTGTTTACATGTAAGAAATAATGTTTGATTCTGAAGTATATTTCTGAAGTTATTGTTTTTATTATTATCATTATTGTTATTATTATTAATACTGTTATTACTACTGTTATTTTTATTATTACCGTTGTAATTATTGTTATTGTTGTTATTATTATTATAATATTATTTTTATATTTATTATTATTATAGTTATTATTATTATTAGTATTGTTGATATTAGTAATTTTTAAACTTTTTCTTTATTCTCGACTAATTTGTAATTATTATTATTGTTCCTACAGTTGTAGCAGTAGTAGTGCTAGTAGTAGTATTAGTATGGTTGCTATTACCCATAACAGTGGTCTTAGTAGTAAATAAATAGTATTTAGTAACAGTTTATACAATAACATTTATGGTTACATGTGATGATTACAATAGCAGCTGTTATCATTTTTATTTTTGTTATAGATGTTGTACTATGTTATTGTTATAATTTCAGAACTGAGAAACTCCAGCAAAGTGCAAGAAAACTACAGACAAGATGAGACAAGAGCAAGAAACCTACAGATAAGATGAGACAAGAACAAGAAAACTACAGACAAGATGAGACAAGAACAAGAAAACTACAGACAAGATGAGTCAAGTGCAAGAAAACTACAGACAAGATGAGACAAGGTGAGACAAACTGTGATTATTACATTTCTCATATTGTTAAATATTATAATAAAATATGTTTTTGTTGTGTTCAGAGTTGTGACAGTAAATTTCTATTTATTTTTTTTTTAGATTTTTCATGGAATATAAATTTGGCAGACTAAAAGTACATAAAACTGACAGAAGAAACATCACCTGGAGTCAATAGAAAAACTCAACATTTCAGATGATGACAACAGTTCTACATCAGCTGAGTTTGTTAATGATTCTATTATTATTATTATAGTTATTATTATTATTTTTATTATTATTATCATATTATTATTATTTTATTATTTATTATTGTTATTATTATTAATATTACTATTATTATTAGTAGTAATAATACCAGTAGTAGTAGTATCATTAATGCTTTTCTCATTATTCTTTATTTCCTTTTTTCTTTAATTCTTTTTCTCATTATTATTATTGTTGCAGTATCTGTAAAACTAATAAATTTAGTACTAATCAATGTTTGTGAACACATATCAAAAGAGAATTAATAATCTGTTAATAGACTAGATGTTTTATGTATTTTAAAGTCATACTTCTAAAACCGGTATTGAGAATATCTTTCGGAAATTTACCGGTATTCAGAATATCTGTCGGTAATTTGCAAACCGTAGTGCACACCAAATAAAGATGAAAGATGATAGCTAACGCCCTGATTTAAAACACGTGTTTGTAGTCCTCAAGTGAGGTATCCAGTTCCACATTTAGTCACGTTTTCAAAACATCGATTGTGCATTTTTTATTTCTTGGCAATTTTCGTTTGTGCGGTAGTTTCTCTGAATTTATTTTTATTTTGTGTATGTGTGTGTATGTGTCTGTATGTGGGTTTTTTTCTTCTTTCTTTTTATTTGTTTGGATGAAGAAAATAAATATATTAAAAATAAATAAATACTTAAACTTAATTTCATGTTTAAGAGAGAGTTTTATTAAATATGTCAAGCAGAATAAAAAAGAAAAAAAGAAGAATGGTTGAGAATGCTAGGGATCCCCAAAACAATAATCTGTATTAGCCGTTAATAATAAATTTATAATAAATCTCAACAGTGAACTATTTTGTACTACACTTTTATTATACATTAATTATATTATACATTAATTATATTATACACAGACATACAGACATACATACAGCTAGGTGAATATATAGGTAGCTATACAAACAAAAAGATCACGAAACAATGTAAAATAGTTTTAAAATTTAAATGAAATAAAGACAGAAGAATTTTATTTATTATCATATAAATATTTTATTACAGTTTTGTTTGTACAAGTATATTTTAAATAGCAAAACATTCTTTCAAATAAACCACATTACAATAGATAGCATGGTTTAAATGTAAGTAGAGAGAGAGAGTTTGTTTTAAGTGAAATCTATTTTGTAACTTAGCAAGGTTAAACGATAAAGTAATTCATAATAAAAAATAACATAAAGAAAGTGAAAAAAAAATTAACTAAATTTATTACCTTACAATAAATAAATAACTGATTTTCTGTTTATTTATCAGAAAGAAATGTTTGTCAACTTTCAACTCCAAAACAGTTAAGTTAGCAGACCGTTTGAAGTTTACTTTTTACACCAAGTAAATATTTTTATTTCACTGTACTGTGCCACGTAGAGTTTGTTGTCATCACAACAGACAGACCAAGGCACGGACAGTCCATCCCGGCGTGTGAGGATGTCACGTGTAATGTTACCATCTCGTGACAACTGAACAACACAATTTCTGTCGTCACTACAAACAAAAATATTTCCCTCCCTGTCACATGTAATGCCTGCCAAGTCTCTCAGTCTGCGTGAATCACGTGACTTCCATTTGACGTCACCTGATAACGTCACACAAACTAAACTGTTTACATTTGACACAACAATCAGACATTCATCGTGAGCTGTGAGATACGACGGTCTGAGGATCAAATCTGCTGAGATAGAATTAATGAGCTGACCACTGTCTGTCAGTATGTCCAAGCACTGATTACTGAACTCAGTGACCGCGAGACGGTTGCCTGGTAACACAGCGATATACTGATACTTTTAACAGTTTTAACTTTTTTTACCAGTTTGAAGTTTTTCAAATTTAAAAACAATATTTTACTTTCCAATGGCAGAGCAACAACAACAACACCATCACCCAGCTGATCACGTGATTCAGCAAGACCGAGTGGTGGAGAGGAAGTTTTGTATCTTTTTATCAGTGATTTTCTTTTTAAACAAAAACATTTTACACATTCATTGTTGTAATCACTAACAACAATTTTACTTTTGTCTGCACCTGACACCAGCATGGAAAACGGAACAGGATCTGTTTTATCTTCTTGTGTTTTTGTGTTAATGGTGTCTGTGTGTTTGAGTGTGTCTATCTGTCTGATTATCTGTGTATCTGTTTGGATGTTTGTGGATATTTTTCCAATGTGGACTGATATTTCTGCCTTTTTATCAGATTTTATCAGATTTACTTTAAACTTTGCTTTTTCTATTTGGGAACGAGATTTGGACAGAAACTCGGAAGTTTTGTTTTGAAGTTTGGTGAATTTTGAAATGTTATTTTTTACATCTGACTCTGATTTTCTTGTCAGCAAATCTTTCCCCAATTTTATTATTTTTTCGTTTTCATCAATCAGATGTTTGTGTTGATTGAATAATTTGTCTATTTCTGAGTTTACAAAGTTCTGAGATTTTTCTATTTCTCTTATTAACCTGTCTTGTTCTTTGTGGACTGCGGCAGTAAAATCTGTGATTAGTGTGTTACCAATCCTTCTGACCTCTTCTGCAGTGTCCACGACGTTGATGTCGACGGCTTGGCGAAGTTGCTCAATCATATCATCCATCTCTGTCTGAATAATTTCTTTAAAGGTTTTGAGACTTTCAGAAACAGAACTCAGAAGTGACATATGATCTCCCTTTTGAGCTGAAGTAAATAAAAAAATAAATAAATAATCAATTAGTCAATTAATTAATTAATTAATTAATTAAGATATGCCTACAATGTGAAGTTTTAGAATTTATGTTATCAACTACTTTAAAAAATCTGAGTAGAAAAATGACATAAATACAGTGTCCTCTATTTCTTTAGGTTGTGATAGTTAATATACCGCATAAATATCTTTAGTTAAACAATCATTATTTTTTTGTGTGTGTGTGTGTGTGTGTGTGTGTGTGTGTGTGTGTTTTATTGTAACGAATCTAAACACAACACTGCTGACTCACAAAACTTTGATTGTAGCCGATCATTAGTGGCGTCCTGTAGTGAATGGTTTATAGGGAATTGATCTGCCCATGTATACACTGGTTTCGAGCTGTCTGGATGTGGACATCCTGCCTGCAGAACGGGCAGGTGATTTGTTTGTCGTTGTTGTTGTAATTGTGACTTATATAGTCCTGCAGGCATTTGCTGCACAACGAATGTTCACAGTTTAACATTCGCGGCTTCTTGAAAAGTTCCGTACAGATGCAGCACGAAAGATTATCATCAGAGTTTGTAGCTGTTGCCATATCTGTGAATAATAATAATAATAATAATAATAATAATAATAATAATAATAATAATAATAATAATAATATTAATATTAATGAAATGATAAAATAAATAAATAAACATGCGAACGTAACATTATAAATAAATTAAATAAGCTGATAATTCGTTCATTTTATTTATTTATAAGAAAATAGAAAAAGTATTTAAGTGAATTACAAACTTGCAGAATTTAACCTTGTGACGTAGGTATGAGAAGGCAGATAACAGATCTACTGTAATAAGTTATATGAAGCAAAATAAATAAATAAATAAATAATGATACATTTCAATGAATGCTGCACGGTAATTTTGTTTCATGCTCACACATTTTCATGATGAAACTCGTATGTGGACAACGAAAGAAACGTGACATTCACAGAAGTAATATATTCAATGTAATAATTACGAAAATGTTCATAGTAAACGAATGAATGACTTATTGTTACGGAAGATTATTTTATTAACGTGAACTCAACAAATTTTTAATCTTCAGTTAAATGGCTTCATTCATTGATAAAGTAATCGAGAAGGATAAATGCGACAACACATCGCCAGACACTAATTTTCTCTGACCACTGAGCCACACCCTCCACTCTAACACAAAACAATTTTATACAGAAATTTTATTATGAGAATAACATAGAGTACCCAGTTTTATTTTATAAGATCTTACACTAACGACTATAACAACAACAACAAATAATAATAATAATAATAATAATAATAATAATAATAATAATAATAATAATAATAAATCTTCTTACCTTTGTCTTAAGGAATGAAAATTTAATCACCTGCAAAATAAATATCTTCTTTTCGTCTGCGATGTCACTCGGTTGAGTGGAATATTCCAATTTCAAACTCAGCAAAAAATAATCGTGAAAGTTTTAAATGCTTGTGGTAATGTAAACAGCAGTAAATTAACGACTACCTTAACATAGTGCAGTTCATTTATTTTTAAAATGTGTGTTACAGTCTATAACACATGTGGTAATACTAGACACAGCAACTGGTTTGTAGAAGGTCAGAGAAAGATAATACATTTAGCCGCGAAAATTACTTCTTTAAACTCGGTTATTATCAGGTCTTTTAGTAAGATATATGAAAAAAACGTGATACAAGGTGAATATATGATTTAACTCACGTTTACACAATAGTAATAAAATAATAATATTCCTTTAATATATAAATTTTATTTCATTCTGTTTAAGATAATATAGGGTATATTATATTATTTAGCTAAACCAACAAGTATATTTCTGTTTGAATCAGAGAGTAATTCTCAAATGTTTGGAAATAGGCAATTAAACAGGGGATTTAACCTGAGTGTATTCTGTTACAGCCATGTCTCACGACATGTGTATCAGATAACTGTTATTGTGTTTCTTTTTATCCACACAGTGTAAACAAAGACATTCTTGCTGTGACTGATATGTGTAAAGTGTAGTGCGCCTGTAACCTACATTCTAATCATTACAGAATATTTGTCACTTATAAAACGAAACAGAACTCAGAATTAAAGGTGACCTCCCTTTTGAGCTGAAATAAATAAATAAATAAATAATTAGTCAGTTATTCATTATTCATAATTACATTTCTCAACAGCAAAGAGAGGAACTTAGTGGATGCAGAAAGTAACTCTGTGTTATATCATTCAGATTGATCATAACAGAAGAAAAGTTTTGTGAAGTTATTTTGATGACAGTTTTATTAATATTATTTCCTAATCTAAAAGAATTGTTAAGACTTTTAACATTATAATGTTTTCAGTGTTGCTGTTGGATTTATCTCTGTGTGTCTGTGTGTCAAGCTATCTCTTGTTTAAACTAACTTGAACGTGCACATTAAACAAAAGACGAAACATAATCGCATCTGGATTAAAACACGTGTCTAAGATATCCAGTGATATCTAATTTAATTTGTAGTCACGTTTTTCGTATGTCGGGTTTTCCTTTTGTTTTATTTAACCTACCAGTTCTCTTGATCTTACCTCTCTATTTATTTATTTATTTATTTATTTATTTATTTATGTTTGTATTTATTTATTCATTTCTGTGTCTTCCTTTACATTTTTTTTCGTTGTTTGCACGTGTGAAAGAGAGAGGCAGGACACACACACACACACACACACACACACACACACACAACAGAACCTCGACTTAAGTGTGGTCTGACACGAGTTTTTCGAGTTACGAGCAGTCGCCTGTCGATTTTTTGCTTTGAGTTGCGAGCCAAAATCCGAGTTATGAGCGAGCTTCAGATACACCGCCGTTAGTTGGCGCAACCAACAACAAAACATCCGGCCAGCATCCCGCGTCTTACTCATTTACTTCACGTAGTTATCTCGCCGCGGAAACATCTCTGGTGTGTAGTGCTTGGTTTTCTGTAGTATTTTGCCAAATTTCTTTTTTTTGACAATGGATCTTAAGAAAGTGATTGCAGAGGACAGTGCTGATAAGAAGAAGCGGATGATGTATATTGAATTAAAGCTTGAATTCATAGAAATACAGGATCGAGGTATACTTGTAGTCAACTTGGCTAGGCAGTACGTGTGTAATACTGAAACTGAAGAAAACGATAAAAGCTTTTTGAGGGTCTGGAACAGATTAATGGTATTTCAATTAATTTCAGTTGGGGAAATTGATTTAATATAAGAGCAAATTGAGATACGAGCTCGGCTATATATATAGAAGTTGTTGTTACTGCTCTTGTTACGTTAAAACGCTCGTGTGTGTGTGTATGTGTGTATATGTGTAACTGATTTCTATTGTAATCTATTTTAGAAACATAACTAAATAACTAACTAAATAAATAATGAATTATATTAGTAGTAATAGTGCTAGTAGTATTAGTAGTAGTAGTAGTAGTAGTAGTAGTAGTAGTAGTAGTAGTGATAAAACAACTAGGACTATAATTCTGTTACTTTTGTTTGCAATTATTATTATTAGTATTATTACTATTACTAATATTACTAGTTCTACTGTTACTATTACTACTACTGCTACTAGTATTAATATTAAAACTCAGCTATAAATAGTACTTTGCTAATATATATATATATTAGTTCAATGACAACTACTTCTATTACTTGCTAAGAATAACTGTAATTAATCATGTATGAGCAGTATGTAAGGAACAGTACAAATAAATAATCAGAATCAAATAAAATGTGACTGCAATTAAATAAAACAACAAAAGAACGATCGTCAATATATATATATATATATATATATATATAGATAGATAGATAGATAGATATAGATATATAGATATAGATATAGATATCGAGTTGTTGTCACTGTTCCTGTTACGTAAAAACTTATATATGTATATGTGTGTATGTGTGTGTAGTGTGTGTGTCTGTGAAAGTGATTTGTATTGTATTGTAATGTAGTTTAGACATTTTCTGCAAACATCATAATCTCTCTACTTATAGGTTATGATGTGTTAGAAAACTTAAATCAACTTGAAAAGCAAAAAAAAACAAAATAAAATAAGTAAAAACAAAATAAATAATTAAATAAACAAACAAACAAACAAACAAAATAAACACTGAAGCCTCAGTACCAGCCCTGTTCCCCTCCTCTGTGAATATTGTGAATCAGTCCCTTGCTCCAACTAACTCGAGTGTGCATAGAGAAGAAAAGACGAAATATGATTTGTAACTTTGGGCTTTAAAAGACGAGTTTACAGATCCCCAGTGTTTTATCCAGATTAGTATCTAGTCACGTTTTTGAGATATCAGTTACTAAGTTTTGTTGTTTGTACGTAGTAATGAGAGAGGGGTCAAAGATCATCCTTCATATGTGTGAACAGAATATTTTATACAATGCGTCATACAGTAGTAGTAGTAGTAGTAGTAGTAGTAGTAGTAGTAGTAATAATAATAATAATATTAATAACAACAACAACAATATCAGCAACAACGACAATAGGATTAATACCAACAACAACAACAAAAATAATTATAATAAAACAGTAATAGTAATATTATTAAGCGATCCTGGCATTTTAATATCGGCACTTTCGCTGACTGTCGTGTAAATTTCCTAGATACTATCGATAACCTGACTTAACTGAAGGAATTTTTTAATTTGATTATTTTATTTCATTTATTACTTTATCATTTTCCCTCGAAGATCGTTATTTTGTTATTTTATTTAATTGCAGCGTTATTTGTTTAGATGTTGATTATTTATATTGACTGTTCCTTATGATGTATATTACTGACATACTGTTCACACATGATTAAGTACAGTTCTTCTTAGTAGTAGTAGTAGCAGTAGTGGTCGTTGGAGTAGTAGTAATAACTAATAAAGATATTAGCAGTAGTATTTATAGTTGACTTTTAGTAGTAGTACTAGTAGCAGAACTAGTAATACTAGTCATAGTAATAATACTAATAATAATAATAGTGCAAACAAAAGTAATTATAGTTGTTTTACTACTACTACTACGCTATAATAATAATAATAATAATAATTATTATTATTATTATTATTATTATTACGTCATGCGATCTAGCTTTCTGTGACAACATGTTAGTTGACTGCATGATAAACGGAAGTGTAGCCAACATCCAAATGTCATCTGTCTGAATATCTACATGGAACTACTGCTCACAACGAGGCCATCCATGATACAACAATAGCACAGTGTTCCTGTGTATATAAAGATATTAGTTCCAGAACGCGATATTATTTCACCTGATACAGCTTAACAAATCATATTACAACACACGTATTGTCTGTTTTTCTTTTAATTCATTTGTTTATTTATTTATTTGTTTATTTATTATTTATTTGTTTGGTGGGTTTTTACAAGCCAATTTAACAAATATACATTTACACATTTAGGATGTTTTCAAAGAAATTTAACCAAACCATTTCCTATCACTCACCTAACCTTAACAATGTTTCCAAATAAACTAAAGAAAAAATATTTTGATAAATGTATATTTAAAGCACCTAACTATAACCCACAGTGAAAAATGTACTGCCTTTATTTTTTTCTCTCTCACAATATTTAACTTTCAACATGTTTTATAATGTATTTAACATTTTGTATAAGCAGTAAAAAAAAATAAAAGTGGACTTCATTTGTGTCAGGAACTGAAGTTTCCATTAATTAATACTGAATCTCAACTATTTTTAGTCATAATAATTATAAGCTTTTCAGAGTTATGGCCCTTTGTTTATATAAAAATGTGTTCTCAAGCCAGGTCAGTCAATGAATTCATCTTTACTCATTTCACTTCCATCATTAATTCCAGTTTAATCATTCCATCAACAAGAGATAACGTTCTCCAGACGATCAAGTACACACTCCAGTTGTTTCATTTCTTTGTCACAGTTTTCTGAACTTGATCTTTTCCATTATCTTGTTTGTTATAAGCCAGTCTGTTATATGTAACATGGACAACGATACATCATCTCATAAGTCGGATTTGTACTGTCTTTGGTTGATGAAAATATGGTAACGCTATATATTATTACACCTATGGCCATTGGGATATTCTGTAACGACTCGGATATACACTGAAGTTGACTTTTGCATATTTTGCAGAAATTATTGGTGTGATCAATACTGTAATGGTTTAATCTGATTCTTTACCCCTAAAAACATGTGTATAGACACCAAAATTATTTTAATATCATGTGTAATTACTGAGATATTGACGAAAACGAGATTTTCAGTAATGGCAGCCTTAATATGCCTATTCAGCACAAAATATTGGTGTGATCTTGACTGAAATGGCTTTATCCGATTCTTTACCGCTCAAAACATGGGGATAGACACCAAAATTATTTTGATACCATGCATAGTTACTGAGATATTGACGAAAACAAGATTTTCAGTAATGGCGGTCTTAATTTGCATATTGTGCGGATTGCCCAAGGATCACAGAGTGGCATCATTCAGATTCTTAAAGAGCACATCTCGGAGGTATAGAAACAGCAAAAAAACTTTGTACAGACTGTATTGCAAGGTTCTCCAAAAATCTGGGGTTTGGCAACCGGACTATAGATAGTGATTGCGGCGTTAAAACTTCAAGTGTTATTTTCATGTGGCCGTGTGAAGTTAATTCTAGTTTTTCGGTGAAACATGTTCTGGTGTTTATAAAATGTTACACTAGATGCGCCCTCTTTATTTCTCGTTATATTTTTGACGTCACATATAAAGCTACTGTTATTTTAAAGAATTACAACAAGGAAGCTCCATCTAGAGTGAAATCAGTGCAATTTGCCATTGACATTTCATTAGCAACTGTGATATTAATTGGATATTTCTCAACGGAATTTATGTTGTGTTTACTACATCAGGTCAGAATAATTTGTTACTCAGCAACAATAACGTAGTGTTTTTGTTAAGACAAATACACTATTTACATTGATAATATTACGCTGCTTAATTTTTACAAGTGAACACTGTCTAAATAGTGTTAGATGTTATAAGCTTGATCCACAGAATATATTGTGTGGTATCCTGAAAGATAACAGTGGATTTTTTAATAGTCTTGTCATTGTGATTGAGGCACATCATGTGATCCAGAAAAAAATGAGAACATATAAAAACATTTAATGACACAATCAAACTCTGCTAAAATTCGCTCAGTTTAAGTCTGTAAATTTAATTTTAAAAAGTTAACATTATCAAATTTGAATTGACGTTTTATTTACTTCAAGAATTAATTTGATTAATCTGAAATACATAAATATGATTTTTGTTAGGTATATATTTGTTTCACAGGCATTATTATAATTACAAATAATTTAATTACTAAAGAATTTGAACTTTTGCGAAGGGAGACAACTGTAACAGAGCATTCCATACAACGTCATTCAATGAGGCGAACTCTTTCATAGAAAAAAAGAGAAGACATTGTTATCCTTGGCGATATACATTCTTGTCCATACAAAATATGATGGAAAATAGAAAAAAAGTTAGATTCAATTAAATCGTATCTGTTGCTACAGCAGACGAAATCAGCTTCGCAGCAAAACAAAATACGGTTAAAAGAAAAAGATAAGTGACAATTTTAAATAATAATACAACGAGCTCGCTATCTGTGACAATAGCATTGATATTATAACCTGTTTTAATAATATTACAGAACACAACGAAACAAACTTTTTGTGGACAAACTGTCAATAAATAAATAAATAAGAGAAAAAAGAAATGCTAAAAGATAAATAACATTGTACTAGAAACGGTGTAGAAGCCAGTGCGGTATCTCTCCCCTCAGCCTCAAAACAATTGTTAATGAATAACGATGTGTGTGTGTGTGTCTCTGTGTGTGTTAGTGTGTGTGTATGCATATGTATGTATGTGTGTTTGTGTTTGTGTACATATATTACATATATATCTGTATATATATATGTATGTGTATATATATATATATATATATATATATATATATATATATGTGCATGTATGTATATATGTATGTATGTGTGTATTATGCATATATTAATGTATGTATACATACAGATTATAAATATAGACAGATTGATGAAACCTGCGTGTGCGTGTGTGTGTGTGTGTGTGTGTCGGGTAGTGTTTTTTTAAGCTGTTAACTTTATTTATAGATACAGAAGAAAAGGGATACTATGTAAACAGTTTTTGAAATGTTTTAAATATATTTATAAATGTATTGTTCTAGGA
This sequence comes from Chrysomallon squamiferum, assembly GCA_012295275.1. Lineage (NCBI taxonomy): Eukaryota > Metazoa > Mollusca > Gastropoda > Neomphalida > Peltospiridae > Chrysomallon > Chrysomallon squamiferum. Next base: position 7,352,966 of record CM022677.1, read on the forward strand.
GTGTATTTCTGTACAATCCCGAATGCTTCTGTATCCATTTTTTTTTTTTTTTTTTTTTTTTTTATGTAGATGAATATATGTTTAGTAAAAACAGCAGAGAACTAGCTCTGTTATACAGATTAAATAAATTCGAATGAAATTAGTAAATGATTACTTTTTAAAATAAAATTCCTAAGCAAACGCGTTTTCTAATTCTAAATATATGCATAAAAACATCAAAACAATAACATACATGAATATGTGTGTGTGCGTGTGTGTGTGTGTATGTGGAATTGTGCATTCATTATTTCCCATTCTTTTTCTAAGGTTGATTAAAAATAATGCGGATAATTTCAGAACTATTACATTTCTAAATTGTCTTGGATAGCTTCTTTAATAACAGGCTAGAGTTGTCTTTTAAAACAAACTATTTGAGGTACTACTTTTTCACATTAAACTGATTATGACCATGAAATATGTACTTATATCTTGGCTTAAAACTGACTCCGTGTATGACGACTATACGTGAGTGTGTGCAAAACATTGACGGTAGTTACAGATAGTTATGGAAATTATAGGCCTAACGTTGGGATTGATCTTTTCTCAAGATAGATCTGAGATATGTCTGTTTAGTCGACATATTTATATTTAGCGCCGATCTTTCTACGTCACTGAAAATGTTTCGTCGCAAATAGTTTCGTCATTTTCACATTGAGATCAATGGCTGAAAAGCTCAATCGTTTTGAAGAAAATAATAGCTTATTTTAATAATTTTTATCAAAAGAATTTCATTGTTTTACAAGCAACGAAAATTAGGAAATATTGATCACAATACAAGTGAAAGTGAGACTAATTCCTACTAACTCTCGTGACAATGCAGATACCTGTGTGTAAAGGTGGGGTGTGTTTATTTGTTTTTGGTACCAATGGCAGTCTTCCAATTTACTTGTACCATTTTTTTTTTTTTTTACAAAGATTTGTTTTCTATTTCACTGCTTTGTTGAATAAAACTAATCAAATATATCAGTTTTCTCAACATTAATATAAGCAGTCGTCAATTCAGTCTAGTCAGCCCAGAGCCGGATTTCCCATACAGGCTTTCCAGGCTAGTGCCTAGGGCGGCAGTTTATGTTACATACATTCGTATTTTTACATTTGATTTATAAATAAATCATTATGTAAATATAAAACCATGTTTTTGCTTTCAACTAGATCATAAGTCATAACTATTCATATTATATAAACTAAGTGGAAAGGGTGAGGTGACTTGAGCCTTGAGGAGGGGGCGATAAAATTTCTTTTAGCCTATGGGCGACAAGCACATTAAATCCAAACCTGAGTCAGCCACACGGAACTCTCTTTTTTCTTACTTAAGTACCTATCTTTTTTACTTTCCTGTTGTATTTATAACAAATAAATGTTAGTTTAGGTATCTGTGTGTGTGTGTGTGTGTGTGTGTGTGTGTGTGTCGTTTTTATTATTTTATTGTTGTTATTATTATTTATTTATTTACCCTTGTTTAGAAGTTTTTAATCTTTGCAGACGCTAACAAAATAGATACATTCTGTAATAAAATATTCTATCGTTGTTAATCTTCATGTACTTAGACATTTAATATAAATGTATTTGTCTTGACTCATTATTTTATTACGTTGTGTCACTTTTCACTTGATTCACATTAAACACTCCTTAATACAGTTTTAAACACACACACTAATATTAATAATCAAAAGAAAGGTTAACACACTACTATTGAAATTTCAGAAATATACTAAAACATATTTACTTTCATATACACACGAAAACATGAATATACCCTTCATTTGATTAGTTTCTGCTCTGTTACTGACACTGATCGCACACACACACACACACACACACACACACACACACACACACACATTTTTGTTTTAAGAGAAATAAACTTGAAATGTAGTGCTATTATGAATTGTTTGATAGGATTATTTGTTGTTTTAACGCATACACAGTTTTAATATATGCGATATCTTACACAGACTACACAGTTTAAACTGCAATGCATATAAAACAAAGGAAAATGATTATTTCCAATATCTGTGAGTTGTCATAGTCGTAAGTTTTTTTTTTTTGGTTGTTTTTTTTGACAATGTTTTAAGACCTATATCAAACCTTGGTAAATTCCTGGACAATAATTAGCAACTTATGCGAGTTTCATTGTTTTGTGATTTTATTTGGTGCATTAACATAAATTAAGAAGAAGAAAGAAAAAATTAGGTGAAAAAATAACAACACCGTTTATTTGTAAAATGAACCATATCGATTTATAATTAGTACGTATATGTTAATAAAGATTATTATGTTCCTTTATTTGTTATTTGTTTTGAACTTTTGTTCTTTCTTGTTTTTAGTATAGTAGATGCAGAAAAATGCGTGATGATTGCCGGTGTTTACGGATTTACGATTGGCTAATAATAAGACTAAAAAAGAATTAAAAAACTAACAATAATAATAATAAAAAAAAAAACATTTCGATTTATAATTAGTAAGGTTATTATGTTCCTTTTATTATTTAACTTTTTTTTTTTTTTTTTTTTTTCACTGTATTAGTTTCGGAAAAAATGCGGGATGATTGCCGGTCTTTACGGATTTACTTCGACGTTTGAAGAATTTTATTCAGAATTGGTGTAATCGCTTTATCATCCAACAAAGAAGTTTCTTAAAACATTGCAGGAGACAGGTATTACTATTTATTATTATTGTTGTTAATATGTTTGGATTTTTTTTTTTGGTTTTATTTATTTATAATTTAAAAGTCATAGCCGCATGATGGCAGCCATCTTAATCGGGAACAATAATTATTTATTTATTTATTTATTTATTTATTTATTTTAGTTTTTTTTATTATTATTATTTATTTTTTTCACATAACGACTCTCGATTATTAATAAAATTCACAAGTGTTTTAATTAATGTGAACAACGTCATATAAAAGAAGAAATCATGTTTAGTCTTTTAATTTTGTTTTACCAATTACTAAATGATGTATCAGCCTATCGGGCAAATTTTGGGTGGCCAGTAATTAAATTTATTTTAAAAGAAAACACCATACAACAACTCACTGAGAATTTTAAATTTGTATTATTCTTATTCTTATTCTTATTATTATTCTTATTATTATTATTTATTTTTTTTAAATAGACTAATTCCATCGTGATGGCATTCACAGAACTCCTGTAGACAAGAGTATTGTTTACACTAAAACTGGTGTTGCCAGGTATAAAAAAAAACTTGTACAAGCTAAGCTGGAGATTGAACAAAAAGCCAAAAGGCTCAAGTTGAATCACAAGGCAAAACCAGTGAACAGAAGTGTAGGTGGTAAAACAACCTTGGTGCACAGAGCTGCTAAACAAATCAAAAACTGATTTAAAAAATATATCAACCCACCAGTGACAGCTTAGTGGTTCCCTAAGTTTTATAAAAATATTTTCCTGATTTGTTTTGTTAGGCTGTTCTCGTCAATGCCAGCGCATCATGAAATGCAGAGACCCTGCATCAGCAACACACAAATGCAGGCCATTTTCCAGAGAAGGGATACAAGAGACTTATGAAACATCATCCAAGGAACAGGCTGGTGTCAGGTAATGTCAGGCCTGTGTTAGAATGTTTTCAGAAACCTCTCAACAGTGGCAGGGTATGTTTTGGATGGGTTTGTGTGTGTGTGAGAGAGAGAGGGAGAAATATTGCATGAATGATCATATTGCCAAAAAATACCATTTATCATAAAAAAAAATAATAATAAAGTATCATTTTATGTAGGTCATGGCAGTATTGTTCAGTTGCTGTCTAGAAAGGGAATTTGCGTTAATGAGAAGGATGAACAAGCTGGATAGAAACTGCAGACTGCACAGTTCCAAGTTGTAAGTTTTTATCTTAGTTTTATTTCTCAGCAAGTAAAATAAGTTTTATAGTAACATCTCTTTAGTGATTGTAAAATAATAGCATAATGATAATCATTTATTTTCTTTTCTTTTTTTTAATTATTTAAATTATTAATATTACCATCATTATCATTATAATGATCAAAAATATCAAAAAACCCACAACTG
>CM022677.1:7357229-7376187 GCA_012295275.1 Chrysomallon squamiferum
AAATAGCAGAGACTAAATAAATAAATAAATAAATAAATATGAGTTTATGTAAAGTTAAGACTATAAAAATCTATTCTAGTAGTGAAAATCTAGAAATCAAGTTATATCCATTATCAGTAAAAATCTGTAACAAAGTTGACACCAGTCATCTTCATATAAAACTATAAGACATTAAGTAGAAAACACAAATGTGCTATATATATATATATTGATGAAAATTAAATCTTAACAGTAAAATCTCAAAAATAAAAAGAGAAAAAATTAAAAGAGTAAATAATAATAAAAAACTAAATATAAATAAATAAATATGGGACAGTATTTAGTATTTATACATTTTTTTCATATTGTTGAAATCACTTAATTGTACACCTTTAATTTTTCTACTGCATAGACTTTATAAATTGTCACTGTAATTATGTAACAAATGATTTTAATTTACTTCTCACGACTTCACACAAAATGTTGTATTTAAGTTGACAGTGTAAGAAAAACAGTTTATACATTCGTGCAGCATCACATAGTTCCTTTTTTGTGACTATGGATTGCTATTGATAATAACCATCCTTACTATAATTATGATTTATTATCGTTATTGTTCTTACAACAACACTTATCTCTATATACCTAATGTCATTATACACTGCTGTCAATAAACATCTCTGCATAATTAATGTTATTACACACTCCTGATAATAAAGATATCTGCATAATTAATGTCATGACACACTACTGAAAATAAAGATGTCTGCATAATTAGTAGCATGACACACTACTGACAATAAACATCTCTGAATTAATGTTATTACACTGCTGACAATAAACATATCTATATAGTTATTATTATTATATGCTATGGTTAGCAAACATCTATGTATAAAGATCTGTGGTATAATTACTGTTATTACTTGCTATTAAAACAAGCATCTAAAATATTAGAATCATTATTATTGTTCCTTATATATATATAGAAACCAAAAATAGTCACCATTTCACCAATCGAAGTGGGAGATTTCATTCCATTAGCTGTTCAATTATCTCACTTTGTTCAGAAATAATTTGTTTCATCCTCTCTTTTTTTTCATCCATCAAAGATTTAGTGTTGCTAGCTGGAACAAAAAATTAAGAGATACCCAAAATACAATATCGTTAGTAAAATCATAAATGTAATATAAATAACATTAGGAGACTCTGATTATATTCTAATGAGTATGTTGTCATCGTATCAATCACTTTAACATTTATATACCACAAAATGGACGATTTTGCAATGTCAGTTTACTGGAATAAAAGAGTGCGCACACTAGTAAGCATAAACCTCCTACTTTGGGAATACAGTAATGATTTGGTATGTGAAAACCCTGATACTTCTGAAACCTTTTTGGGCTTTAATACTTACTGTGAATGTTAATGATATGGTGCAATGGGTATGTGGATGTATGTATGTATGTATGTATGTATGTGTTTATGTGTATGTATGTATGTAAGTATGTATGTGTTTATGTGTGTGTATGTATGTATGTATGTATGTGTGTGTGTGTGTGTATGTAAGTATGTATGTTTATGTGTGTATATATGTATATATATGTATGTATGTGTTTATGTGTATATGTATGTATGTGTTTATGTGTGTATGTATGTATGTAAGTATGTATGTGTGTGTGTGTATGTATGTATGTATGTGTGTGTATGTAAGTATGTATGTATGTGTTTATGTGTGTGTGTATGTATGTATGTATGTATGTGTTTGTGTGTGTGTGTGTATATATATATATATATATATACACATACAATCACACACAATCATAAATATGTAGATAGAGATATTCATACATACAAATATACAAACATATATACATACATATACAAAGATATAAACAGAAAATAAAATTTTATATCAGTCTATTTTTAAACACTGAAGTGTTTGTTTTTTAAATTATTTTTAATTTACTTAATTATATTTTATTCTTTCTAAGTTATTACATTTTATATATACTTTATTTATTTTATTCTTTTTAATTTATTTAATTTTAAATATACATTATATTATTTATGTCTTAATTCATTACATATACTTATTTTTACTAATCTATGGTTACCAGTAGTGTAATTTCAAAAATGAATATATTAACTTACACTTATCATCAGAACAATAATAAAATGTTGTCCAAACCGATCCTGAAAATGTTTCATGAGGAAGGGGAAACTCCTCAGACAAATACAAAATCTTTCCCAGTAATGTATAAGCATGGTAATAAATTTCCTAGAAGTAAACATGATATTTTAAATTAGTTTTATCACTTTAAATATATATTAATATAAACTCTATCGTATATAAACATATGTATACAGACATCTATTTTATTTTATTGACAATAACGGCGGTTTGCAATTTGACTAAAATAGGCCGATTTGGCCACAAGCAATTTTCGAATATATCTGAGATCCATGACTTTTGACACCCTTCTCTTTTACACCCATTCTATAGTTGAATTTAGACAAACATAGAAAACTGATCCGATTGTAATAATAATAATAATAATAATAATAATAATAGATAAATAAATAAATAAATAATCATCCTCTTTTCCTACCTACCTTCCTTATTTGAAAATAAATACATTAACTGTAGCTGCTACCATTCTGAATAAAAAGACAGTTTGACAAGCCAAAAATAATAATAATAATAATAATAGTAATAATTGTAATATAATAATAATAATAAATAAATAAATAAAATAAAATTATGATATTTAATGTAAATTTAATTTAAAAAAAAAAAATGATTTATTTATTTACTTTATTATTATTAGATTTATTATTATATATATAGTTTTTTTGCATCAAAAGAACAAATTATTTAAATTTTGAGAAATAAATCTTATTTCTACTAACACGTCACACGGGTATGCAAACTTTATTTTACTAACACAAACGAACAATCTATTCTTGTTCAAACTTACAGAAATAGCTATATATCTGTCCTCTCTATTTTAGTTTGATATTTGAAAATATTAACCTGAAACCAGGTTGAAATAGTTAAACAGCGAACATCAGGATTCAGACGAATTTGATGGAAAGTTTTTTCATCTTCATTACCAAAAACGACGGCAACAAGGGCAGAGAACTCTTTTCTTTTTATTCTGAGATTCTTTTCCCGGTTTAATATCAAGATAAATCTCAGAAGGTAACACTTGAAAGCCTTCTTTGTTTCATATCTCTCAAACCACGGTTTGCTAGAATCTGAAAAACACCCTATAAAAATAATAAATAAATAAATAAAATATGTGTGTGTGTGTGTGTGTGTGTGCGTGCGTGTGTGTGTGAAATTAGGAATGAATATTCAGTTGTCGTGAAATTTTCTGATTAGACTCTGCACTTTGTATCTGGAAACGCACTGGTACAGAAAATCCAATAATCAAATGAGAAATACCAGACGCCGCTGACGAGACTCAAACGTATTACACCCTTTCACCTCGATTCCAGAGGCAGACGACAATATTACCGTGACAACGCCGACTGCCTACATGTGTGTATGCGCATGCAAGCATGGGTATGTGTCTATAAGTAGGTCTCACGTAAATATATACGTGCTTATGTTATATAGCCTGCTATTGTTTCGTTATGAAATAATAATTACAATCTTCAAATTTCTCTTTATTCTTATTTAAATTATTATTATCAAAACTATTTTTTCTCGGACAGAATAAAAAATAAATAAATAAATAAAAAGAAAACGAAAATAAGAAACAATCTAAAAAAAACAAAAAAACAAACAAAAAAACCCTATCAAAAACAAGAACAAGAAACAAACAAACAAAACAATTTTGCTTGTTTACCCAAGGCTCGATCCATGCAAGTCATGATACGGTGAAAATGTTTTTTATTTTCAGCAGTCCTTTCTTTGTCTATGTCCTGTATTCGTGGAACGTCACTGTCGTCTGCAGCATCCACCTAAACAAAATTCTAAGAGTTGTATATCTGATACAAGTGTATAGTGTTTGTAATTTAATTAGTGCAGATATTATTAAGTTCAATAATGTACCAAAATAGGTGCGCATATAATTGTGATGCAGGTGAGTAATATACATATTTGAGATTTATTTAACACAAGTGTTTGATGTAACAAGTACAGTTTATTTATTTCAGTTTCAGAATTTATAAGAATGTTATATTTAGTTAATTATGGACTATGATAGTTAATTAGAAAAACAAAATCATAACAACAACAACAAATAAATCCAGTTCAGAAATACATCAAATGACACAATAGCATTCGTTCGATTTAAATTCACTCAACATAATGTGCATCACATGTTTATGATCTTAGTCATACTTCACGATCAGCTCGGATATTCTTCTCAGTCAGGGTACATTTTGAATAATTAAAGCCGTACCTGAAACTCCATTACTTCCTCACAGGTTGATTCATATTCCGTGACACAGTTATTATCCCTCGGCAAAACCATCTTAGAGGAGCCAGCGCCTCGTGCACGCTTTGGTCTTCTAACAGCACAGGCCTCCAGAAGAATCCGTTGTTTAAACCCTTCACGATGCCGCTGAGTTGTCCACTCCTGATTCTTTCTTCAATGATTAAGGTAGTTTTATCTTTACCCGATCTATCCACGCCATCGGTTAATTCCAGTTTGTAAAATTTACGTGAGTGTTCTACAGCCTTCTGGAACTTTTCATTATCCGTCTACAAACAAAAATATTTCTAAGTATGTATATGCATAATATATATACATATGTAAGGAAATACACATAATGAAATTAATTAAAAGTTATAAGTATCTTGGCACAGAATATGGAAGGATATAAACAAAACTGAAGAAAATATTTAAGAAACCACCGATATACAGAACAGAAAACCCGCATAATTATAATGTTCATTTTCGTGTGTGTGTCATGATGAAAAATATAAAATTAGTTTCAATAATGAATTCATAATAATTATTTCAACGCATCATTTCTTTGATATTCAATTACTAAAATACATTTTATATGTCTGTACTATTCTTTATTTAAACATACCTTAATGTCTGTATAATTCTTTATTTCACATGTTTGTAATATAAATTATCTGAATAAATCCTAACTTTAATATTTGTGATTTAAATACATCTTTCCTAACTATATCTTATCTGTATCTTCATAATATTCGTTAATTAAATACATTCACTTACTGAAAAATGTCCTACACTTTAGTAATATTTGTTATTTAAATGCATCTCACATGTATGTAATATTAGTTAAATAAGCCAGCAGTCAGAGAGAGAGAGAGAGAGAGAGAGAGAGAGAGAGAGAGAGAGAGAGAGAGAGAGAGAGAGAGAGAGAGAGTATGTAAAAATGTAACATACCATTGTTTTAGCTAGACGTGGATGGTTATCCAAAGTCCTGCATGCCTGTATCAGTTCAGCTGCCTCTTTAAAACGACACTGATAGTTAACATCCTGACCCAGTTCATCGAGAACCGGGCGAGTGAAATCATTTCCAACTATAATGCTCATTTCCACAAGCTGATCGACATCATCAAACTGAAACAAAGATTCATTTTTCATATTCCAATATACAATCTACATTTCTGTGAGTTGATATAAATGATCACACTGAAATAATAATGTATTCACTATTACAAAGTACTGTACTCATTTCTATGTGTTGAGATAAATGATCAACAGTATCAGTCGTAACATAATACTAGTATAGACATAACATAATAACTGTAGAAGTCGTAATATAATAACAGTAGCAGTAATACAATAACAGTACAAGATGTGATATAATAACGATACCAGTGGTAATATAATAACAATAATACTAGCATCAGTTACAGTGTTAGCACATACTAATACAATTTCAAAATTATTTTATTACTTTGAGTTGCTCTCTTAGTTTATCAGACGTTATCATCTCACAACGCAAATGTTGAAGATTCTTTGGCCATCTCATTTCTTCATTTATAGGCCAAATTCCTCTGAATGGAATCACCTTGCTTTCTCTAAATATACAGAAATCTGCGTCATTTGATAAAATGGCAAACGCTTTCTCCCGTTCCTGTAATTCTTTAGCTATAACAGGATCAGCCTCAGAAAGAGACTGAACGATTTCACATTCACATTGTTTTATAATGGAGAACATTTCAGTGTCAAAATTAGCCGGGATTGGCGGCTCAACTGATCTGAGAGTAGAAATAGGTTTTTTTCGTGAACAAACATCAAGTATCTGTAAAGAAACAAATACAAATTATTATTATTATTATTATTAAATTTTCGCCGTGTTAATTAAGTATGCAGCATAGATTAGTATTCTAAAATTTTATTTTCAAAATATGATAATATAAAGCTACCATTACAAAGCACTTCTACAATTTGTTATCTTTGGTTTTATCAATCTTACTGATGGAGGTTTTCTTTGGCTTTGATTTGCATTCGATGTGTATCTATATTAGAAATGTATCCGTATGTACTTTACAGTGTATATATATATATATATGATCCGAATATTTACCGTATGTTTCAAATTCCACGAAAACTAGTCATGTGTTATTTCACTTTGTTAATTTGCCAACATTATCGGCCTAATTTCGTAGAAAATAAATATTGCATTAAAATATGTATTTGTTATCACATTTCTAATCCTGTATCTAGTTGCACAAAACAAATAAATTCGCTGAATGGATGTAAACTTTATTTTTGCATAACATTACCTTATTAGGAAACATTTCAGAATGATTTTCTAGTTTTACTGAACCAATTCGTGGAATTTAAAAAGGAAACTAGAAAGTAGTCGTTTATATAATACTGACTGTTCGTTTGAGAGTAAGGAACATCCAGCGAGAACGTGTAAGTTTGATTTAAAATTCTTATTCCTATACTTTATATTTAACTGATAGATTATTCATTACTTGTTCATTAAATTATAACTAGGATTAACGAATAGTTTATAGATATATAAGTCATGACTACAAGGAAGTGTCATATACAAACACTAGAAGGAAACAACACAACACACCACACCAATTACAAATTCATCTTTGTTCAGTAAGATCTCGTAAATTAGTGGGAAAGTTTTTTGGACCCAGTCAGATTTTGATAGACTAGTAAAAATTGGTATTTACATAAGGATACCGCAAAGATTTTTTCTTTAATTATTTTACTTTTACATTATTGAATTTAAAAACTAGATATTCTCAAACTAACAGAAATAGAAAAATCCAACTAAAAACTGCTTTACAAATATGTCTTACATCTTTCCGGTCTGTCTACTCGCTATTATATAGAGTAGAATATTTATATACATACATACATACATGCATGTGTACCAATAAATACTCTTGAAATATATCTGTATCTTGTATAGACTATACCAAGTACTGGATGTATACCTAAGGTACTTTACATACGTAATGTATAGCTACAATAACCAGATATTTTATACTGTTTACCCGTACACACTACATATATATATCGATATGTTTCGGATTCTATATAATTATATAAAATATCTCGTATATGCTGGAATGGTGGATGTGCATCAAGTGTATAATGAACGTTACCTATACATCTTGGTATAGTCTATACAAGATACAGATATATTTCAAGTATTTACTGGTACACACGATATGAATCCAGAAGCGTTAGTTTGTATGGACACATAAGGTATGAATTTTTGTAATATAAAACATACAGTACGAACTGGTCATACACGTGCATAGGTAATTGCATACTAACCTTGTCTTTCTTTTTTATTTCTTCTTGGCGATACTCGGACACTATTTTCCATTTGCTGTGTGTTTTATCAAAATAGTTTCCTCTACTACCATGAACAAAAAACACAAGTGTGATTCCAAGTGACTTTAGATCAGTGATAAATTTACTGATGTAAGCCTCTATAGATGCATACTCTGCTCCACAGATTTGCAAATATAGATTCCGGTTAAGACTTTTCCAAAAAGGTTTTAGCAGATAATATCTGAATGAACTGAAATCAACAAGAATTTCAATTCCTTTCCGCTCCCTTGCTACCTCGACAAGGTCAAGTTTTTCCGTACATTTATTTTCGAAGCAGTAGTTGAACAGACCTTTGATTCCCATGTCTATTTTTGTTTTCCTGCAAATTCAAAAACGAATATGAATATCGTTTTAGAAAATTATATAAACATTATTTTAAAATTAACACCGTATTTACTTATTATAAATATTGTTTTTCCTTATATTGTTTTCATTATAAAAGAAAAATAATAGTTATATAACTGGAACTGCAAAAAAAAGCTTATTATGTTTATTATGTTTATTTAAATAATTGTATACTATTACTATTCGATCTTTGTACACACAATAATCGAAGTGTTACAACAGTGTCGTAATATTACAGCTTATGTAAATAAATACTTATATAGTAATAATGATAATTATATTAATAATTATATAATAAAACTATATTTTCACGAGAAATTAGAATGCTCAACGCAAGCCTCCCAAATAGTGCATATTTTAAAAATGATAAAGAATTTACAGAAGTGAAATTGTATTCGTTATTTAAAATGAACTATAATTAATTTTATTTTCGAAATATTTCTGCAGTTTCGAATACAAATAGCATCTTTATGTTGAAAAACCTCAGTCGCTGCATATTTCTCATAAATCGATGTACATAGCAAATCATTTAAATTAAACTGAAACTACATGCCTGTAGCATAGGAATAAAATGAAGATGATGATGATAATAATAATAAAAGAAAGATAATATATTTATTATGCTATAAAAGTTAAGTGTTATGGAAGGAAAAAGAAGAAAAAAGAGAAATACTTTCTGAATGAGTTATGTATTAGGGATGAATTAATGGATGAAGTTTTATCATCTTTATTATCACTGACAGTTAATACCAGGCAGTCTGTTTACACAACTTTGGATGGCCGTGAACAGATCATCTCAACAATTTGTCTCTGGATTACTTCACTCAATTAATTCCCCATGTGGTGAGGTGAGACTGCACTTTCAGATAAACATACATGACAGTTCCACAACTTCCAGAAATATATATCTCACTTAGCTGGAATGTACTGGAAGAGATATCTCACTTAGCTGGACTGTACTGGAAGAGATATCTCACTTAGCTGGAATGTACTGGAAGAGATATCTCACGTAGCTGGAATGTACTGGAAGAGATATCTCACTTAGCTGGAATGTACTGGAAGAGATATCTCACTTAGGTGGAATGTACTGGAAGAGATATCTCACTTAGCTGGACTGTACTGGAAGAGATATCTCACCTAGGTAGATTGCATTGGAAGAGATATCTCACTTAGCTGGAATGTACTGGAAAAGATATCTCACTTAGCTGGAATGTACTGGAAAAGATATCTCACTTAGCTGGACTGTACTGGAAGAGATATCTCACTTAGCTGGAATGTACTGGAAAAGATATCTCACTTAGCTGGACTGTACTGGAAGAGATATCTCACTTAGCTTGAATGTACTGGAAGAAATATCTCACTTAGCTGGACTGTACTGGAAGAGATATCTCACCTAGGTAGATTGGATTGGAAGAGATATCTTACCTAGGTGGACTGTATTGGCGGAGATATCTCACCTAGGTGGACTGGATTGGAAGAGGTATCTCACCTAGGTGGATTGCATTTGAAGAGACATCTCACCTAGGTGGACTGTATTGGCAGAGATATCTCACCTAGGTGGACTGTATTGGCAGAGATATCTCACCTAGGTGGACTGTATTGGCAGAGATATCTCACCTAGGTGGACTGTATTGGATGAGACATCTCACCTAGGTGGATTGCATTGGAAGAGATATCTCACCTAGGTGGACTGTATTGGCAGAGACATCTCACCTAGGTGGACTGTATTGGATGAGACATCTCACCTAGGTGGACTGTATTGGATGAGACATCTCACCTAGGTGGATTGCATTGGAAGAGATATCTCACCTAGGTGGACTGCATTGGAAGAGACATCTCACATAGATTCTATTTTTGAAAAAAAATACATATTTTATTAAGAGGAGAAAATCGTTGTAAAAGCTAGTACGAAATATTTCCTAATAAAGTAATGTTATGTGCACATTTAAATTCTAAAGATATTTGCAAAGCTAAATCACAGTGCCTTTATAAAATTTCAACCATCCAAATCTTACCGATTCCAAAAAATATTCCCGTCGATTTACGAGATTTTGTCTTTTGTCAGCTAGGCGCAATTTCTATTTAACGTGTTGTTATTTGCTCCTTATGTAAGTGTTTATTATACTTTTTTTTTAAATTAAATAACATATATGAAAAGGCAATTCGTGAACCGGAAGTGCATTTTATTTCTCATTTATGTTATTTAGCGAACGTGAGTAAAGAAACTGAAAAAACGCATTAGGAATTTTCGTGGAATTAGAAAAAGAAAGTGCATATTCGTTCAGCGAATTTATTTGGTTTCTATAACTGGATGCTGGATTAAAGAACACATTTAGAAATGTGATATAAAATACATATTTTAATGCGAAATTTATTTTGTGCGGAATTTATCTATACATTTTGGCGAACTTGGTTAAACAAAGAGAAAGCACTCATGACTGTTTTCGTCGAATTAGAAAAATGAGGTAAATATTCGGATCAGTGAACATATCAGGAAATATCTTCTCTACTGAGTGGGCTCCCTTCGCTCACTCAGCACAAAAATAATAATAATAATAATAATAAAAATATAGCGACTCTTCAAGTTTCTTTTTGTTTTGTTAATATGAAATAACTCCTAACCTGTACATAACACATATTTCTACCTTTTATTTAACAAAACTATGACAGTTCTACATTCTTATTCACTTTTATCAGTCATGTAGACTTAAATGTGACAATTGTCAGCCGATATATAACAATACAGAAAGAGAAATTAGGATACTGAGATATGAAAGAAAAATAGCGAGTAGACAGACCGGAAAGATGTAAGACATATTTGTAAAGCAGGTCTTAGTTGGATTTTTCTATTTCTGTTAGTTTGAGAATATCTAGTTTTTAAATTCAATAATGTAAAAGTAAAATAATTAAAGAAAAAATCTTTGCGGTATCCTTATGTAAATACCAATTTTTACTAGTCTATCAAAATCTGACTGGGTCCAAAAAACGTTCCCACTAATTTACGAGATCTTACTGAACAAAGATGAATTTGTAATTGGTGTGGTGTGTTGTTTCCTTCTAGTGTTTGTATATGACACTTCCTTGTAGTCATGACTTATATATCTATAAACTATTCGTTAATCCTAGTTATAATTTAATGAACAAGTAATGAATAATCTATCAGTTAAATATAAAGTATAGGAATAAGAATTTTAAATCAAACTTACACGTTCTCGCTGGATGTTCCTTACTCTCAAACGAACAGTCAGTATTATATAAACAACTACTTTCTAGTTTCCTTTTTAAATTCCACGAATTGGTTCAGTAAAACTAGAAAATCATCTAATGTTATGCAAAAATAAAGTTTACATTCATTCAGCGAATTTATTTGTTTTGTGCAACTAGATACAGGATTAGAAATGTGATATCAAATACATATTTTAATGCAATATTTATTTTCTACGAAATTAGGCCGATAATGTTGGCGAATTAACAAAGTGAAATAACACATAACTAGTTTTCGTGGAATTTGAAACATACGGTAAATATTCGGATCATATATATATATATGTACTGTAAAGTACATACGGATTCATTTCTAATATAGATACACATCGAATGCATGTCAAAGTTGAAAAAAAACCTCCGTCAGTAAGATTGATAAAACGAAAGATAACAAATTGTAGAAGTGCTTTGTAATGGTAGCTTTATATTATCATATTTTGAAAATAAAATTTTGGAATACTAATCTATGTTGCATACTTAATTAACATGGCGATTGAAAATATAATAATAATAATAATAATAATAATAATAATAATAATCATAATCATAATCATTTTTATTTGTTTCTTTACAGATACTTGATGTTTGTACACAAACGAACATTTTTCTACTCTCAGATCAGTTGAGCCGCCAATCCCGGCTAATTTTGACACTGAAATATTCTCCATTATAAAACAGTGTGAATGTGAAATCGTTCAGTGTCTTTCTGAGGCTGATCATGTTATAGCTAAAGAATTGCAGGAACGGGAAAAAGCGTTTGCCATTTTATCAAATGACGCAGATTTCTGTATATTTAGAGAAAGCAAGGTGATTCCATTCAGAGGATGTTGGCCTATAAATGAAGAAATGAGATGGCCAAAGAATCTTCAACATTTGCGTTGTGAGATGATAACGTCTGATAAACTAAGAGAGCAACTCAAAGTAATAAAATAATTTTGAAACTCTGTTTGTATGTGCTAACACAGTAACTGCTGCTAGTATTATTGTTATTATATTACCACTGGTACTGTTATTATATCTCACTAAACTCATATTACTACCATTTCTACAGTTATTACATTCAAATAAGAAATATAACAGAAAACTCATAGTGCAGCTTCTATTACTACCAGCTCAACATTTATTACATCCAAATAGGAAATATAACTGAAAACTGCAGCTTCTGCTACTACTACGTCTATAGTTATTACATCCAAATAAGATATACAACTGATAACTCATGTAGCTTCTATTACTACCAGTTCTACAGTTATTACATCCAAATAAGAAATGTAAGTGAAAACTCATCGTGCAACTTTTATTATTACTACTTCTACAGTTATTTGGATGTAATAACTGTAGAACTGGTAGCAATAGAAGCTGCACTATGAGTTTTCAGTTATATTTCTTATTTGGAGGTAATAACTGTAGAAGTAGTAGACAAATATCTTAATTCTAAAATTTAAAAATTATTTTGAAAAGTTCATCATCGAGTATTTTCCCGTATTTTCCCGTAGTATGGTTAAAGAGAAATTTATTTATTTACTTATATTGGCAGTTTATTGTTACTACTTATTACAGTTACATAAGTGTTTGTGTGTGTGCGCGCGTGCGTGCGTGCGTGTGTGTGTATGAGTATGTGTATGTGTGTGTGTGTGTGTGTGTGTGTGTGTGTCTGTGTGTGTGCTTTTTCTAATGTTTACAGTTGCTTTATATTCCGCCTGTCACTTGTATGATGAAAAGCGGAGGAATTGCAGGAGTAATTATCAGCTCGGGAGTGGTGGGTGTTACGGGTTCTTGTTTCACGTCTAGCGACAAGGTTCAACACGTTGCCAAGTAACGCGAGTTCCTTTTCTTTTTCTATAAAAGAAGCGAGATTGTTTTAAATTATTATTTATTAGTGGAGAAGTGTCGACAAGTCGCTGTCCACTGAAAGCTCTGGGTAACAAGTTTTATATATATATATATATATATACATACATACATACATATATTTACTGTTAATTTTATCCATCTATGATATTCTTTACTGATAGTGAATGTTCGGCAATAACCCGAATACAGTTTTAAAAATGACTTGTGTCTGTTGCTTCTAGTGTATAAAAAGGAGATATGGTATCCGTCTATCTATCTATCTATCTATTATATATATAATACTATTACAGCTACAGCAACAACTAATATTGTTGTTTGAGTGTGTGTGTGGGTGTGTGAAAGTGATTTGTTCTGTAATCTATTTTAGAAAGATGACGTCACAATATTTATTTTTAGCATCATATCTCTCTACTTTTGCTTAGGAAGTGTTAGAAAACTGAAATCAAACTGAATATGAAAAAAAATAAAAATAAAAATAAATAAAACAAAATGAAACAATAATATATGGTTTTGTTCGTCATCCTAAAAATTCTCAAGTCTCAGTACCGGCCGTTCCCCTCCTCTGTGATTATTGTGAATCAGACCCTTGCTCCAACTAACTCGAGCGTGCAGAGAGAAGAAACAATTAAATATGCTTTGTAACTTTGGGCTTTAAAAGACGAGTTTACAGATCCCCAGTGTTTTATCCAGTTTAGTATCTAGTCACGTTATTGAGATATCAGTTACTATATTTTGTTGTTTGTAAGTAGTAGAGAGAGGGGGTCAAAGACCATCCTTCATATCTGTGAATAGAACATTTTATACATATGTTAATAATAATAATAATAATAATAATAATAATAATAATAATAAAACAGTGATAGTAATAACATCGTTTATTAAGCGATCCTGGCATTTTAATATTGGCTGTTTGGCTGACTGTCGTATAAATTTCCTAGAGAAATTGTTATTTTATTTAATTGCAGTGTTATGTTTTTAGATGTTGATTATTTATACGTACTGTTCCTTATGATGTATTACTAAAATACTTTTCACACATGATTAATTACAGTTCTTAGTAGTAGTAGTAATTGTAGTAATAGCAGTAGCAGTAGTGGCCGTTGGAGTAGTAGTAATAACTAATACAGATATTAGCAGTAGTATTTACAGTTGACTTTTAGTAGTAGTAGTACTAGTAACAGTAGTAGTAATAGAAGTAGTAGAACTAGTAATACTAGTAATAGTAATAATAATAATAGTATGCAAACAAACGCAAACAGTTGTTTTGCTACTACTACTGCCACTATAATAATAATAATGATAATAATAATAATAATAATAATAATAATTATAATTATTATTATTATTATTATTATTATTATTATTATTATTATTATTATTATTATTATTATTATTACGTCATGCGATCTTGCTTTCTATGACAACATGTTAGTTGAGAAGCCAATTAAACAAATATATATTTACATATAAAACATTTAAAAGAAGAAAAATTTCGAAGGTTTTCGTTAAAACGACGTTCTCTTTCAGAACTGATTCACTTTTACCAAAAATCTATAAATTGTCAGTTTGTGCTGAATGAAGACACGCTTCAGATTAACTGATATTTAAATCTGCACAAAAGTTGGACTAACCTAAACCTAACCAAAACCCTAACCAAAATGCTAACCATACTTCTGAAACTCCTCATATGATTTTCCAGGTCTTGCAGCTTTTTCAGCTATTTAAATTAACCCTGGGCATAAACCTTACTCGAAACAGTGTGATAAAATTAAGGATGTTTTGAAATAAATCTAACCAAATAATTTCCTATCATTTAACAATGTTTCCAAATAAACTAAAGACAAAATATTTTGATAAATGTATATTAAATCACCTAACTTTAACCCACTATGAAAGATTTACTAAAATAATAATTTTTTTCTCTCTCACAATATTTAACTTTCAACATGTTTTATAATGCATTTAACATTTTGTATAAGCAGTAAAAATTTAAAAACTGGACTTCATTTGTGTCAGGAACTGAAGTTTCCATTAATTAATACTGAACCTCAACTATTTTTAGTCATAATAATTATAAGCTTTTCAGAGTTATGGCCCTTTGTTTATATAAAAATATGTTCTCGAGCCAGGTCAGTCAATGAATTCATCTTTACTCATTTTACATCCATCATTAATTCCAGTACAGTCATTCCGTCAACAAGAGATAACGTTCTCCAGTCGATCAAGTACACACTCCAGTTGTTTTATTTCTTTGTCACTTGAACTGTTTTCTGAACGTGATCTTTTCCATCTTCTTGTTTGTTATAAACCAGTCTGTTATATGTAACATGGACAACGATACATCATCTGATTAGTCCGATTTGTACTGTCTTTGGTTGATGAAAATATGGTAACGCTATATATTATTACACCTATGGGCCATTGGGATATTCTGTAACGACTCGGATATACACTGAAGTTGATTTTTGCATATTTTGCATAAAATATTGGTGTGATCAATACTGTAATAGTTTAATCTGATTTTTAACCCCTAAAAACATGTGTATAGACACCAAAATTATTTTGATACCATGTGTAGTTACTGAAATATTGACGAAAATGAGATTTTCAGTAATGGCAGCCGTAATATGCCTATTCAGCACAATACATTGGTGTGATTTTGACTGAAATGGCTTAATCTGATTCTTTACCCCTCAAAACATGGGAAAAGACACCAAAATTATTTTTATACTATGTATAGTTACTGAGATATTGACGAAAACAAGATGTTCAGTAATGGCGGCCTTAATTTGCATATTGTGCGGATTGCCCAAGGATGACAGAGTGGCATCATTCAGATTCTTAAAGAGCACATCTCGGAGGTATAGAAACAGCAAAAAAACTTTGTACGGACTGTATTGCAAGGTTCTCCAAAAATCTGGGGTTTGGCAACCGGACTATAGATAGTGATGGCGGCGTTAAAACTGCAGTGTTATTTTCATGTGGCCGTGTGAAGTTAATCCTAGTTTTTCAGTGAATCATGTTCTGGTGTTTATAAAATGTTACACTAGATGCCCCCTCTTTATTTCTCGATATATTTTTGACGTCACATATAAAGCTACTGTTATTTTAAAGAATTACAACAACGAAGCTCCATCAATAGTACAATCATACCTGTAATATTCAGTGCAATTTGTCGTATAACTACCTGAATATCATCTCGTTCAAGAAGGATAGTTGAGAAATTTAGAAATAAAGAGGCCTTCCAGATTCCAATTCTCTGTTACTAACAAAATCAGGATTAGTTTTTAGCTGCACCTGAGATGGTGTTGATAATTAAATATTGATTTTTTTTTCTAGACAGGAGTGTATTTAAAAGCTGAGGTTACACTTGAAATATTAGCAAATAGTTAATTACATTTGAGTGATATTAATATTTCTAGTTGGAAGTGCAGTGAATATTCAGGAATAAAATGTAGCAGCCAGATACAAATGACATTTCATTAGCAACTGTGATATTAATGTGATGTTTCTCAACGGAATTTGTGTTTTTTTTACTATATCAGGTCAGAATAATTTGTTACTCAGCAAAAATAACGTAGTGTTTTTGTTAAGACAATACACTATTTACGTTAATAATTTTACGCTGCTTAATTTTTTCATGTCAACATTGTTTAAATAGTTTTAGATGTTATTAGCTTGATCCACAGAATATATTGTGTGGTATCTGAAAGATAACAGTGGATTTTTTAATAGTCTTGTCATTCTGCTTGAGACATGTGATCCAGAAAAAAATGAGAACATATAAAAACATTTAATGACATAAAATTCGCTCAGTTTAAGTCTATAAATTTAATTAATAAAAGTTAATATTATCAAATTTTAATTGACGTTTTATTTACTACAAGAATTAATTTGATTAATCTGAAATACATAAACATTTTGAGGTTTATTAAACGATTTTTATTAGGTATATATTTGTTTCACATTCATTATTATAATTACAAATAATTCTTTTACTAAAGAATTTGAACTTTTGCGAAGGGAGACAACTGTAACAGAGCATTCCATACAACGTCATTCAATGATGCGAACTCTTTCATTGAAAGAAAAATAAAAGATATTGTTATACTTGGCGATATGCATTCTTGTCTATACAAAATATGATGGAAAATAGAAAAAAGTTAGATTCAACGAAATCGTATCTGTTGTTACAGCAGAAGAAATCGACTTCGCAGCAAAATAAAATACGGTTAAAAGAAAAAGATAAGTGACAATTTTAAATAATCATACAACGAGCTCGCTATCTGTGACGATAGCATTGTTATTATAACCTGTTTTTTTAATATTACAGAACACAACGAAACAAACTTTTTGTGGAAAAACTGTCAATGAATGTGGGAAATAAATAAATAAATAAATAAATAAAGAGAGAGAGAGAGAGAGAGAGAGAGAGAGAGAGAGAGAGAGAGAGAGAGAGAGAGAGAGAGAGAGAGAGAGAGAGAGAGAGAGAGAGAGAGAGAAAAGAACTACTAAAAGATAAATAACATTGGTAATTGAAACGGTGTAGCAGCCAGTGCGGTATCTTTCCCTCAGCCTGAAAACAAATATTAATGAATAACGATGTGTGTGTGTGTGTGTATGTGTTTGTAGGTGTGTTTATCTGTGTGTGTGACTGTGTGTTTGTGTGTATGTGTGTATGTGTGTATGTGCGTTTGTGTTTGTGTATATATAATATTTACTTGTACCATTTTTTTTTTTTACAAAGATTTGTTTTCTATTTAACTGCTTTGCTGAATAAAACTAATCAAATATATCAATTTTCTCAACATTAATATAAGCAGTCGAATTCAGTCTAGTCAGCCCAGAGCCGGATTTATCAATAAATCATTATGTAAATGTAAAACCATGTTTTTACTTTCAACTAGATCATAAGTCATAACTATTCATATTATATGAATAGGTGAGGGGGACTTGAGCCTAGAGGCGGGGGCGGTAAAATGTCTTTAGCTTATGGGAGGCAAGCTCATTAAATCCAACCCTGAGTCAGCCACACGGAACTCTCTTTTTTCTTACTTAAGTACATATCTTTTTTACTTTCCTGTTGTATTTATAAAAATAAATGTTAGTTTAGGTATATGTTTGTGTGGGTGTCGTTTTTATTATTTTATTGTTGTTATTATTATTTATTTATTTACCCTTGTTTAGAAGTCTTTAATATTTACAGACGCTAACACAATAGATATATACTGTAATAAAATATTTTATCATTGTTAATCTTCATGTACTTAGACATTTAATATAAATGTATTTGTCTTGACTCATTATTTATTTACACTGTGTCACTTTTCACTTGATTCACATTAAACACTCCTTAATACAATTTTAAACATTGATCGCACACACACACAAACACACACACACACACACTTTTGTTTTAAGAGAAATAAACTTGAAATTTAGTGCTATTATGAATTGTTTGATTGGATTATTTGTTGTTTTAACGCATACACAGTTTTCATATATGCGATATCTTACACAGACTACACAGTTTGGTAAATTCCTGGACAATAATTAGCAACTTACTGTAGTGTGAGTTCTAAGTTTTGTGATTTTATTTGGTGCATTAACATAAATTAAGAAGAAGAAAGAAAAAATAGGGTGAAAAAAAATAACAACACCGTTTATTTGTAAAATGAACCATATCGATTTATAATTTGATTAAA
>CM022677.1:7376387-7450784 GCA_012295275.1 Chrysomallon squamiferum
CCAACTTCATATAAATATTTTACAAATAAATATCTGCATTCTATTACTATCATCACCGTCACCATCATTGCCTTTTTACATCATCATCACTGTTTTATTCTACATTATCATCATCATCATCATCATGACATCTTTTACATCATGATCATCATCACTGCCATTTTCTACGTCAACATCGTCATCATCATCCCATTATTATTATTACTATGAACATAAGAATAAGAACTTTTTGAAATAGTTAAGTTCAGCCATAGCAGCAGAATAAAATATATAATAGAATAGTAAAATATATAGTAGAATATATAGATGAATAAATATTTCTATTTTTGATCAGTAGAATAAAAAAAAAAAAAAGATGGATACCAGCTGAAGGAAAACTAATACACCTAGAGTGATGTTGTAAGGCTTCAAATATTACTCATATCCTAGTAGAAGACAAAATTCGATTAGCAAAGAAGTTTTTCCAAAACAGAGAAGTAAATATACGACTAATAACAGACTGATTGTTAATGTGTCCAGCTGGAAAATTTCGTCCGACTTTCCTGACTCTGAGACGTGGCAATTTCCATTTCTTGTGGTGTGCACGATGATGGTGAATCTTTCAGAGCAAACTGGACAATTTATTCTGCTTCTAGACCACCTCAACAAACAGCTGAAAAAACCCCTCATGTAAACATGAGTCTTCATGACATCCATCATCCTCTGCTTTCCGTTTTCTAGATGTTGATATCTCTGGTCCTCCACATGATGTTTCTCCAGAGTAACTTTCTGAAATTATATTTTTTGTTGTTTGAACTATTTCTATTTTTATTTTATTTTATTTGCAGTAAACTGGATTCAGCAATGGTGAGTGATGCTGATGTTGATGTCCCTGAAATTTCTCCTTGTGATGTTTCTCCAGAGTCACTTTCGGAAGACATTCAAACTTTTGGAGGCTTCTCCGGGCATTCATCATCCTCTGCTTTCCGTTTCCTAGATGTTGATGACCCTGGTCTTTCTCCACGTGATGTTTCTCCTGAGTCACATGTTTAGTTTCAGACTGTTGTATTGATTCAGCAGTGGTGGTTGATGCTGATGTTGATTTCCTTGGTCTTTCTCCAAGTGATGTTTCTCCAGAGTCACATTTTGAAGTTTCAGACTGTTGTATTGATTCAGCAGTGGTGGTTGATGCTGATGTTGATGTCCCTGGTCTTTCTGCTCTGTGATGTTTCTCTAGAGTCACATTTTGAAGTTTCAGACTGTTGTGTTGCTTCCGCAGTGGTGGTTGATGCTGATCTTGATGTTCTTGGTCTTTCTCCACGTGATGTTTCTCCTGAGTCACTTTCGGAAGACTTTAGAACTGTTGGAGTCTTCTCCGGGCATTCATCATCCTCTGCTTTCCGTTTCCTAGATGTTGATGTCCCTGGTTCTCCACATGATGTTTCTCCAGAGTAACTTTCTGAAATTATATTTTTGTTGTTAGAACTATTTCTATTTTTATTTTATTTTTTATTGCAGTAAACTTTCCTTATTTTTTTTTTTTTTTTTTTTTTTTTTTTTTTTTTTTTACTCTACTGCTAGTAACAAAAGGATAAGTACTCCTGCGTTATTCGAGTTATCGGCAGAAAATTAGGTTTTGCATATTCGTTTATTTTTTTTATCCATCTGAAGACACTGTTTGTTCCAGTAAGTCTATTTTACACGTGTACACTAGTGTGAAATTTATAAATTTATTAAAATGTTATAAAGAAGATTCCCACTGAGCTATTGCGAGTTAGTTCTAGTTCAGAAATTTGATTTACAGTGAAACTAGAAAATCGGGGAGCGTCGTGGGTACGACCTCCATTTCCATATTTCTTATGTTTTATGCATCTTCAGCATCACTTAATGAAGAATAAATACATAAAATAAAAACTAATTTAACTTGTCTCATAATATTTTATTATCATTTAGTGGATTTTTAGAAATGCATCTTGTAGTAATTATTGTAGATATATAGCATTTGTAGTTTAGTTCCCTTTAATATTAATAAAAAAATGTATTATTAATTAGTTATTTCTGTCATTGTCATTATTGTAATTTTATTATTACTTTTTTATTCATTTATTTATAAATTTATTATTAATTTGTTATTGTCATTATTGTAATTTATATATCATTTTTAATATTATTTTATTATTTATTAAACTTTAAAAAAAATAAACATAAACTGATAATTTACACAATTATTATTACTTTTGAATTTACATTAATATTGCTTGATTTGCTTGTAATACAGTTTAATAGAATGTTCTATTTAATTGATATACAAGACATTAAATGTTATAATATAATAAATATACATTATAAACTATGTAGAAATTAATATAAATATGTTTTTGTTTGTGTGTTTTTGTATATATTAGTGTAAGTTTGTTCTTGTTTAGTCAGAAACACAAATGCACATACACACATACATAAATGTGCACAAGCATGCACATGCACACAAACACACACACACACACAATAGTTTTACATTTTTAATTCTGTAAATATTTAAATAGATTATTACTGTTATAATTTTTGAGTCTTCCATGAAATAAATATTTGATAACAACACTTTTTATTCCATTTAAAATTTATTTTAATTTGAAAATTTTATATTTCATTGACTATTATTCCTTATCATTTTCGTTAACTTGAAAATTTGTATTTACTCCTATATATATATATATATATATATTCCTTTGTTTCCTTTTGAGTAATATTTAAGAATAAGTATAACTTTTCCAGCAACTATTATTTATATGTTGAGAATTGAGTTAAAATTCAAAATATTCTTAGACTCAATTTTATACAATTATTGCCTTCACAAAGTATACAAATCATTTCATTTTATTTTGTAATTTGTCCTGTTTTGTGTGAATGAATACCCCAATTATTTATTTATTCATTTATTCATTATGATATTATAAGTAACTGACCATGGATAATAATTTTCATAACATAAGGGAAATAACTCTCTTTTGATAAAACTTTAGTTATATTGTTAAAAACATATGAAATAAATAAAGAATACAATTTCCCACCCAAATTAAAAACAAAAACAATAATAATTAACACCCTGAAAACAATTTTATATCTTTTTTATTTACCAAGAAACAGTAACAATGAATTAAAAAATCAAATTCAACAGCAAAATTGTAACAAATATAAAAATTAATTAATTAAAAATAACAAAAATATCATAAAAAGAAAATATAATTTAACTACAGCTGTTACTAATTTATGACCTGTTTTAAATTAGTACATCGAATAATTAATTACTTTATTTAACAGGAGCTAGTAATAAAAATTGATCTAGACATCTGTTTTGTATTAAAGTTTACTAAATAAATTGATTTAATGCTTTATCTTCTGAGTTTATATTCTATTTTGTGCAGACATAAATGCATGCACTCATATAACACAAGGAAAAGACACTAAAGAAACTAACACATATACAAACATTACAATACTCACACAACAGAAAATACACAGTCTCACACACAAACATTCACTTAGGCAAAACTGACACAAACAGACATACCAACATACATACTGACACATACACACCACACACACACACACACACACACACACACACACACACACACACACATTCACTTAGGCAAAACTGACACAAACAGACATTCCGACATACACACACACTGACACATACAGTACAGAACATAAATTTAATACATAATAACTGATATTATCAAAAACACTTCTTATAATAATTGGCCTATGAAAACAACAAAGATAAAGATAAAACTCTGAAAAAAAAACACTAATAAAAATATGATTTCCTTTATAAACTTTGGTCTGTGTATTTTATCAGCACATAAATATCAGTATGATTGTGAGTGAATTAACAGCATATTTTATAATGTTTGTTTTGTGTCTTTTACAAATAACAAAAATATCGTAAAAAGAATATATAATTTAACTACAGCTGTTACTAATTTATCACCTGTTTTAAATTAGTAAATCGAATAATTAATTACTTTATTTAACAGGAGCTAGTATTAAAAATTGATCTAGCAATTATACTATTCCTGTGTATCAGAATATGTGGAATAGAGCATTAAAAAAATAATAGTACGACTATTGCAACTACAACTACTGTTCCTACTGCACCTCTATTAAAACTACATAGCTGCTATTATTATTATTATTACTACTGCTGCTACTACTACTACAACTACAGTTATGATAACTCCTTTACCACACTACTACATTACCTTTTATTATCACTATCCTACAAGGTTAGCTATTATTATTATTATTATTAATTACTGTTTCTACTACTACTGTTTCTAGTTGTTTTTTTGATGCAGTAGTAGCTGTTATAATTACTACTGCTGATGCTATTGCTACTATTACTGCTATTGCTGCCGATGTTTTTGGTGCTAATAACATCTCTGTCACAAATAATAACACAACTGTTTACTACTATAAAATACAAGAAGCTATTAACAAGTGTTATTTTCCTCCTGTGTACGTGTATAATAACACAACAGTTTACTACTATAAAATATGAGAAGCTATTAACAAGTGTTATTTTCCTCCTGTGTACGTGTATAATAACACAACAGTTTACTACTATAAAATACGAGAAGCTATTAACAAGTGTTATTTTCCTCCTGTGTACGTGTATAGTAACACAACTGTTTACTACTATAAAATACAAGAAGCTATTAACAAGTGTTATTTTCCTCCTGTGTACGAGTATAATAACACAACAGTTTACTACTATAAAATACGAGAGGCTATTAACAAGTGTTATTTTCCTCCTGTGTACGTGTATAATAACACAACTGTTTACTACTATAAAATACGAGAAGCTATTAACAAGTGTTATTTTCCTCCTGTGTACGAGTATAATAACACAACAGTTTACTACTATAAAATACAAGAAGCTATTAACAAGTGTTATTTTCCTCCTGTGTACGTGTATAATAACACAACTGTTTACTACTATAAAATACAACAAGCTATTAACAAGTGTTATTTTCCTCCTGTGTACGTGTATAATAACACAACTGTTTACTACTATAAAATACAACAAGCTATTAACAAGTGTTATTTTCCTCCTGTGTACGTGTATAGTAACACAGCTGTTTACTACTATAAAATACAAGAAGCTATTAACAAGTGTTATTTTCCTCCTGTGTACGTGTATAGTAACACAGCTGTTTACTACTATAAAATATGAGAAGCTATTAACAAGTGTTATTTTCCTCCTGTGTATGTGTATAGTAACACAACTGTTTACTACTATAAAATACAACAAGCTATTAACAAGTGTTGTTTTCCCCCTGTGTACGAGTATAACAACACAACTGTTTACTACTATAAAATACAAGAAGCTATTAACAAGTGTTATTTTCCTCCTGTGTATGTGTATAGTAACACAGCTGTTTACTACTATAAAATACAACAAGCTATTAACAAGTGTTATTTTCCTCCTGTGTACGTGTATAGTAACACAGCAGTTTACTACTATAAAATACAACAAGTGTTATTTTCCTCCTGTGTACGTGTATAGTAACACAGCTGTTTACTACTATAAAATACAACAAGTGTTGTTTTTCCTCCTGTGTATGTGTGTATAGTAACACAACTGTTTACTACTATAAAATACAACAAGTGTTATTTTCCTCCTGTGTACGTGTGTATAGTAACACAACTGTTTACTACTATAAAATACAAGAAGCTATTAACAAGTGTTATTTTCCTCCTGTGTATGTGTATAGTAACACAACTGTTTACTACTATAAAATACAACAAGCTATTAACAAGTGTTATTTTCCTCCTGTGTATGTGTGTGTATAGTAACACAGCTGTTTACTACTATAAAATACAACAAGCTATTAACAAGTGTTATTTTCCTCCTATGTACGTGTATAGTAACACAACTGTTTACTACTATAAAATACAACAAGCTATTAACAAGTGTTATTTTCCTCCTATGTACGTGTATAGTAACACAACTGTTTACTACTATAAAATACAACAAGCTATTAACAAGTGTTATTTTCCTCCTATGTACGTGTATAGTAACACAACTGTTTACTACTATAAAATACAACAAGCTATTAACAAGTGTTATTTTCCTCCTGTGTACGTGTATAGTAACACAGCTGTTTACTACTATAAAATACGAGAAGCTATTAACAAGTGTTATTTTCCTCCTGTGTATGTGTATAGTAACACAGCTGTTTACTACTATAAAATACAACAAGCTATTAACAAGTGTTATTTTCCTCCTGTGTACGTGTATAGTAACACAGCTGTTTACTACTATAAAATACAACAAGTGTTGTTTTCCTCCTGTGTACGTGTATAGTAACACAACTGTTTACTACTATAAAATACAACAAGTGTTATTTTCCTCCTGTGTACGTGTATAGTAACACAACTGTTTACTACTATAAAATACAAGAAGCTATTAACAAGTGTTATTTTCCTCCTGTGTACGTGTATAGTAACACAACTGTTTACTACTATAAAATACAACAAGCTATTAACAAGTGTTATTTTCCTCCTGTGTATGTGTATAGTAACACAGCTGTTTACTACTATAAAATACAACAAGTGTTGTTTTCCTCCTGTGTACGTGTATAGTAACACAACTGTTTACTACTATAAAATACAACAAGTGTTACTTTCCTCCTGTGTACGTGTATAATAACACAACTGTTTACTACTATAAAATACAAGAAGCTATTAACAAGTGTTATTTTCCTCCTGTGTACGTGTATAGTAACACAACTGTTTACTACTATAAAATACGAGAAGCTATTAACAAGTGTTATTTTCCTCCTGTGTATGTGTATAGTAACACAGCTGTTTACTACTATAAAATACAACAAGCTATTAACAAGTGTTGTTTTCCTCCTGTGTACGTGTATAGTAACACAACTGTTTACTACTATAAAATACAACAAGCTATTAACAAGTGTTATTTTCCTCCTGTGTATGTGTATAGTAACACAACTGTTTACTACTATAAAATACGAGAAGCTATTAACAAGAGTTATTTTCCTCCTGTGTATGTGTATAGTAACACAACTGTTTACTACTATAAAATACAAGAAGCTATTAACAAGTGTTATTTTCCTCCTGTCTATGTGTATAATAACACAACTGTTTACTACTATAAAATACAAGAAGCTATTAACAAGTGTTATTTTCCTCCTATGTACGTGTATAGTAACACAGCTGTTTACTACTATAAAATACAAGAAGCTATTAACAAGTGTTATTTTCCTCCTATGTACGTGTATAGTAACACAGCTGTTTACTACTATAAAATACAAGAAGCTATTAACAAGTGTTATTTTCCTCCTGTGTACGTGTATAATAACACAACTGTTTACTACTATAAAATACAACAAGCTATTAACAAGTGTTATTTTCCTCCTGTGTACGTGTATAATAACACAACTGTTTACTACTATAAAATACAACAAGCTATTAACAAGTGTTATTTTCCTCCTATGTACGTGTATAGTAACACAGCTGTTTACTACTATAAAATACAAGAAGCTATTAACAAGTGTTATTTTCCTCCTGTGTACGTGTATAGTAACACAGCTGTTTACTACTATAAAATATGAGAAGCTATTAACAAGTGTTATTTTCCTCCTGTGTATGTGTATAGTAACACAACTGTTTACTACTATAAAATACAACAAGCTATTAACAAGTGTTGTTTTCCTCCTATGTATGTGTATAGTAACACAGCTGTTTACTACTATAAAATACGAGAAGCTATTAACAAGTGTTATTTTCCTCCTATGTACGTGTATAGTAACACAGCTGTTTACTACTATAAAATACAACAAGCTATTAACAAGTGTTATTTTCCTCCTATGTACGTGTATAGTAACACAACTGTTTACTACTATAAAATACAACAAGCTATTAACAAGTGTTATTTTCCTCCTATGTACGTGTATAGTAACACAACTGTTTACTACTATAAAATACAACAAGCTATTAACAAGTGTTATTTTCCTCCTATGTACGTGTATAGTAACACAACTGTTTACTACTATAAAATACAACAAGCTATTAACAAGTGTTATTTTCCTCCTGTGTACGTGTATAGTAACACAGCTGTTTACTACTATAAAATACGAGAAGCTATTAACAAGTGTTATTTTCCTCCTGTGTAGGTGTATAGTAACACAGCTGTTTACTACTATAAAATACAACAAGCTATTAACAAGTGTTATTTTCCTCCTGTGTACGTGTATAGTAACACAGCTGTTTACTACTATAAAATACAACAAGTGTTATTTTCATCCTGTGTACGTGTATAGTAACACAGCTGTTTACTACTATAAAATACAACAAGTGTTGTTTTCCTCCTGTGTACGTGTATAGTAACACAACTGTTTACTACTATAAAATACAACAAGTGTTATTTTCCTCCTGTGTACGTGTATAGTAACACAACTGTTTACTACTATAAAATACAACAAGCTATTAACAAGTGTTATTTTCCTCCTATGTACGTGTATAGTAACACAGCTGTTTACTACTATAAAATACAACAAGCTATTAACAAGTGTTATTTTCCTCCTATGTACGTGTATAGTAACACAACTGTTTACTACTATAAAATACAACAAGCTATTAACAAGTGTTATTTTCCTCCTATGTACGTGTATAGTAACACAACTGTTTACTACTATAAAATACAACAAGCTATTAACAAGTGTTATTTTCCTCCTATGTACGTGTATAGTAACACAACTGTTTACTACTATAAAATACAACAAGCTATTAACAAGTGTTATTTTCCTCCTGTGTACGTGTATAGTAACACAGCTGTTTACTACTATAAAATACGAGAAGCTATTAACAAGTGTTATTTTCCTCCTGTGTATGTGTATAGTAACACAGCTGTTTACTACTATAAAATACAACAAGCTATTAACAAGTCTTATTTTCCTCCTGTGTACGTGTATAGTAACACAGCTGTTTACTACTATAAAATACAACAAGTGTTGTTTTCCTCCTGTGTACGTGTATAGTAACACAACTGTTTACTACTATAAAATACAACAAGTGTTATTTTCCTCCTGTGTACGTGTGTATAGTAACACAACTGTTTACTACTATAAAATACAAGAAGCTATTAACAAGTGTTATTTTCCTCCTGTGTACGTGTATAGTAACACAACTGTTTACTACTATAAAATACAACAAGCTATTAACAAGTGTTATTTTCCTCCTGTGTACGTGTATAGTAACACAGCTGTTTACTACTATAAAATACAACAAGTGTTGTTTTCCTCCTGTGTACGTGTATAGTAACACAACTGTTTACTACTATAAAATACAACAAGTGTTATTTTCCTCCTGTGTACGTGTATAATAACACAACTGTTTACTACTATAAAATACAAGAAGCTATTAACAAGTGTTATTTTCCTCCTGTGTACGTGTATAGTAACACAACTGTTTACTACTATAAAATACGAGAAGCTATTAACAAGTGTTATTTTCCTCCTGTGTATGTGTA
This sequence comes from Chrysomallon squamiferum, assembly GCA_012295275.1. NCBI lineage: Eukaryota > Metazoa > Mollusca > Gastropoda > Neomphalida > Peltospiridae > Chrysomallon > Chrysomallon squamiferum. Next base: position 7,385,929 of record CM022677.1, read on the forward strand.
TAGTAACACAGCTGTTTACTACTATAAAATACAACAAGCTATTAACAAGTGTTGTTTTCCTCCTGTGTACGTGTATAGTAACACAACTGTTTACTACTATAAAATACAACAAGCTATTAACAAGTGTTGTTTTCCTCCTATGTATGTGTATAGTAACACAGCTGTTTACTACTATAAAATACGAGAAGCTATTAACAAGTGTTATTTTCCTCCTATGTACGTGTATAGTAACACAGCTGTTTACTACTATAAAATACGAGAAGCTATTAACAAGTGTTATTTTCCTCCTATGTACGTGTATAGTAACACAACTGTTTACTACTATAAAATACAACAAGCTATTAACAAGTGTTATTTTCCTCCTGTGTACGTGTATAGTAACACAGCTGTTTACTACTATAAAATACGAGAAGCTATTAACAAGTGTTATTTTCCTCCTGTGTATGTGTATAGTAACACAGCTGTTTACTACTATAAAATACAACAAGCTATTAACAAGTGTTATTTTCCTCCTATGTACATGTATAGTAACACAGCTGTTTACTACTATAAAATACAACAAGTGTTGTTTTCCTCCTGTGTACGTGTATAGTAACACAGCTGTTTACTACTATAAAATACAACAAGTGTTGTTTTCCTCCTGTGTACGTGTATAGTAACACAACTGTTTACTACTATAAAATACAACAAGTGTTATTTTCCTCCTGTGTACGTGTATAGTAACACAACTGTTTACTACTATAAAATACAAGAAGCTATTAACAAGTGTTATTTTCCTCCTGTGTACGTGTATAGTAACACAGCTGTTTATTACTATAAAATACAACAAGTGTTGTTTTCCTCCTGTGTACGTGTATAGTAACACAACTGTTTACTACTATAAAATACAACAAGTGTTATTTTCCTCCTGTGTACGTGTATAATAACACAACTGTTTACTACTATAAAATACAAGAAGCTATTAACAAGTGTTATTTTCCTCCTGTGTATGTATATAGTAACACAACTGTTTACTACTATAAAATACGAGAAGCTATTAACAAGAGTTATTTTCCTCCTGTGTATGTGTATAGTAACACAACTGTTTACTACTATAAAATACAAGAAGCTATTAACAAGTGTTATTTTCCTCCTGTGTATGTGTATAATAACACAACTGTTTATTACTATAAAATACAAGAAGCTATTAACAAGTGTTATTTTCCTCCTATGTACGTGTATAGTAACACAGCTGTTTACTACTATAAAATACAAGAAGCTATTAACAAGTGTTATTTTCCTCCTGTGTATGTGTATAATAAGACAACTGTTTACTACTATAAAATACAAAAAACGTGTTATTTTCCTCCTGTGTACGTGTATAGTAACACAACTGTTTACTACTATAAAATACAACAAGCTATTAACAAGTGTTATTTTCCTCCTGTGTAGGTGTATAGTAACACAACTGTTTACTACTATAAAATACAACAAGCTATTAACAAGTGTTATTTTCCTCCTATGTATGTGTATAATAACACAACTGTTTACTACTATAAAATACAACAAGTGTTATTTTCCTCCTGTTTACGTGTATAGTAACACAACTGTTTACTACTATAAAATACAACAAGCTATTAACAAGTGTTATTTTCCTCCTGTGTAGGTGTATAGTAACACAACTGTTTACTACTATAAAATACAACAAGCTATTAACAAGTGTTATTTTCCTCCTATGTATGTGTATAATAACACAACTGTTTACTACTATAAAATACAAGAAGCTATTAACAAGTGTTATTTTCCTCCTGTGTATGTGTATAATAACACAACTGTTTACTACTATAAAATACAACAAGCTATTAACAAGTGTTATTTTCCTCCTGTGTATGTGTATAGTAACAACTGTTTACTACTATAAAATACAAGAAGCTATTAACAAGTTATTTTCCTCCTGTGTATGTGTATAATAACACAACTGTTTACTACTATAAAATACAACAAGCTATTAACAAGTGTTATTTTCCTCCTGTGTACGTGTATAGTAACACAGCTGTTTACTACTATAAAATACAAGAAGCTATTAACAAGAGTTATTTTCCTCCTGTGTACGTGTATAATAACACAACTGTTTACTACTATAAAATAGAACAAGCTATTAACAAGTGTTATTTTCCTCCTGTGTACGTGTATAGTAACACAACTGTTTACTACTTTAAAATTTGAGAAGCTATTAACAAGTGTTATTTTCCTCCTGTGTACGTGTATAGTAACAGAACTGTTTACTACTATAAAATATGAGAAGCTATTAACAAGTGTTATTTTCCTCCTGTGTACGTGTATAATAACACAACTGTTTACTACTATAAAATACGAGAAGCTATTAACAAGTGTTATTTTCCTCCTATGTACGTGTATAATAACACAACTGTTTACTACTATAAAATACGAGAAGCTATTAACAAGTGTTATTTTCCTCCTATGTACGTGTATAATAACACAACTGTTTACTACTATAAAATACGAGAAGCTATTAACAAGTGTTATTTTCCTCCTGTGTACGTGTATAGTAACACAACTGTTTACTACTATAAAATACAAGAAGCTATTAACAAGTGTTATTTTCCTCCTGTGTACGTGTATAATAACACAACTGTTTACTACTATAAAATACAACAAGCTATTAACAAGTGTTATTTTCCTCCTGTGTACGTGTATAGTAACACAGCTGTTTACTACTATAAAATACAACAAGCTATTAACAAGTGTTATTTTCCTCCTATGTATGTGTATAGTAACACAGCTGTTTACTACTATAAAATACGAGAAGCTATTAACAAGTGTTATTTTCCTCCTGTGTACGTGTATAATAACACAACAGTTTACTACTATAAAATAGAACAAGCTATTAACAAGTGTTATTTTCCTCCTATGTACGTGTATAATAACACAACTGTTTACTACTATAAAATACGAGAAGCTATTAACAAGTGTTATTTTCCTCCTGTGTATGTGTATAGTAACACAACTGTTTACTACTATAAAATACAACAAGCTATTAACAAGTGTTATTTTCCTCCTGTGTACGTGTATAGTAACATAATAAATCTCAAATATTTGTTTTTAATCTTCTATAAAATACTTAAAAATATAAAAAATAAACCATTAAACAAGTGTTATTGATAACCAAAGTGTATAGTAACCAACTGTTTTACTATAAAATACACAGCTATTAACAAGTGTTATTTTCCTCCTGTGTACGTGTATAATAACACAACTGTTTACTACTATAAAATACGAGAAGCTATTAACAAGTGTTATTTTCCTCCTGGGTATGTGTATAGTAACATAATAAACATATTAAATCTCAAATATTTGCAAGCTTCTGTTTTAATATTCTGTATTAAAAACTAATTTTTTACTGAAAAATACAAAAATAATTTGTTACCTAATGAGTTTCCACTCAAGTGCTTTAACTCAGACATGTGTCCCTTTGTGGTATAATAGAACAACTAAAGACACCATCAGTTTCAATCTTAAATTTAAATAAAACTGGCCTGAGTATTTCCTAAAAGCATTTAAACATATATTGATAACCAAATATTTCTTAACACACACACACTCACACTATTATCTTAATAGTAGCAATTATAACTATTGCTGATACACACACAGCCAATTGTAAGAGTAGAAATTATCAATATTGTTGATACATTCAGACATACACACGCACTATTATCAGAGTAGCAGTTGTCAGTATGGCCGATACACTCACAAACATACACACACATACTATTATCTCAGAAGTAATTATCCCCCTGACACAGACAATTATCTGAGTAGCAATAGTCACTATTGCTGACACAGTCAAACACACACACCATTATCAGAGTAGCAATTACACTACTGTTAACACACACACACTAATATCACTATTACTGATACACACACATACACAGAACCACACACATACACACTTACTATTATCTGCATAGAAGTTATCACTAGTTCTGATGCAATTAAAACTTATACGCAGACACTATCAGAGTAGAAATTATCACTATTGCTGATTCTCACACACATACACACACTCATAGTATTATTAGTAGTTATCTCTGTTGCGGATATACACACACACTATTATCAGAGTAGCAAATATCATTATTGCTGATACACACACAGCTACATACACACATGCTATTATCAGAGAAGCAATTATCACTATTGCTCATACACTGATAGACACACACACACACACTATTATCTAAGTAGCAATGGTCACTATTGCAGATACACACACACACATATTATTATCAGAGTAGTAGTTATCTCTATTGCTTATAGACACACAGACACATACACACAAACACACCTGCTATTATCAGAGAAGCAATTATCACTATTGCTGATACATTCACACATACACATGTACTATTATCAGAGTAGCAATTATCACTATTGCTGATACATGCACTCACAAAATGGCTGATTTATCGGTCGAAATTATCACTATTGCTGATGCACTTACACAAATACTCACACTTATACTATTATTAGTAGTTAACTGCATTGCTGTTACACACACACACATTTTATTATCAGAGTAGCAATTGTCACTATTGTTGATACATTCACACACACACACACCCACACACACACTATTATCACAGTAGCAAATATCATTATTGCTAATACACTCACACACTCACACAGACTATTATCAGAGTAGCAATTGTCACTACTGCTGACACACTCACACACACACATACTATTATCAGAGAGGCAGTTATCAGTATTGCTGATATACACACAATATGAACAGAAAAGCAGTTATAACTATATCTGATATACTCACAAACACACACACATACTATTATCACACTGACACACACACACTATTATCAGACTAGCAGTTATCAGTATTGCTCATACACTCACTCATACATACATATTATCAGTCGCAATTTTCAATATTGCTGACACAGACACACACACACACACACATATACTATTATCAGAGTAGCAGTTATCAGTATGGCTGATACACTCACACACATACACACACTATTGCTGTTACACACACATACTATTATCTCAGAAGTAATTATCACTATTGGTGATACACTGACAGACAATTATCTGAGTAGCAATAGTCACTACTGCTGATACACACAGACAAATACACATTATTATCAGAGTAGTAAACTCTATTGCTAATACACACACAGAAACATACACACAAACACACATGCTATTATCAGAGAAGCAATTACCAATATTGCTGATACACTCATACACATACTAATACTATTATCAGAGAAGCAATTATCACCATTGCTGATACACTCACATGCACATACTATTATCAGAGTAGCAATTATCATTATTGCTGATACACTGACACAAACACTGTTACTATTATCAGAAACTATCACTCTTGCTCATACTAACATACATACAAATATGCATACACAAACACATACTATTATCAGATTAACACTATTGCTGATACCACTCACACACAGACAGTATTATCAGAGTAGCAGTTATCACTATTGGTGATCACACACAATTACAACAGTAGTTACACTGACACACAAACTATTATCAGAGTAGCAATTATGACACACATACTGTTATCAGTTAGCAATTGTAACTATTGCTGATACACACATACACACAAACTATCAGAGTAGCAAGTATCACTATTGCCGATACACTCAAACAGATACACACACACACATACACTATTATCAGAGTAGTAATTATCACTTGTGCTGAAACAGAGACACTATTATGACTATTTCTGACACACACACACACACACACACACACACACACTATTATCAAAATAGCAGTTATCACTATTAGTGATACACACACACACAGACACCATTTTCAGAGTAGCAATTATCACTATTGCCGATACACTCACAAACATACTCACACATATACTATCTCTGTCAATCATCTTTCAATTTCTTCAAATGGTAGCTCTCAAGTTAACTTTGAATATTCTTTATGAAAACAACTTTAAGCTGGAACCTGCTTGTTGTCTATCTGTAAATATCATTGCTCCATATCTTTTCATTTCTTCTATAATTTGTAATGTAGAAACACACAGAGTTTTTGCAGTGTCCTTAGTCATTATAGTGGAAGTTTTTTTTCCATAATAATCAAGAATCATCCACTGTTAACTATTTGAGAAGAATCAATCAACACTGACATATATTGTCAACAACTTCTCTGTCTGGAAACTTGGTCTATATCAGTAGATATCTCAACTGTTTGAAGCAACCTTTATAGTCTTCTCCATATTCTTGTAACTTAAGCTGATTCCAGAATAATGTCTTTCCTGTAGATACAATAATAAAATTTAATAGAATAATAAGTATTTTTCCATTGTGTTTGTAATGTTAGAAAGAAATTATTATAAATAAACATCATCAGTCTTATTATAATAGGGTTTAATAATAACAAATAATTTAAATATAAATTTAGATCTCTAAAAAAACAGGATCAATACAAACTGTAAATTTAAAATTCTGGTCAACTCAAAAAATGTGATTTTTATAATCTAAATTCATAAAGATAAGTGAAAATATTATTGATTAGATCAAAATATTTTAAAGTTAAGCAATACAAACATAACATGAAAATGTAATAATAATAATAATACAAATACCACTAATATTTCTCAAAGCTGAAATCTATAAAATTGTGAATTCTCCTCTGAATCTTCAGCACTGACCTGCCTTGTACTGTAAGGGAGAGAGTGAGATCTGAAATACTTTGTTTTTGACCAAGTGTTTAAAAGAAATACAAAATCTGACATGGACTAGACAGTTTCCACCTGTAAATTGAAAAGAATTCGTTATCAAAAAATGTGAGCCTATGAAAAATGTGAGGCATTTTAGTCAAATAACTAATTTTTATCTAATTTTTTTATACCACCTCTAATGCATTGAATATGGAAATAAATATTAAAATAAAAAATTATAAATGATTTCAAGTACTGTTTTACTGTTTTACTCAGAGCTGTCCGCTATGGAGTTTTAGCAGAGTAACGTGTCCACATTATGGTAATATTCATCCACCAGTGAGTGATTAAAAATAAAATAAAAGAAAATAAAAGAAATATTAATCTTATCCTGCAGCGCAGTTTATATGGCAAAATGTTGAATCAGCAAAAATAATATTTTATATTCGTTTCAAAATCATCACCTTTTCCTGCATTTTTTTGTTGTTTTCAAAAAAAAAAAAAAAAAAAAAAGACATTGTCTTTGCCTGGAAAGTTGTTTTACATGGTAGACTGTAAAACTGATGACGAAATCGAGACCTCGCATCTGCTTTGAATATGTTTTAGTCCATGTTTACTATCGAATGACAAGTTTAAATAAGGACTATTCAACTAGTTGATAATATTATATAAAACCAAGCAGGTATCATATGAATAAACCTTTATTCATTAATTTTTTTATTATTATTATTTTAATTATTATTATTACTTGATTACAGCTTTCATCATAAAGAAAGTATTAAACACAATTTTACAATCACATTGCAAGAGTATTTCAAAATTATTAATTTTATAACGTACATACAACACTGAAACAGTAAGTTTGATAGGAGATACACAGAAAGTATATAAACTATTAGGACAAAAAATAATAAAAAAAAAATAATAAAATAAAATAAAATAAATCCTTAATTTTCCCCTGATTTAAATAATATAAAGAAAAATAATTTTTGTTTTTTTTAATGAAAAATTCTAATTGCCCCTAATTACATAATTTTCAATTATATTTACATTGATTACCCCAGCAAACCCTTGAATTCCAGCTGATTTAATTTTAAATTATAGAAATTTACAACAAAATTATTAGTATTATATGAATGGAACTGTTGTGTGTGTGGCTGTATGTGTTGTGTGTATATTTTGAGAGAGAGAGAGAACTAAAATGCAGTGTATGATACAAAATTCTAATGTATGTGCATAAGAAATACATAAGAAAACAAACTCAAATTCACCTGTTCAGTTTTGTTTTTTTCTCTTTTCCAGTGGCAGCAGTACAAACTTTATCCTCAGTGCTGGACAGCACCTTCTACTGAAACAACTTCACTAGCCAACATCAGCACATCAATTAGAGCTGTATGTGCATTCTGACAATAAAAATAATAAAGTGTTATAAATAAATATGATATTATTAAAATATAAATTGTACTGGTACCAGTTACTGGATTATTCAGACACAAAGGAGTGTAGGTTATTTTCATATACTTTGTATAATCATTATAATTTTTTTTGGATTTTTAACACATGGTTTAACACCTGATTATTTTTTATATACTTTGTATAATCATTATAATGATAATGGTGATAATGGTAATAATTTAAATAATTATCAAAACAACATCAAACAAATGATTATTATTATTATGCTGTTTTACAATCAGTAAATAATTGTTACTATAAAACTTATTTTACTCACTAAGGAATAAAACTAAGATAAGAATTTACAACTTGGAATTGTGCAGTCTGCAGTGTCTGTACAGCTGATTCATCCTTCTCCATAAAGTAAATTTCCTTTCTAAATAGCACCTGAATAATACTGCAATGACCTATATAAAATATTTAATGTGAATGGTAAATAAAGTTTTTAGAAATTCCAACATGAACATAATACCTTTTTTTTTATTGATTATTATCATTCGTGCAATATTTCTCTCTCTCTCTCTCACACACACACACACACACACACACACACACACACACACACACACCACACACACACACACAGACCCAAAACACACACACACACACAGACACACAGACACACATACACATATATAAACTAATGAAACATGCCCTACCACTGTTGAGAGGTTTCTAAAAACATTCTAATACAGGCCTGACACATCACTTGACACCAGACTGTTGACTCACATTATCAATAGTCTCTAGCATCCCTTCTCTGGAAAATGATTTTTGTGATGATGAAGTAGGGGACAGGGACCTGTGTGCATTGGTCCCACACTGTTGTCTGAATCAGGTAAAGGACTAGCTCGTTCCTTCGAACTGTCAATGTGGTGAGACATCACTCATGAACGCTGCCTTCCTGAGTCTCATCTTGTTCTGCTTCAGCTACAGCCTCTGTTTTCTTTATCTTCACATCCAGCTTCATTCTCAGAGTGGCAAGCTCAACTTCCTGGCTGTTGTCATTGCCACCGTCATGCAGAGCCATTGCAGTCATCTGCCACGTTGTTTTGTTTGCCAGCGCAGACTGCAGACTTCAATGGTGCTCTAACCTTTCCTTCTTCTTCCTATCCATGCTGAATGTAAACCATCGTTGTATCCATATTATAGATATTCTAGCAGCACTTGCACTCTACACAGTGGTTCTGGTCAATGATTATGTAGCTGGATGAGAAATTTATAAAATGTTTCATTAACATCTGATTTTTCATAGAAAATTCTTTAAATTCATTTGGACCATTTTCTCCGTATGTCCTGGAAAACATCCCAAATAAACAAATATTAGTAATGATAAGAAAAAGAAAATGAATAATAATAATAAAGATTAAAAAAATAATAATAAAAATAAAACATTTTAATAACAAAAAGTAGTACTAATAATAAGAAGATAAAAAAGAAGGAAGTAGAACAAAACAAAACAAAATGTAAATTTATTAAAATTGACAATTAAGAAAAAGAATGGAAACAAAGAACAGTTACCACTGAGGATAACAAATTTTTGGTGTGTGTGTGTGTGTGTGTGTGTGTGTGTGTTAAATATTATTATAACAAATAAATTTGTATTTATCTTTATTTGTTTTTAGTGTTAACACTGAGCTATACAGGTATTTAGCTTAAATAATGAAACCATTTATGGCCCCACCCATTATAACCTTTAATATGTTTTAAAAAATCAATTAAATATGTTTAATAATGTATAGAGCATGAATTTAACATGAATTTAAAAAGAAAAATCATAAAAAAACTGACAGAAAACAACGTGTGAAACAAAATTAGCATATTTTAAAAATAGTTTTATTAGTTTATTTCAAAAGAATAATAATAATAATAATAATAATAATAATAATAATAAATAAATAAATCCTTTGACAGTCGACACATAGTTGTCCTGTGATGTGTGCTACACAAGTCAATTTATTTTAAGACAACTTTAATTACTGGTCACACAAAATTTGCCCCCGATATATCATATATGATTGGTATTCATATTTCAGCTTGTAAGTAAAGGAAGACATGTATTGATCATTAACCTCTGAAGTAAGATTTAAAAACATTCTTCAGAAACTAACTCATCATTTTTTTAACATCCCAGTCACCCAAACAGAACTTTGGTAGCATTTGGTGACTGGCCATTACAAGCCCTGCATTCATATGTAATGTACATGTGTACTTAAACACATTACTATTATTTATTATTATAAAACATATTGATACCACTTACTTCAGAAGAGTTCTCCGTTTTATTGACTTCCTCTGACTGGCTAGTAAGAATATCAGAAGAATTTGTCATCTTCAGGTCTTTTTTGTCATAATCGCCTACAAAACCAGAAAGAGATTTAGTTTCAGATTGCACAATTATGTTTGCAAAACAAGATTACTAATTTAGCAATTTTGGAAGTAAAGCTGGATTAGCCACAGTTAACAAACTCAAAATGGTTTCCAGCTTACAGTTTGTTTTATCTGTATTCACTGAGTACATTTCTCTCTTTTATTTCCTCTTTCATCTTGAACTTCTACAATGATCTAGCAGACTGTTTTGGCAGGCATCCCAGCTACTAATAATTATTTATGATGAGCCTAAAACTGTGACAGGAATATATCTCATAAATAAAAATTAAAGAAAGACATTTAGTGCCATATCTAAACAAATTACTTCTGCTAGTTAGATTCTTCAATGGAATGAAGGTCAGATCTATATCTGCTATTAATTTAAATATTTATATAAACACACAGAGAAGTTTTGAATGCCAGTATTTTAAAAAATAAATATATAAAATAAAGTAAATATTAAAAATAAAATATTAATTAAATCTAAATAGATTACAGAGATAACAAATATGTCTAAAATAAAGATGAATTTGAATCACATAATTAAACTAAAGAAAAATGTTTCATTCAGAAACACATTAAACAAAATTAATATAGATCAGTTTTTCTTTATGAACTGATTTCATGCATAACTGAACATCACTCCTTTAGCCATGTGCTTCTTAGCTGAATTTTTGTTAGATGAAACTGTTTTGACTACTCCTATTACAAATATAAGCTAAAAAGAAATAAAATAATGCTAATGGAAGTATTCTAAGTCACCTGCTGCTCAACTTCCAGGCTTTTGTCTTTACCACACACAGTGTTTCTCTTTGCCTGGTTTTAGCATGTTTAAGTTTTTCAAATTTTTTTTCTCCCTGATATTTGATGTTGAGATTGGTGACCTGGTGTAAGACTCTCCAACTTAAGAATTGTTGACGTGGTCAGCTTTAATGTCCAGGTCACCAAAATTTAGCTCTTCATCAGCAGAACTTTGAATAACTCTTGAGTCAGAGTCACATTGGTGGGTGCACTGCCTAGTTTGAGTAAATAAATAAATAAATAAATAAATAAAATATTGTAAAAAATATAAAATAAATAAAATACTGCTACTACTACATTTTAGTGCAATACTACATGCTACTTTTAAAACCATCATTACTATAACTAAAATGTACTCGTTCCTTATTCAACTAGGGTGACTGTTATTGAAATATTACTCCTATTACTAAAATTTCTATCCATTAATAATAAAAGTGATTTTTTTACTCTCTTCATTATTACTCCTATGCATGTATTTCTTTATACTAATATTATTATAATTACTATAACAACAACTATGATTACTGTTACTACTACTATCACTGCTGTTACACTACTCTTCTTGTTACAATTTCTCTAAAAACAATTACTATCAGTACTGCTACTACTACTACTTCCACCACTACAACCAGTAATTTGACTCTGAACAGTTTTATTAATTAATCACCGCGAGTCTCACAAGACACATTACAAAGCTATGGAGAAAGCATCGTCAGCTAAAACATCACCAAGATCAAATCTACATCATTACTACAACAAGTAGTATTATTATTACAAGTACTAATGCTGTAACAACTACATTACTACAACAACGGCAGTGACTAATACTACTACTATAACAACAACCTCGATAGATGTTCCTGTTTTGCCATATATTCTTTGATGACATTTCTCTCCTGTGGTGAGCTCACAGAATTAGCTCTTCTTATATACAGAGCAGTTTCTGAAAAACAAGTCGTTTTTTTATTTACCTTTGTAGTTATATATGCATCTGTCAGAGAGAGAGAGAGAGAGAGAGAGAGAGAGAGAGAGAGAGAGAGAGAGAGAGAGAGAGAGAGAGAGAGAGAGAGAGATTTGAAGACATATATTATAAAAAAACAAAAAAGAAAACCAAACCTAATATTATAATATGAAATATGTTGATTAACTAGTTATTAAGATTCATATATTTTAAAATTACAACCTGATACATTGTTTTATTTACAAAAATTGTGTATTAAACCAACCACGAAAATTGAGAGACTGCAGACAATAGAAACTATAGACAACAGCTAAAGTACATCCATCTCCAATGTATTTTAGTGTGTCTGTCATCACAGGAACAGTGACATTGTGTGAAGGCTGACAGTTCCAGTCTGGTAACAGAAAAGTTATATATTTTAAAATACTCATAACTTATGATGGTCCTTCTTCTTTTGTTTTAAAATGTAGAAACTTACAACAAGTTAATGAAGTCTATAATGAATGGAACTGTGTGTGTGTGTGTGTGTGTGTGTGTGTGTGTGTGTGTGTGTGTGAGAGAGAGAGAGAGAGAGAGAGAGAGAGAGAGAGAGAGAAATAAAATGTTGTGTATGACACAAGATTCTAATGTATGTTACACAATGCAACTTCCTACATTAAATTAAATTAAACTTCATTAGGTTTAGAATAATAAGAAAACAAACTCAAATTCACCTGTTCAGTTTTTTTCTCTTTTCCAGTGGCAGCAGTACAAACTTAATCTTCAGTGCTGGACAGCACCTTCTACTGAAACACCTTCACTAGCCAATATCAGCATCAATTAGAGCTGTATGTGCATTCTGAAAAAAATACAAAATAAAATAATAAAAATAATAAACTTATAAATAAATAGTTAATGTTTCTGTTATTATTAAAATTTAAATCGTACAGGTACGATTTACTGGATTATTCAACCACAAAGGGGTGTGGGATATTTTTGATATACTTTGTATAATCATTATAATGATAATGATGATAATGGTAATAATTTAAATAATTAACAAAACAATTGCTACTAAATGATTATTATTATGCTGTTTTACAATCAGTAAAGATTTGTTACTATAAAACTTATTTTATTTGCTAAGAAATAAAAATAAGATAAAAAAACTTACTACTTGGAATTGTGAGGTCTGCAGTGTCTGAGAGGTTTCTGAAAACATTCTAACACAGGCCTGACACATCACTTGACACCAGAATATTGATTTATCTTATTATTAGTCTCTTGTATCCCTTATCTGGAAAATGGCCTGGATTTGTGTGATGCTGATGCAGGCGTCTTTACATTTCATGATGCACTGGCACAGATGAGAACAGCCTAACAAAACAAATCAGGAAAATATTTTTATGAAACTTAGGGAACCACTAAGCAGTTGCCAGTGGGTTGATTTTTTTTTTTTAAATCAGAGTTTTTGGTTTGTTTAGCAGCTCTGTGCTCCAAGGCTGTTTTACCACCTACACTTCTGTTCACTGGTTTTGCCTTATGATTCAACTTGAGCCTTTTGGCTTTCTGTTCAATCTCCAGCTTAGCTTGTTCAAGTTTTTTCTGGCAATAGTAGTTTTAGTGTAAACCATACTCTGGTCTACAGGAGTTCTGAGAATGTCATCGCGATGGAATGCCTGGATGGAGGTGGTATGCTTGGCAGAAAGATCATATCGGACACTCTGCATTGCAGAGTAGGTGGCCATTTCTAAAATTTGACTTCTTTTTGACAATGTCATTCATCTGACTGAACGATTGTTCAATATGCTTAGACTTAGCCAATATGGGATACCTCCCAAATATTTTAACTGAACAACTTTCCATCAACTTCTGCTGGTGGTAGGTCTTGATCTACTTGCAAATGAGATGCCGTCAACAGATAAGTGTCATATTCTTTGTTTTGTAACACAGTGGGCATGAAGTCCTTCAATTTTGTCAATGCACCACATGCCATGGATTGTCCCTGAATTTTGGGATCTAGGGCTGACACACACAGAAGCAACACATTTTCCAAGGGGAGCTTCTGCTGCATGTATTTAGAGGAGACTAAATGCTTTCTTCCCTGTTTTCATTAATTCAACTGCCTCCTTTCTTTGGATAGGTTTCTTCTTCATTGCATCAACAATGGACTGTGTGGCTGATCCAATGAATATGGACTGGATGGGAAGGTGATTTGCCTCATCTTCTGCATCAATTCTCTTCAACTGTTTGAAATTAGTATCTCTGAGGACCTCCTGCTTCAGGAAACATGCTAAGAAGTGATGGAAGAGGTCAACCATCTCATCATGTAACCTATATATAATCGGTTGCTTTAGTTCAAACATGAGGAGCAAAGTTTTGAATATGGTCAGTAGGGCTGAGTGTAAACGTTTGTTCATATTTATAGAGTGTCCTGGTCACTATCCTCTCCTTGTGGCTGTTTCCATCCTGTGTCAGGTTCTTCTGGTTCATATTGTTTCTGGGCATTCACAACTGTCATGTCTTCAGACTTGAAGTGTTTGACTACAGCCTCTTGCTGTGACTCAGAGAAGTAGCTAACTAATGTAGAGAGCACTGTTTTGTTGTTGTCCATGTTCATCAAAAAGAAACTTTGTTTAAAGTCATTCAGTAGCCTCTTCTGAGACAAAGAACCAAGTCCTACTCATCTTATAAGAAGCAGTGCTGCAATGCATACATGATACGGCATCCATTGCCTTTTTATCTCTAGCAATTTCTTTAGCATATTCTATCATTTTGGGGACCATGCTCAGTGGCAGGGAATTCTGAGTAAATGACAACATAAAGGCCTCCAGGTGAGTTTTCCAATCAGTTACACTGACCAAAGGTGCAGGCCTTGGCAGCACAGGATTTGAAACTGCCTTACCACTGCCACAGTTTTGGGGAGCACCATATGGAATTGCAGCTGTTTCCTGCCAAACACGAATGTCAATGTCCATATCACCATTTTCCATTGCCTGTGTCAATGTGGAATGTGAGGAGTGTGCTGCCTGGCATTCCAAATGTCAATATACTTCATTTCTTTGTGTGTGCTTTTAGGTCGGCTTTGCCTCTACTCGAATATTTTAGCTTGGCATTGCACCACACACAAATTACAAAACCCAGCTCGTCAATCTTTCTGAAATACTTAATAAATCACGGGTTTCATCCTTTTCTTCCAACCACGTCCACTGAAACTTATTCTTCACATCCCTCTCCAAAGCATTCAGGTCAGCAGTTCAGTCAGTTATTTTGTATGACATCATAAATTGTCTATTCACACTGGAATTTCAATAACAAAAACACGAAGCCGCCATTCATGCATGCAAGCCATTGTTCACACTGTGCACAGATCCTGCACACTTACCTCTCACAAGGTAAGTTAAAACATGGCTGCAGCCACGCATTGCCACGAGCACTGCCATGTTGGTTCAATGACTGAATTGGTGGTTTGTGCAAAAACTGGAACGGTCCCAAATATCCGGAAAAAAATGTAGCAAATCAAAAATCCAGAATGCCGGATAAATCCGGAAAATTCTCATCTATGAGACAGTTCACATTCAGTTGTCTGAATTCTGAATCAGGTAAAGGACTAGCTTGATCCTTCTAATTGTCAATGTGGCGAGACATCACTCATGAATGTTGCCTTCACGAATCTCATCTTATTCTGCTGCAGCTATAATCTCTGTTTTCTTCTCTGTTTTCTTTATCTTCTCATCCAGCTTCATTCTCAGAGCGGCAAGCTCAGACGTCTCCTGCTGCTCAACTTTCTGGCTGTTGTCTTTGCCATCATCATGCAGAGCAATCGCTGTCATCTACCAAGTTGTTTTGTTTGGCAGCGTAGCAGATGAAGTGTTTTTACCAGCATCAGCTTGTTTTCACAAGAACACAGACTTGATTATCAGAGAAGCAATAAAGATAAAAAAAACAAATAATAATAATAAAAAAATCAACATAATAGTTATAAAAACAGAATAGTAGTAATATACTAAGAAGAAGATAAAAAAGAAGGAAGTACAACAAAACAAAACACAACAAAATGTAAATAAATAAATTAAAATTGACAATTAGTGAATTTTGAAAAAATAAGGGAAACTGAGAATTTTTGATCATTTAAACAAATAAAGCACTTCTACCTTGCTCGCATCCTTCTTTTTAATTCTTCCAGACTAGAAATGTTGAAAATACCATCACATACAGACACAGGCATTGAAATAAGTCCAGAACGCACGTTCAGGAACTCTGTTCTTGACATAATTCTTCAATAAACGGCTAATTTCCTTTCCGATACTTTTGGCGATAAACATCGTGGTGACTGATTCTGGAATTGCATTTTTTTCTTCTTTTTCTCGTATGTAATTCCACTAAAGTTACCACCCAAAGATTTTTAATGCTTCTACCTTTAAGATGCATCCATGGTGAAACGTCACATGTTTAGTGAGTCGGTCCGCAGCGACGTCACTTAGTTCAAACAAGACAATCAGTTGAGTAATAAGCAAAAACAACAAGCTGAAAAATAAAATAAAAGTTTGTTTGAACCATGTTCACCAGGGATGAGAAATGAAACATATAAGAATGAAACCGATCCCAACAATTTCAACACAGCTGATTAAATGAATGGATTATTTCAATGACCCTATCTTCAAGGCAATGAATGTAGCTGATTATACTCAGTGGGATATATAATGATCCAAAATATTGCTTGGAACAACTTAATCTGTTATCTAAACATTTTGCTGAAAGCCTAGCATACCACAACTTTGCCCTCATTATGGCTGTTGCTTAATGGAGAGGTTTAAAGAAACTTGTGGCAAACAAATTCATTCACTTCAAAAGCAAACAAGGTATGTTGTTTCAAATATTCATTCTGAATATCCACACATTCTTCTTATCATTGAAATCATCTTGGTGGTTGCACTTGCTAGTGCAAGTGTTGAGAGGGGCATAAGCGCTCTGGATGATTTGCTGGTGATTAGTTAACCTACCTTCACTTATAAGCTGTGACCCTTCATATGTAACAAAAACTTACAGAGATAGCTGTTTCCCTGTATGCAGATGATAAAAAACAAAGAAAAAGACCAGCATCTTGTAAAATAGACAACATCCTGATTGTAGACTCATTGTCAGACTCACAAGATTTACCTGTGCCCTCTTCAGATGTGATAAAAATAACCTGCAATGAACTAATATGTGTAGAGGACTTTCTTGCTACTACAACATCACATTCAGCAGACTTGGTTGATGCTCGAAGTAAAACAGTTGATACTTCAGACATTGATGTCAGTGACGACTCACAGTGCTAACTGAAACAAGTTCATCATTCAGATTCTCATGTTTGATGAGTTAAGTAAAACAATAAAAACAACACAAATTGTCATGATTTATTAGTTTTTAATTTTAATATAGAGTTATACAGTTATTTAGCTTTAATAATATGAAAGCATTTAGGGCCCCACCTAGTATAACCTTTAATATGGTTAAAAAATCATTTAAATATGTTTAATAATGTATAGACTAAGTCAGCAATTTAACATAAATCTTTAAAAATACTAAATCATAAATAACCTGACAGAAAACAACCTGTCAAAGAAAATTAGTATATTTTCTTTTAATTGTTTTATTAGTCTATTTAAAAAAAAAAAAAAAAAAAAAAAAAAAAATAAATAATAATAATAATAATAATAATAGTTTTATTAGTCTATTTAAAAAAATAAAAAATAAAATAACTAAAAAAAAAATAAAAATAATAATAATAATAATAATAATAATAATATAAATTTAAAATTCTCAGTGAGTTGTTGTGTGGTGTTTTCTTTTAAAATAAGTTTAATTACTGGCCACCCAAAATTTGCCCGATAGGCTGATACATCATATACTGATAAAGTGATTGGTAAAACAAAATAAAAGACTAAACATGATTTCTTGTTTATATGACGTTGTTTATGCTGTTCACATTAGTACAAACACTTGTGAATTTTATTAATGATCGAGAGTCGTTATTTGAAAAAAAAAAAAAATAATAATAAAAAAAAAAAAAAAAAAAAAAAAAAAAAAAAAAAAAAATAAATAAATAAATAAATAATTATTGTTCCCGATTAAGATGGCTGCCATCATGCGGCTATGACTTTTAAATTATAAATAAATAAAACCAAAAAAAAATCCAAACACATTAACAACAATAATAATAAATAGTAATACCTGTCTCCTGTAATGTTTTAAGAAACTTCTTTGTTGGATGATAATGCGATTACACCAATTCTGAATAAGATTCTTCAAACGTCAAAGTAAATCCGTAAAGACCGGCAATCATCCCGCATTTTTCCGAAACTAATACAGTGGAAAAAAAAAAAAAAAAAAAAAAAAACGTTGTAATCAAATAAAATAAATAAAGGAACATAATATCCTTTATTAATATACGTACTAATTATAAATCGAAATGGTTCTTTTTTTTATTATTGTTAGATTTTTTTAATTCTTTTTTAGTCTTATTATTAGCCAATCGTAAATCCATAAACACCGGCAATCATCCCGCATTTTTCTGCAAATACTAAAAACAACAACAAAAAAAGTTCAAAACAAATAACCTAAATAAAGGAACATAATAACCTTTATTAACATATACTTATTTTAATAGTTTTTAATCAAATTATAAATCGATATGGTTCATTTTACAAATAAACGGTGTTGTTATTTTTTTCACCCTATTTTTTCTTTCTTCTTCTTAATTTATGTTAATGCACCAAATAAAATCACAAAACTTAGAACTCACACTACAGTAAGTTGCTAATTATTGTCCAGGAATTTACCAAACTGTGTAGTCTGTGTAAGATATCGCATATATGAAAACTGTGTATGCGTTAAAACAACAAATAATCCAATCAAACAATTCATAATAGCACTACATTTCAAGTTTATTTCTCTTAAAACATGTGTGTGTGTGTGTGTGTGTGTGTGTGTGTGTGTGTGTGTGTGTGCGATCAATGTCAGTAACAAAGCAGAAACTAATCAAATGAAGGGTATATTCACGTTTTCGTGTGTCTATGAAAGTAAATATGTTTTAGTATATTTGTGAAATTTCAATTGTATCGTGTTAACCTTTCTTTTGATTATTAATATTAGTGTGTGTGTTTAAAACTGT
Organism: Chrysomallon squamiferum; assembly: GCA_012295275.1. Taxonomy (NCBI): domain Eukaryota; kingdom Metazoa; phylum Mollusca; class Gastropoda; order Neomphalida; family Peltospiridae; genus Chrysomallon; species Chrysomallon squamiferum. The sequence continues at coordinate 7,405,390 of CM022677.1, forward strand.
ATTAAGGAGTGTTTAATGTGAATCAAGTGAAAAGTGACACAGTGTAAATAAATAATGAGTCAAGACAAATACATTTATATTAAATGTCTAAGTACATGAAGATTAACAATGATAAAATATTTTATTACAGTATATATCTATTGTGTTAGCGTCTGTAAATATTAAAGACTTCTAAACAAGGGTAAATAAATAAATAATAATAACAACAATAAAATAATAAAAACGACACCCACACAAACAGATACCTAAACTAACATTTATTTTTATAAATACAACAGGAAAGTAAAAAAGATATGTACTTAAGTAAGAAAAAAGAGAGTTCCGTGTGGCTGACTCAGGGTTGGATTTAATGTGCTTGTCGCCCATAAGCTAAAGAAATTTTACCGCCCCCGCCTCAAGGCTCAAGTCCCCTCACCCTTCCCACTTAGTTTATATAATATGAATAGTTATGACTTATGATCTAGTTGAAAGTAAAAACATGGTTTTACATTTACATAATGGTTTTATTGATAAATCAAATGTTTACATAATGATTTATTGATAAATCCGGCTCTGGGCTGACTAGACTGAATTCGACTGCTTATATTAATGTTGAGAAAAATTGATATATTTGATTAGTTTTATTCAGCAAAAGCAGTTAAAATCTTTGTGAAAGCAGTTAAATGATACAAGTAAATTTGAAGACTGCAATTGGTACCAAAAACAAATAAACACACCCCACCTTTCCACACAGGTACCTGCATTGTCACGAGAGTTAGTAGGAATTAGCCTCACTTTCACTTGTATTGTGATCAATATTTCCAAATTTTCGTTGTTTGTAAAACAATAAAAATAAAATCAATAGTTTTGAGCTTTTCAGCCAAATCTCAATCTAAAATAAACTATTTTCAATCGTTTTCTTAAAAACGATTGACCTTTCAAACCCAGCCATTGATCTAATTCCAAAAATATTTTTTACACACACTCACGCACAGTCATATACGGAGTCGGTTTTAAGCCAAGATATATGTATATATATTTCATGATCATAATCAGTTTAATGTGAAAAAGTAGTACAATAATTCTTCTAGTACCTCAAACAGTTTGTTTTAAAAGACAACTCTAGCTGTTATTTAAGAAGCTTTCCAAGACAATTTAGAAATGTAATAAATCTGTAATTATCCGCATTATTTTTAATCAACCTTAGAAAAAGAATGGGAAATAAAAAAAATGATTGTTTTATGTATTTATGCATATATTTAGAATTAGAACGCATTTGGGGAGTGTGTGATTATTTTATTTTAAAAATAATCATTTTCTAATTTATTTATAAATATATTTCAAAATTGGAGAAAATCCTGTTTTACATTCTCCGCTGTTTTTTTTCTTAAACATTTATTCATATACAAAAACATTTTAAAATTGTATTACAGAAGCATTCGGGGTTGTACAGATATACACTTCTAGAACAAAACATTTATAAATATTTTTAAAACATTTTAAAACTGTTTACATTTGTATGCATCCTTTTTGTTTTATTGGGGTTTTATTATTTTTTTTATCTATAAATAAAGTGCAACCTCTCAAAATAGGTTTCTTATAAAAACAATATATATTTATATATACACACACACACACACACACACACACACACACACACACACACACACACACACACATACAGGTTTCACATACATACATCTCATCTATATTTATACAGACACATATACAGAACACACACACAAACACACACACACACACACACAATAATAATAATGTATCGTTTATTCATTAACAATTGTTTTGAGGCTGATGGAAAGATACCGCACTGGCTGCTACACCGTTTCTATTACAAACGATATTTATCTTTTTTTTTAGCCTTTTTTTTCCATTATTTATTTTTATTTATTTATTTACCACTTTCATTGACAATTTCTGAAAAAAATTAGTTTATTTAGTTGTATTCTGTAATATTATTAAAACAGATTATAATAACAATGCTATTGTCACAGACAGCGAGCTCGTTGTATTATTATTGCTATTATTTAAAATTGTCATTTACCTTTTTCTTTTAACCATATTTTGTTTTTCTGCGAAAACGATTTCTTCTGCTGTATCAACAGATACGAGTTCGTTGAATCCAGGGCTTTTTTCCTATTTTCGATCATATTTTATATACACAATAATGTATATCCCAAGTATAACAATATCTTGTTCTTTTTTTTTCCTATGAAAGATTTCGCATCGTTGAATGACGTTGTAGGTGATGCTCTGTTACAGTTGTCTCCCTTCACAAACGTTCTAATTCTTTAGTAATAAAAATTATTTCTAATTTTAATAACGCTTGTGAAACAAATATATACCTAATAAAAATTGTTTAATACACACCTCAAAATTCTGATGTATTTCAGATTAATAATATTATTTCTGGAAGTAAACAAAACGTCAATTCAAATTTGATAATTTTTAACTTTTATTAATTAAATTTGACAGACTTCAACTGACCGAATTTTAGCAGATTTTGGATCTGTCATGAAAAAAGAAAAAGAAAAATATTGACATTTTTTCTGGATCACATGATGTGCCTCAATCAGAATGACAAGACTATTAAAGAATCCACTGTTATCTTTCAGTATGCCATTAAATATATTTTGTGGATCAAGGTAATAACATCTAACACTATTTAAACAGTGCTGACGTGCAAAAATATATCAGCCTAAAATTATCAGTGTAAACAGTGCATTGTCTTAACAAAAACACTACGTCATTTTTGCTGAGTAACACATTATTCTGACCTGATATAGTAAAAACAACACAAATTCCGTTGAGAAATACCACATTAATATCACAGTTGCTAATGAAATGTCATTTTTATCTGGCTGCTATATTTAATTCCTGAATATTCACTGGACATCTCAACTAGAAATATTAAGATAGATATCACTTCATATATAATTAATTATTTGCTAATATTTCAAGTGTAAAATACATTTTAAATACATACCTGTCTAGAAAAAGACCTTATGAAAATAACACTTGCAGTTTTAACGCCGCCATCACTATCTATATCAGATCTCACTAGTGTCTCAACAGAGGTGTGGCGTTAATATTAACACATCGTCGTTATGAAAATAAGCAGCTTAATTACCTGTAAAATGAAAAAGGTGAGAATTATTACCTGTAAGAAGAAAAAGGTGAGAATTAATTGGTGGTTCAGCGGTGATATTTACAGTTTGTAGGTAAGTAAGTTGAGAAATATTAATCTGATATTTTATTAATATTGTACAGGTTACATTTAAACATTTCACGAAAGTTTGTACTAATTAGCTGAGAACAAACATGATTATCATGTTATTTTATTATGCGAAATTTAATTTTTTCATTACATTCATCAGCGCAAGTTGAATAGTGTAATATATTTTATATTCTGTATTACACATTATAACCTCTCCACCAGTATATATAAATATATCAGTAGAGCAGAATACATATTTGTCACTCCTCTAATAGTCATCAGGTAAGTAACAACAATATCGTTTTTAATATATTTTTTTAATTTAATTTATTTTTCAGTAAAAACGGAAGATTCCTATATATGTTTGACGCCATTCTTTTGTTTCATTAGAACTTTTCTTGTTTTTCAGTGTACTGTGTTAATATTACCGCTTCACTATTATTATCAGTGTACTGAGTTCTATACCTAATAACATTAGCGAAGAAATCCTAATTTTCATTGATAATTGTACACAGCATTTTAAAAATTAAATTTTAATGACTTGATTATAATTTTGAAATTAATATTTCGCATAAAGAATATACTGATATTTAGATGTGGAGCGGAGATATAAAACTTCTATCTTGCGTTAATAGCTCAAAATTATTATAAATATGACGTTAATGCCGTTTATAATAAAACATTTCCTTTTTCTGAGGCCTAGAACTGTTTTTGATCAGAGGACTGGTAAATTCATAACAAACAAACAAAAAAACAAAAACAAAAAAAAACCAAAAAACAAAACAAAAATTGCTTAACATCAAGAAATACTGAGAGGTTTTCTTTTATTTGTTAATGATCATATTAGAATTTATAAAAAGAGAACGTGATATTGTCCTAATCTTTATCTATTTCTGGATTTTATTATTATCATCATCATCATTATTATTATTATTATTATTATTATTATTATTATTATTATTATTATTTTATTTATTTATTTATTTATTTATTTATTTATTTATTTATTGTCATTTATTGTATCAGTTTTCTGAAAAATAAATGGATGTGTATTATTAAGACGTTATTTGATTAAGATGGAAATTTGTTTATTTAATCATATGAAAATTATTTAATCATATTAAAATGAAATCCTCCTTTTATAAACTGTGAATGTGAAAAAATGACTCAATATTTTGTTACTGAAAAGTATGCAGCAAACTAACAGAAACACATTCCACATATCAGTTCATGTCTTTTGTTTATTGAGACTACTGAATCAAGATTAATAAAGCGTAATTTTTATATTACTGACTGTCACGCGGATTCCTCTAAGTTGTAAATGTGTATCTGTCTCGGGCAGATAATAACGAGAACGTTACGACGGCAACGACGGCAACGACGGCGGCATTAGCACAGATAATAATAATAAATTTTAGTATAAATTGGACATGGAAAGAAAGCAACAATATTAACGAATAAAAAACCAAAAGGAAGAATGAAGTGTACTGGAATAATGTTAGGAACAACGCCGGTACAACGGCAACGACGGCGACATTAACACACATACACACACACATATTTAAAGTTTATATCTGATGTGATTTCATATCATTAAATTTATTATTTTAAATTTTGTTGCTGTTTTATTGTGTCATAGCTTTTTAAACTTATTTATTTTTCTGTTATTGTTATTATCAGTGTTACTTTTTCTTTATCTATATTATTGTTGTTGTTGTTGTTGTTTGTTGTAGGCGGTGTTGTTAGGTACTCAAAAGTAATTTTAACTACAGTTAACTATAAGTTTAAATCTTTTTATCCTGATTTCAGAAACATAATATTTAAAATTGTGAGTCAAATTGTTCGAAAGTTATGGATTTTTTAAAATAAAACAAAAATAAACACACACACACACACACAGAATTATTAACAAAATAAATTAGTCTGAGTTTGACCAACTACTCGGAGCGAGTTGTTACACTTTTAACAATTACTAATTGTTAGTAACTTTCCCCACCTTACAAACGTTATACAGTGTTATACAGCGTTATACAGCGTTATACAGTGTTATACAGCGTTATACAGCGTTATACAGTGTTATACAGCGTTACACAGTGTTACACAGTGTTATACAGTGTTATACAGTGTTCCTTACTGTTTATTCGATAGCGAATGGGGAGACGAGATCTTTCTCATTTCACTAACAACAGTACATTATTTTTTTATAACAAATAATTATTCAGCTATTTCTAGCAGAAATTAAACCGCTAGTTAACAGAGTCAATTCAGAAATTATAGCTCGACAACTCATTTATCATTATTATTACTATGACTGTTGCTGTTGTTGTTACGAGAGGCTGAGAAATACAGTTAAGGTTATAACCGTCTCATTGTTTTAAAGTGTGTATACAACAACAGCAACAATAAAATTATTTGTACTTGCAAGTTATCTATATTATTGTTGTTGTTGTTGTTTGTTGTTGGCGGTGTTGTTAGGTACTGAAATAAAGGTTGACTACAGTTAACTATAACTGTAGATCTTTTTATCCTGATTTCAGAAACATAATATTATTATTTTTTTTTTTTTCGGATATATATTATTTCATTATGAATTAAGAATTCATTACAAACAGTAGAATGATCAAATTAATTTATTAATTAATTAAAGATTTAAAAAAAAAAAAAGAAAAAAAAGCGACCCCCAGAAAAAAGGATGTCAATATTACATGTGTCCGATTGGTCCTGTGGTGTAACACTGTCTATATTACATGTAACAGACTGATGTCAGATGATGTATCGTTATCCATGTTACATATAACAGACTGGCTTGTAACAAACAAGAAGAAGGAAAAGATCACGTTCAGAAAACAGTGACAAAGAAATGAAACAACTGGAGTGTGTACTTGATCGACTGGAGAACGTTATCTCTTGTTGACAGAATGATTATACTGGAAATACTGATGGAAGTGAAATGAGTAAAGATAAATTCATTGACTGATCTGGCTTGAGAACACATTTTTATATAAACAAAGGGCCATAACTCTGAAAAGCTTATAATTATTATGACTAAAAATAGTTGAGATTCAGTATTAATTAATGGAAACTTCAGTTTTAATTATTTTACTGCTTATAAAAAATGTTAAATACATTATAAAACATGTTGAAAGTTAAATATTACGGAAACAAAATAAAGTTATTTTGGTAAATTTTTCACTGTGGGTTAAAGTTAGGTGATTTAATATACATTTATCAAAATATGTTTTCTTTAGTTTATTTGGAAACACTGTTACGTGATAGGAAATGATTTGGTTAGATTTATTTCAAAACATCCTTAATTTTATCACATTTTAATGTTACGAGTAAGGTTTATGCCCAGGGTTAGCTTAAATAGCTGAACAAGCTGCAAGACCTGGAAAATCATATGAGGAGTTTCAGAAGTATGGTTAGCATTTTGGTTAGGTTTTGGTTAGGTTTAGGTTAGTCCAAATTTGTGCAGATTTAAATGTCAGTTAACCTGAAGCGTGTCTTCATTCAGCACAAACTGACAATTTATAGATTTTTGGTAAAAGTAAATTAGTTCTGAAAAAGAACGTCGTTTTAAGGAAAACCTTCGAAACTTTTTTTTTTAATGTTTTATTTTATATGTAAATATATATTTGTTAAATTGGCTTTTAAAAAAAACAAACAAACAAATAATAAATAAATAAATAAATAAATAAATAAATAAATAAATAAATAAATTAAAAGAAAAACAGGCAATACGTGTGTTGTAATATGATTTGTTAAGCTGTATCTGGTGAAATAATATCGCGTTCTGAAACTAATATCTTTCTACCTGCTAATAAAAGTCAACTATAAATACTACTGCTACGTACAAACAACAAAACATAGTAACTGATATCTCAAAAATGTGAATAGATACTAAACTGCATCCTCACTGGGGATCTGTAAACTCGTCTTTTAAATCCCGGTGTTACAAAGCATATTTCGTCTTTTCTTCTCTATGCACGCTCGAGTTAGTTGGAGCAAGGGACTGATTCACAATAATCACAGAGGAGGGGCACAGGGCCGGTACTGAGGCTTCAGTGTTTATAGGATGTGGAATAAAACCATATATTTTTGTTTCATTTTGATTTGTTTTGTTTATTTATTTATTTATTTATTTATTTATTTTTATTTTTTTTTTATTTATTTATTTATTTATTTATTTTTTTTTTTTTTTTTTTTTTTATTTCAGTTTTCTATCAGTTCGTAACCTATAAGTAGAGAAATATGATGCTAAAAATAAATATTGTGACGTCCGGTTTCTCAAATAGATTACAATACAAATCACTTTCAGACACACACACCACAGACGCATACACACGTACATACAATTTCGATATATACATACTGTCTCACTGATACGTGAAAACAACAAAACATATGCAAAGGAGACATAGTAATGAATAAGTAAATATAAACATAAACAAATAAATAATGAATACAGAAGTTAGGGCAATACTACTATTACTACTACTTCTACTGCTACTACTACTACTACTACTACTACTACTACTAATAATAATAATACTAGTGGTAGCAGTAGAATTAGTAGTACTAGTATAATTGAATATTACTTTTGTTTGCACTACTACTATTATTAATATTACTAGTGTTACTAATTATACTACTACTGTTACTATTACTGCCACTACTACTACTAATAAAACTCAGCTATAACTACTACTGCTAATATTTGTATTAGTTATTACTATTACTTCAACGACAACTACTTCTATTACTAGCTACGACAATTACTACTACTACTAAGAATAATTGTAATTAATCAGTGTGAACAGTATGCCAGTAATACATTTCATAAGGAACAGTACATATAAATAATCAAAATCGAATAAAATGTGAATGCAGTTAAATAAAATAACAAAATAACGATTTTCAGTGTGAATATATATATATATATATATATAATAATCAGTTACAGTTTTTGTGGAACAGTCATAAGGAAGCTATATATTTCATAAATAAACCAAATTAAATAAAAATGAGCAAACGAACGAACAAAATGACGACTGAACTAATGAGGGAACCAGAGAAAGAGAAAAACTAAAATAAAAAAATACTGAAAATAAACATGAAAAGGGAAACAAAACTAACACTGTCACAACACAACTGAAGGCGTTATTATCATTGATGTTGTTTTTGTGTCATTGCAGTTACCGTTATTATTTCTTTATTGTTGTTATTACTTTTACTTTTATTATTATTATTATTGTTGTTGTTGTTGTGGTTGTTGTTATTAATCCTATTTTTGTTGTTGTTATTATTATTATTATTATTATTACTGTATGACGCACTGTTTAAAATGTTCTATTCACAGATATGAAGGATGATCTTTAACCCTCTCTCTCATTACTACGTACAAACAACAAAATTTAGTAACTGATATCTGAAAAACGTGACTAGATACTAAACTGCATCCTCACTGAGGATCTGTAAACTCGTCTTTTAAAGCCCAGTGTTACAAATCATATTTCATCTTTTCTTCTCTATGCACGCTCGAGTTGGTTGGAGCAAGGGACTGATTCACAATAATCACAGAGGAGGGGAACAGGGCCGGTACTGAGAGTTCAGTATGTTTAAGATGAGGTTCAAAACCATATATTTTTGTTTTATTTTATTGAGAAAAACAGTTGCACACACAGACACATAGACAGAGATCCAACAGCAACACTGAAAACATTATAATGTTAAATGGTTTGACCATTTACTTGTTATTTAATGCTATTTATTTAAATAATATTGCAAATGTTTTTGTTTGTTTAATTAGAATAAAAATATATTCATTGGTGTGCAGTGGTTCGTTTTTGTCTCCGCTTTCGTAGAGAGCGAGCGAGCGAGAGAGAGAGAGAGAGAGAGAGAGAGAGAGAGAGAGAGAGAGAGAGAGAGAGAGAGAGAGAGAGAGAGAGAGAGAGAGAGAGAGAGAGAGAGAGAGAGAGAGAGAGAGAGAGAGAGAGAGAGAGTTCCTGCATCAACTAAGTTCCTGTGTTTGCAGTTTAAAAAAGTAATTATGAATAATGGATGACTGACTAACACTACTTATTTTGTGACAAATGTTCTGTAATGATTAGAATGTAGCTTACAGGCGCCCTGCACGTTACACACGTATCAGTAACAGTAAGAATGTCTTTATGTTTTCCACTGTGTGGATACAAAGAAACACAATAATAGTTATCTGATTCACATGTCGTGAGACAGTGACTGGATCTTATCGACACTCAGGTTAAATAAGATGACTAAAATTCAGCAATTTTTGTTTACAGTTTTGTGGAGTAGAATTTGTTGTTCTGAATAGGTGAGATAAAATACGAGTAAATCTCCAACCCAAACATTTTAGATTTTATTATTATTATTATTATTAGTAGCAGTAGTAGTACTAGTATAACTACTACTACTACAATTGCTGCTATGATTATTATTACTATTATAAGTATTATTAAAGTATTATTATTATTGATATTTGAAACAATGAAAGTTTGACTTTGTACTGTATCGTTTAAAAACATCACTATATGAACGAGCTAACTGAAAGGCTATGAAAACCAGCGAAGTGATAACTTGTATTATTCATATTGGTCTGTAGGACGTTTTTATGCTCATGTTTTTCAAATAATCTGGTTCAACAAAACATTCATTCACAATATCAACAAGATGACAAAAGTGTGACGGTTTTATTCAGACACACTATTCTCATATATACACACACACACACACACACACACACACACACGTTTGTGAATTAAAAATAACACCTTTATAACAAATACGTAAGGTAAACTGCAAATTAAAATACGTAGTAACACCGCTGACGTAATATTCAATTCCCTATTTCCAAAACTTTGAGAATTGCTCTCTGATTCAAACAGAAATATACTTGCTTGGTTTAGCTAAATAATAAAATATACAACATTATAATTTCATGAATTTAATTGCTTCTTTCTTTCTTTCTGTCTTTATTTATTTATCTTAAATAGAACGAAATAAAATTTATATAATAAAGGAATATATATTACTATTATTTTATTACATTGTGTATACCTGACTAAAATCATATATTTACCTTATATCATGTTTTCATTATTATAGTTTATTTATATATCTTACGAAAAACCTGATACTATTCAAATTTAAACAAGAATTTAATTTTGGCGGCTAAATGTATTATTTTTCTCCGACCTTCTACAAACCAGTTGCTGTGTTTATTATTACCGCACGTGTGATAGACTGTAACACGCGTTTTACAAATTAATGAACTGCTCTAACTATGTTAAGGTGTTGTTACTTTCACTGCTGTTTACTTTACCACAACCATTTAAAACATTCACGATTATTTTTATCTCAGAAGAAACAAAAGTGTTCTAGAAAATTTCAAGGCTTCCACCCCTTTATTGAAATTGGTATATTCCACTCACCCAGTGTCGTCTGTCAAAACCGGCTTGTTCGCCAGCAAACTGACATTTCAGACGAATAGAAGAGAACTGTTTGCAGGTGTTAAAATTTTCATTTCTTAAGACAAAGGTAAGAAGATTTATTATTATTATTATTATTATTATTATTATTATTATTATTATTATTTATTTATTTATTTATTTATTTATTTATTTATTTTGTTGTTCTTGTTATTTCGTTAGTGTAAGATATTATAAAATAAAAAGTAATCTAGGTTATTTTCATAATAAAATTTCTGTACAAAATTGTTTTGTGTTAGAGTGGAGGGTGTGGCTCATTGGTCAGAGAAAAGTAGTGTCTGGCGATGTGTTGTCGCATTTATCTTTCTCGATTACTTTATCAGTGAATGAAGCCATTTAACTGCAGATTAAAAATGTGTTGAGTTCGACGTTAATAAAATAATGTTCAGCAGCAATCAGAAATTTATTCGTTTACTATGAAATGTTTCGTTCTTATTACACTGTGAATGTCACGATTCTTTCATTGTCCACATTCGAGTTTTACCATGAAAATGAGTGAACTTGGTTACGTAGCATAGGCCGAAATAGTGATGCGAAATTACCTTGCAGCATTCATGGACACGTCACAAATGTTTATTTATTTATTTATTTATTTATTTATTTATTTATTTCATGCTTTGTTTCATATAACGTATTACAGTAGAACTGTCGTTTTCCTTCTCAAACTTACGTCACAAGGTTAAATTTAGCACGTTTGTAATTCACTTTAATAGTTTTTTATTTTTTTTACAAACAAAATAAATTTAATAAATGAATCAATAAATGAGTACTTTAAATAGCATATTTATAATTTTATAATTAAATTCGCACGTTTATTTATTTATTTTATCTTTTCATTTATTTATTTATTTGTATATTCCGTTGGCCCTTTGAAGTAAACGGAATTGATATTTTATTTTTATTTTGTGTGTGAATTTTTTCTTTACTTTTGTTTGTTTGTTGTTTTGATTCAAAAATCTTTTGATTTTGACCTCCAGTCAGTTCTTTTCAACTGCTATTCTTGTCTCTTATTGCTATTTATTCATTTATTTATTTAATTATTTATTTATTTATTTATTATTATTATTATTATTATTATTATTATTATTATTATTATTATTATTTTGTTTATTTATTTATTTATTTTTTGTTATAATATTTAATCATATCAAAATATACTTTTTTATATAAAAATGCATTTGTTTTATTTTCTAAAATCTTCAGAATATGAAATATGTATTATAATTTTCTTCAAGTGTAAATACATACATTTAATTCTCTCTGTGTGAAAATGTAAAATTATACAATTTAGAATTTTCTGAATATGAATGTGTGAATAAAATGCCTTTTGTAAACTGTGAATGAAAAAAAAATGACTCAATATTTTTTACTGAAATGTACGCAGCAAACTAATAGAAACACATTCTATGTATCAGTTCATGTCTTTTGTTTATTGAGACTACTGAATCAAGATTAATAAAGCGTAATTTTTATATTACTGACTGTCACGCGGATTCCTCTAAGTTGTAAATGTGTATCTGTCTCGGGCAGATAATAACGAGAACGTTACAATGGCAACGACGGCGGCATTAGCAGCGATAATAATAATATATTTTAGTATAAATTGGAAAGAAAACAAAAGTGTTAGCGAAAAAATATCGTTGTTGGCGGTGTTGTTAGGTACTCAAAAGTAATTTTCAGTTTAGGATATAAAGGTTTACTACAGTTAACTATAACTGTACATCTTTTTATCCTGATTTCAGAAACAAAATATTTAAAATTGTTAGTCAAATTGTTCAAAAGTTATGGATTTTTTTAATATAAAATAAAAAAATATCTTTTTTATCCTGAAAAACAAAATATTTAACACTCAAACAGATATACAAACATAAACACACACAGAATTATTAACAAAATAAAAAAAATTAGTCTGAGTTTGACCAACTACTCGGAGAGAGTTGTTACACTGTTAACAATTACTAATTGTTAGTAACTTTCCCCACCTTACAAACGTTATACAGTGTTATACAGAGTTATACAGTGTTATACTGTGTTGCACAGTGTTATACAGTGTTCCTTACTGTTTATTCGATACCGAATGGGGAGACGAGATCTTTATACATTGTTAACAACAGTTATACAATTTTTTTTTATAACAAATAATTATTCAGTTATTTGTTATACAAACGTTATAAAGCGTTAGTTACAGCGTTATACAGTGTTATACAAACGTTATAAGCTCGACCAAGTGTTTACAGCGTTATACTATGACCGTCGCTGTTGTTATACAGCGAGAATACAAACGTTATACAGCGTTATACAAACGTTATACAGCGTTATACAGTGTTATACAGTGTTATACAGCGTTATACAGTGTTATACAGCGTTATACAGCGTTATACAGTGTTATACAGTGTTCATTACTGTTTATTCGATACCGAATGGGGAGACGAGATCTTTCTCATTTCACTAACAACATACGATATTTTTTTTTAACAAATAATTATTCAGCTATTTCTAATACAGCAGAAATTAAACCGTTAGTTAACTGAGTCAAACCTGAAAGCTCCAATTCAGAAATTATTGCTCGACCAACTCATTTATCATTATTATTACTATGACCATCACTGTTGTTGTATATATTGGGTATATATTATTTCGTTATGAATTAAGAGTTAGTTACGAACGGTAGAATGATAAAATTAATTAATTAATTAATTAATGATTTAAAAAAAACAAAAACAAAAACATGACAGACATTTCCTAACAGATAAAAACAAAGAAAAAGAATAAGAAGAACAACAACAACAACAATAATAAATATATAATATTAACAATAAAACAAAATTTACGTAATAATTGTGACACTTCAGTTCACAACTGGATTGGTGTGAAAAACATGTACTCTTCAAAAAAAGTAGGGAACTCTAATAAGAAACTACAATTGCTAAAATTATTACCTGCGGGGAATGGTTATGTGATAATAGCGAATTTTATTTATTCTTGCTTCGAATTCAAGTTGAAAAACGCTAAAACATACCCTCGCTCAAGAACGATCTCGCGACCCCCAGAAAAACGGCTGTCTATATTACATGTGTCCGATTGGTCCTGTGATGTAACACTGTCTATATTATACTGGAATTAATGATGGAAATGAAATGAGTAAAGATGAATTCATTGACTGATCTGGCTTGAGAAGACATTTTTATATAAACGAACGACCATAACTCTGAAAAGCTTATAATTATTATGTCTAAAAATAGTTGAGATTCAGTATTAATGACACAAATGAAGTCCAGTTTTAAAATGTTTTCTGCTTATACAAAATGCTAAATGCATTATAAAACATGTTGAAAGTTAAACATTGTGAGAGAAAAAATATATATTTTAATAAATCTTTCACTATGGGTTAAAGTTAGGTGATTTAAATACACATTTATCAAAATGTTTTTTCTTTAGTTTATTTGGAAACATTGTTAAGGTTAGGTGAGTGATTTGGTTAGATTTATTTCAAAACATCCTTAATTTTATCACACTGTTACGAGTAAGGTTTATGCCCAGGGTTAGCTTAAATAGCTGAAAAAGCTGCAAGACCTGGAAAATCATATGAGGAGTTTCAGAAATATGGTTAGCATTTTGGTTAGGTTTTGGTTAGGTTTAGGTTAGTCCAACTTTTGTGCAGATTTAAATGTCAGTTAACCTGAAGCGTGTCTTCATTCAGCACAAACTGACAATTTATAGCTTTTTGGTAAAAGTAAATCAGTTCTGAAAGAGAACGTCGTTTTAACGAAAACCTTCGAAATATATATATTTTTTTAATGTTTTGTTTTATATGTAAATATATATTTGTTAAATTGGCTTTTAAACAAACAAACAAACAAATAATAAATAAATAAATTAAAAGAAAAACAGACAATATGATTTGTGAAGCTGTATCAGGTGAAATAATATCGCGTTCTGAAACTAATATCTTTCTATCTACTAATAAAAGTCAACTATAAATACTACTGCTACGTACAAACAACAACACATAGTAACTGATATCTCAAAAACGTGATTAGCTACTAAACTGGATACCTCAGTGATATCTGTAAACTCGTCTTTTAAAGCCCAAAGTTACAAAGCATGTTTCGTCTTTTCTTGATGGAGCAAGGGACTGATTCACAATAATCACAGAGGAGGGGAACAGGGCCGGTACTGAGAGTTCAGTGTTTTTAGGATGAGGAATAAAACCATATATTATTGTTTCATTTTGATTTTGTTTTTTTTTTGTTTTTTTTTATATTTTCAATATGATTTCAGTTTTTTATCACTTCGTAACCTATAAGTAGAGATAAAAATAAATATTGTGACGTCCGGTTTCTAAAAGAGATTACAATACAAATCACTTTCACACACACACACGCACACACAACATACGCATACACACGTACATACATCTTCGATATATATATATCCTGTCTCAGTGATACGTGCAAACAACGAAAAATATGTAAAGGAAGACATAGTAATGAATAAATAAATACAAACATAAATAAAAAAATAATAATGAATACAGAAGTAAGGACAATACTAATATTACTACTACTACTACTAATAATAATAATAGTGGTAGAGTAGAATTACTATAATTGTATTACTTTTGTTTACTACTATTATTATTATTACTAGTGTTACAAGTTATACTACTACTGTTACTATTACTGCCACTACTACTACTAATAATAATATAACTCAGCTATAAATACTACTGCTAATATTTGTATTAGTTATTACTACTACTCCAACGACAACTACTTCTATTACTAGCTACGACAATTACTACTACTACTAAGAATGATTGTAATTAATCAGTGTGAACAGTATGCCAGTAATACATTTCATAAGGAACAGTACATATAAATAATCAAAATAAAATAAAATGTGAATGCAGTTAAATAACATAACAAAATAACGATTTTCAGTATATATATATATATTTTAAGGGAAAATACCAACGTAATAAATAAAATAAAGTAAAGTCATATTACCTAGAACATCCAGGAAATTTAAATTCCAGGATCATTTAATAAACGATGTATGGGCCTGACTACTGCAGCTGCAACTACAACCAAAAATAATAATCAGTCACAGTTTTTGTGGAACTGTCATAAAGAAGCTATATATTTCATAAATAAATCAAACTAAATAAAAATGAGCAAACGAACGAACAAAATAACGAGGGAACCAAAGAAAGTGAAAAACTAAAATAAAAAAATACTCAAAATAAACATGAAAAGGGGAACAAAACTAACAGTGTCACAACACAGCTGAAGGCGTTGTTATCATTGATGTTGTTTTTCTGTCGTTTCTGTTACTGTTCAAACAGTTATCGTTATTATTTATTATTGTTGTTGTTATTATTACTATTACTTTTATTATTATAATTATTATTATTGTTGTTGTTGTGGTTTTATTATTATTATTATTATTATTATTATTATTACTGTATGACGCACTGTATAAAATATTCTATTCACAGATATGAAGGATGATCTTTGACCCTCTCTCTCATTACTACGTACAAACAACAAAACTTAGTAACTGATATCTCAAAAACGTGACTAGATACTAAACTGCATCCTCACTGGGGATCTGTAAACTCATCTTTTAAATCCCGGTGTTACAAATCATGTTTCGTCTTTTCCTCTCTATGCACGCTCGAGTTAGTTGGAGCAAGGGACTGATTCACAATAATCACAGAGGAGGGGAACAGGGCCGGTACTGAGGCTTCAGAATTTTTAGGATGAGGAATAAAACCGTATATTATTGTTTCATTTTGTTTTATTCTGTTTGTTTGTTCGTTTGTTTATTTATTTAGTTGTTTTTTTGTGTTTATTTATTTTGTTTTTTTATATTTTCAAATTGATTTCAGTTTTCTAACACATCATAACCTATAAGTAGAGAGATATGCTAAAAGTAAATATCGTGACATCATATTTCTAAAATATTTGTAAAATATTACAATATAAATCACTTTCACACTCACAGCACACACACACACATGCGTTTTAACTTAACAAGAACAGTAACAGCAACTTCGATATATATATATTTGACGATCGTTCTTTTGTTGTTTTATTTAATTGCATTCACATTTTATTTGATTCTGATTATTTGTTTATACTGTTCCTTATATACTGCTCATACATGATTAATTACAGTTATTCTTAGCAAGTAATAGAAGTAGTTGTCGTTGAAGTAGTAGTAATAACTAATACATATATCAGCAAGTAGTATTTATAGCTGAGTTTTATTATTAGTAGTAATAGTAGTACTAGTTGCAGTAGTAGTAATAGTAGTAGTAGAACTAGTAATATTATTAATAATAATAATAATAATAATTGCAATAAAAAGTAATAGGAATTATAGCCATAGTTGTTTTAGTACAACTACTACTACAACTCCTAGGACTATTACAACTAAACTATAATTATTATTATTATTGTTGCTCTTACCTCTATATGCATTATTTATTTATTTATTTATGTTTTATTTATTTATTCATTACTATGTCTTCCTTTACATATTGTTTCGTTGTTTGCTCGTATGAATGAACCAGGATAAACCTATAAGTAGAGAGATATGATGTTTCAGAGCTAAAAGTAAATATTGTGACGTCATCTCTCTAAAATATATTACAATAGAAATCAGTTACACACACACACAAGTGCATTTTAACGTAACGAGAAGTAACAACAACTTCTATATATATATATATATATATATATATATATATATATATATATATATATATATGGCCGAGCTCGTATCTCAATTTGCTCGTATATCAAATCAATTTTCCCAACTGAAATTAAATGAAATACCATTAATCTGTTCCAGCCCCTCAAAAAGCCTTTATCGTCTCCTTCAGCTTCTGAAACTCGCTCATAACTCGGGTTTTGTCTCGCAAGTCAAAGCAAAAAATCGACCGGGCGACTGCTCGTAACTCGAGGTACTATTGTGTGCGTGTGTGTGTGTGTGTATGTATATATATATATAAAACCTGTCTCTCTCTTTCACACGTGCAAACAACGAAACAAATGTAAAGAAAGATATAGAAATGAATAAATAAATACAAACATAAATAAATAAATAAATAAATAAATAAATAAATAAATAAATAAATACAGAAGTAAAAACAAGAGAACTGGTAGGTTAAAGAAAACAAAAGGAATACCCTAGATACGAACAACGTGACTACAAATTAAATTTGATACGTCACTGGATGTCTTAAACACGTGTTTTAAATCCAGGTGTTAGAGATTATGTTTCGTGTTTTGTTTACTGTGCACGTTCAAGTTAGTTTAAACAAGGGACTGATTCACATAATCTAAGAGGAGGGTGACAGGGCCAGTAAAGAGATTTCTAAAAATTAATGGTGAGAAATAAAATTGAGAAAGATAGTTGAACAAACAGACAAATAGACAGAGATCTAACAGCAACACTGAAAACATTATAATGTTAAATGTTTCACCATTTACTTGTTATTTAATGCTATTTATTTCAATAATATTGCAAACGTTTTTGTTTGTTTGTTTGTTTCATTAGAAAAAAAATATATTCTTTGGTGTGTTTGTCTCCGCTTTCGTAGAGAGAGAGAGAGAGAGAGAGAGAGAGAGAGAGAGAGAGAGAGAGAGAGAGAGAGAGAGAGAGAGAGAGAGAGAGAGAGAGAGAGAGAGAGAGAGAGAGAGAGAGAGAGAGAGAGAGAGAGAGAGAGAGAGAGAGAGAGAGATAGTTATTCCCTGCAATAGCTAAGACTTCCTGCATCAACTGAGTTCCTGTATTTGCAGTTTTGAAAAGTAATTATGAATAATGACTAACAGACTAACACTACTTGTTTTGTTTCGTTTTATACGTGACAAATATTCTGTAATGATTAGAATGTAGCTTACAGGCGCACTACACTTTACACACATATCAGTAACAGCAAGAATGTCTTCTGTTTTCCACTGTGTGGATAAAAAGAAACACAATAATAGTTATCTGATACACATGTCGTGAGATAGTGGCTGGAACAGAATATACTCAGGTTAAATAAGATGACTAAAATTCAGCAATTTTTGTTTACAGTAGAATTTGTTTTTATGAACAGGTGAGATAAAATAAGAGTAAATCTCCAACCCAAACATTTTAGATTTTAGTATTATTATTATTAGTTGTAGTAGTAATAATAATATTAGTAGTAGTAGTACTACTACTACTTCAACTGCTGCTATTATTATTATTATTATTATTATTTAAAGTATTATTAAAGTATTATTATTATTAAAAGTATTTGATATTTGAAAATGCTTTGTCTTTGTACTGCATCGTTTATCATCACTATAATGAACGAACTAACGGAAAGGCTATGAAAACCAGCGAAGCGATAACTTGTATTATTCATACTGGTCTGTAGGACGTTTTTGGGCTCATGTTTTTCAGAGACACTATTCTCATATATATATATATATATATGAATTAAGAATGATATGAAAGTTATCACCTTTCTAATAAATACGTAAGGTAAACTGCAAGATGTGTTAAATTAAAATACTTAGAAAACAATTGTGTTACGTATATTTGTCAGCTAGTAACACTAATGACATAATATTCAATCCCCTGTTCAATTCCCTATTTCCAAACAGTTGAGAATTGCTCTCTGATTCAAACAGAAATATACTTACTTGGTTTAACTAAACAATAAAATATATAATAATATAATTTCATGAATTTAATCGTTACTTTCTTTCTGTCTGTCTTTATTTATTTATTTTATATAGAATGAAATAAAATTTATATAATAAAGGAATATATATTACTATTCTTTTATTAATATTGTGTATACGTGGCTAAATCATATATTGACCTTGTTTCACGTCTTTCATTATTATTGTTTATTTGTATATCTTAAGAAAAGACCTGATGCTTTAAAGAAGAAGTAATTTTGGCGGCTAAATGTATTATCTTTCTCCGATCTTCTACAAGCCAGTTGCTGTGTTTATTATTACCACATGTGTGATAGACTGTAACACGCATTTTAAAAATTAATGAACTGCTCTAACTATGTTAAGGTAGTTGTTACTTTTACTGCTGTTTACTTTAAGAAAAGCATTTAAAACGAACACGATTATTTTTTTTTTCAGAAAAAACAAAAGTGTTCTAGAAAATTTCAAGGCGTCCACCCCTTTATTGAAATTGGTATATTCCACTCACCGAGTGACGTCTGTCAAAACCGGCTTGTCCGCCAGCAAACTGACATTGCAGACGAATAGAAGAGAATTGTTTGCAGGTGTTAACATTTTCATTTCTTAAGACAAAGGTAAGAAGATTTATTATTATTATTATTATTATTATTATTATTATTATTATTATTATTTGTTGTTGTTGTTGTTGTTGTTGTTGTCGTTAGTGTAAGATATTATAAAATAAAAAGTAATCTAGGTTATTCTCATAATAAAATTTCTGTACAAAATTGTTTTGTGTTAGAGTGGAGGGTGTTGCTCAGTGGTCAGAGAAAAGTAGTGTCTGGCGATGTACTGTCGCATTTATCTTTCTCGATTACTTTATCAGTGAATGAAGCCATTTCACTGCAGATTAAGAATGTGTTGAGTTTGACGTTAATAAAATAATGTTCAGCAGCAATCAGAAATTCATTCGTTTACTATGAAATGTTTCGTTCTTATTACACTGAATACATTACTTCTGTGAATGTCACGTTTCTTTGATTGTCTACATTCGAGTTTTACCATGAAAATGTGTTGACTTGGTTACGTAGCATAGGCCGAAATAGTGGTGTGTGAAATTACCTTGCAGCATTCATGGACACGTCACAAATGTTTATTTATTTATTTATTTATTTATTTATTTATTTCATGCTTTGTTTCATATAACGTATTACAGTAGAACTGTCGTTTTCCTTCTCAAACTTACTTCACAAGGTTAAATTTAGCATGTTTGTAATTCACTTTAATAGTTCTTTTATTTTTTTACAAACAAAATGAAATTAATAAATGAATAAATAAATGAGTAGCTTAAATAGCATATTTATAATTTTATAATTAAATTCGCACGTTTGTTTATTTTTTTATCCTTTCATTTATTTATTTATTTGTATATTTCGTCGGCCCTTTGAAGTAAACGGAATTGATATTTTATTTGTATTTTGTGTGTGAATTTTTTCTTTACTTTTGTTTGTTTGTGGTTTTGATTCAAAAATCTTTTAATTTTGACCTCCACTGCTATTCTTGTTATCTCTTATTGTTATTTATTTATTTATTTATTTATTATTATTAGTTACATTTTTCTTTCTCTGTATTTTTATTTTTATTTTCTCTGATTCTTCTATGTTGTTGCTGTTGTTATTATTGTTATTTATTTATTTATTTATTTATTATTATTATTGTTATTCACAGATATGGCAACAGCTGCAAACTCTGATGATAATCTTTCGTGCTGCATTTGTGCCGAACTTTTCAAGAAGCCGCGAATATTAAACTGTGGACATTCGTTCTGCAGCAAATGCCTGCAGGACTATATAAGCCATAATTACAACAACAACGACATAAAAATCACCTGCCCGTTCTGCAGGCAGGATGTCCACATCTCAGACAGCTCGAAACCAGTGAATACATGGGCAGATCAATTCCCTGTAAACCTTTCACTACAGAACGCCGCTAATGATCGGCTACAATCAAAGTTTTGTGAGTCAGCAGTGTCATGTTTAGATTCGTTACAATAAAATACTAAAAAGAAAACATTTAGTGATTGTTTAACTAAAGATATTAACCATCACAAGCTAAAGAAATAGAGGAAACTTTATTTATGACATTTTTCTACTCAGATTTTTAAAGTAGATGATCAAATAAATTCTAAAACTTCACATTGTAGGCATACCTTTATTAATAATAGTAGTTCTAGTTAATTAATTAATTGACTGATTGATTATTTATTTATTTATTTATTTCAGCTAAAAAGGGAGATCACATGTCACTTCTGAGTTCTGTTTCTGAATGTCTCAAAAACGTTAAAGAAATTCTTCAGACAGAGATGGATGATATGATCGAGCAACTTCGCCAAGCCGTCGACATCAACGTGGTGGACACTACAGAAGAGGTCAGAAGGTTTGGTAACACACTAATCACAGATTTTACTGCCGCAGTCAACAAAGAACAAGACAGATTAATAAGACAAATACAAAAATCTCAGAACTTTGTAAACTCAGAAATAGACAAATTATTCAATCAACACAAACATCTGATTGAGGAAAACAAAAAAATGATCAAATTGGGGGAAGATTTGCTGACAAGAAAATCAGAGTCAGATATAAAAATAAACATTTTAAAATTCACCAAACTTCAAAACACAACTTCCGAGTTTCTGTCCAAATCTCGTTCCCGAATAGAAAAAGCAAAGTTTAAAATAAATCTGATAAAATCTGACAAAAAGGCAGAAATGTCAGTCCACATTGGAGAAATATCCACAAACATCCACACAGACACACAGATAGAGAGACAGACAGACACACTCAAACACACAGACACCATTAACATAGAAGCACAAAAAGATAAAACAAATCCTGTTCCGGTTTCCCTGCTGGTGTCAGGTGCAGACAAAAGTAAAATTGTTGTCAGTGATTGTTTCAATATCTGTGTAAAATGTTTTTGTTTAGAAAGAAAATCACTGATAAAAAGATACGAAACTTCCTCTGCACCAGTCGGTCTTGCTGAATCACGTGATCAGCAGGGTGATGTTGTTGTTGTTGTTGCTCTGCCAC
This sequence comes from Chrysomallon squamiferum, assembly GCA_012295275.1. Taxonomy (NCBI): domain Eukaryota; kingdom Metazoa; phylum Mollusca; class Gastropoda; order Neomphalida; family Peltospiridae; genus Chrysomallon; species Chrysomallon squamiferum. The sequence goes on from CM022677.1 coordinate 7,427,888, forward strand.
ATGAAAGTAAACTAGTGTTTTTAAATTTGAAAAACTTCAAACTGGTAAAAATAGTTAAAACTGTTAAAGGGTATCGGTGTATCGCTGTGTTACCTGGCAACCGTCTCGCGGTCACTGAGTTCAGTAATCAGTGCTTGGACATACTGACAGACAGTGGTCAGTTCATTAATTCTATCTCAACAGATTTGATCCCCAGTCCGTCATTTCTAACAGTTCACGATCAATGTCTGATTGTTGTGTCAAATGGAAACAGTTTATTTTGTGTGACGTCATCAGGTGACGTCAAATGGGAGTCACGTGATTCAGACAAACTGAAAGACTTGACAGGTGTTACATGTGACAGGGAGGGAAATATTTTTGTTTGTGCTTTTAAAAGAAAGTGTGTTGTTCAGTTGTCACGAGATGGTAACATTACACGTGACATCCTCACTGACCAGGATGGACTGTCCAGACCTAGGTCTGTCTGTTGTGATGACAACAAACTGTACGTGGGAGAGATCACCGGAAAAATAAAAATATTTACATTGTGTAAAAAGTAAACTTCAAACTTTCTGCTAAATTAGTTTCACTTTAACTGTTTTGAAGTTGAAAGTCCATAGACATCTTTCTTTACATGAATTGATAAAAGGATAATTAGTTATATTATTGATTTACTTATTAATTTAGTTAATTAAGCAATTAATTCAGTTACTTTGTTTAATTTCATCTTTTTTATTAAATATATAACTAATTAATTAATTATTATTATTATTATTATTATTCTTAAAGTCTCGTTTAAAAATACTAGATTGCAGGATTAATTTCAAAACAAAATGTGATTTACTTTTAAAATTTTCACCCAGTTTCTCTCTCTCTCTCTCTCTCTCTCTCTCTCTCTCTCTCTCTCTCTCTCTCTCTCTCTCTCTCTCTCTCTCTCTCTCTCTCCATATAAACTATTCTGTTAGTTTGTAGTTTATTTCAAGAAATATATATATATACATCCAGTGTAATCAAAATAAAACTAAAATAAAACATTTGTATGATAAAAATAAAATTCTTCTGTCATTATTTTATTTAAATTTTAAAACTATTTTACATTGTTTCTTGATATTCACCTATATATCTATATGTCTGTCTGTGTGTGAAATATAATTAATGTGTATAATATCAATGTAGTACTCTTATTGTAAATTTATCATTAACAGCTAATACAACTTATTGTTTTTCTTTTTGGATGAGTGTTCCAAGCGTACTCAGCTATTCTAATTCATTTTTTCTTTTTATTTTGACTGACATACTTTTTAAAATGTTCTCTTCAGACATGAAAAAGAAGAAAATCTCTCTCTCTCTCTCTCTCTCTCTCTCTCTCTCTCTCTCTCTCTCTCTCTCTCTGTTGCTGACTCTCTGTCAGTCTCTCTCTCTCTCTATAACTCTCATTCAATGATATAAATTACATTTTGACATGCTGAGAGATTTTTAAAAAGAACAACTAATTATTATTTACTCTCTCTCTCTCTCTACACATTGTAACTGAGCAGGCAGCATAGGTGTAAGATGACCACTGACCCCAAAATGGACAAGCAGGTCCCGAACATTGGACAGTTACTCTGTACTTGTGAAAGAGCCCCACATCCAGTTTTTGAGTAATTGTCGTTAATGCATGTCCTAAATCTCTGTCTTCTCTCCGTTTGGTCCACATGTTACAGAGCATTGCGTGATATCACCATATGCTGACCATGGTTCCCAGAATGAGCTTGAAGGCAGTGAATACACCCGTGTTTGTGTCTGTTTTTGTGGTGATCGTGAGCAACAGCTGAATCCTGTTGGATCACTTTCACACTTTCTTGTCAATAAACCAGTCTGAGTAGCAGCTCCACTTGTTGCAGAACAGACAACATAAACATTAAAACTCCATGCTACCCATGTTAATGTCGCCGTCATTGCCGTCGTACCAGCGTTGTTCTCAACGTTTTGCTGTACTTGTCATTATTATTTTATGCGTTTTTAAATCTGTTATTCTTACCATCCTATCTGGAATATAGTGTTACTATTTGCCGTCGTAATGGCGTTGTTCTTAACGTTCTCGGTGTACTTTTCACTATTCTTTTACGCTTTTTATTCGTTGTTATTCTTACTTTATAACCATACGAATCCTGTATTAAAATATATTATTATTGTGTCTATTAATGTCGCCGTCGTAAGGGTTTGTTCTTAACTTCTTAGTGTCCGTATCCATCCCATTAAAATATATTATTAGTTTTTATTAATATCGCCGTTGTTGTCGTCATAACGGTGTTGTTTCTAACGTTATTACTTACTTAGTTATTAATTAAATTAATTATTTTTGCATGCTTAGAGGAAAATAATGCAATATTCCTATTGCAATCAATCTTACTGGTCTTATAGAAGTGTTATTATTTACTTCTCTATTTGTTAAACATCGAAAATAATCTTATAGATAGGTATATACTATTCTAACCTATTAATAAATATTATATTCTGCTTCTAGAACTAATGTTAAATTACTGCTTCAAAAATGTCTTATTTCTATATTTAAAAATTTATCTGAAAAATGAAAGAAGCATCAAATTCCACTAGTGTTCATTAAAATAGTTAGTCTTTTCAAACAAATCACAAAAACATAATTAAAAATATGGAGAAATATTTCTATGCACAGTGACAACAATGACAGACTTTCACTGGAATTTTCTCATCTATGAGAAAGGTTTTTATTTTTACTATATGAATCAAATAAAATGTCAACATGAAAACATTAATGAAATATACATATTTATATAATCTGTTCATTCTTTGAGTGTTTGAATGAAAGTAAAATATCTCATTCAGCTGTCTCTCTCATTTACTCAGCTGTCTTTATAACTTGTCTCAGTCTAATTCAGTTGTCTCTGTCATTTGTCTCTGCCTCATTCACTTGTTTCTATCTATCTCTATAATTATTTTATTTATTTGTTGTATTATTAATTATTATTTATTAATTATTTTAATTGTTTTTGTTTTTGCTTTTGGTTGGATATAGTTAGAAATTAAAGTGAAAAACAGAGCTAGAAGTGACATCTCTCTGTTTCAAACTCAATGCGCAGCCAAGTTAACTAAATTTTCAGCATAATCAAAACAGTCTTAAATTCCACCACAACTTAAGACAAATTTGGACTATTGACGTCTGCAGTTTTTTAATCAAATTGTTGTTAGAATGAGCGAAAATAAATATCAGATTTGTTGTTATTAGTAACTTAATTTTCACTACTAACAGATCTTGTAATCAAATATTTGATTATTGTTACTTCACTTAATATTTTATGAAGAGAGAATAAAAAGTACAACTCACACCAGCTATCTCTAGAGAGAATTCATTTAAATTATGTAAAATAAAGTATTATTTTTATTTTATTATAATTATTATCTTCTTTAATTATTATTATTATTATTATTATTATTATTATTATTATTATTATTATATTCCTATTGTTATTTCCATTCTAGTTATTATTGTTATTATTATTACTATTGTTATTATTGTTATTACTATTATTACTATTATTATTGTTGTTCTTGTTATTATTATTATCATTGTATTATTATTATTATTATTATAATTAATTCTGCCTGTCATTATTCACTGGGTTTCTTCAATTGGAAATAAAACTAAACAACTTTCTTAGCTGAAATAGATGAGATTTTTTACTGCATACGAGGAACATTAAACATGATAATGCCCATTTAATAATTTGTAAACTTTACCATAAAGTAACTATTCACACCAGCCCACAAAAACATTTACATATTATTTCAGATTCAGTATGTGCCTTTACAATGTCTTTGTGTACGTTTCTACCAAATGCCAAATGGGAAATTTAATTAAATTTAAATACATTATAGGCCACCAAATGAGAAATTTATATTTAAATTAATATGTTGACACAATCTAATTTTAATGAATTTTTGTTTGAGACAGGAGCTGACAAAAGGGAAATTTACATATATTTAAAACATCTCACTCTCCAGCAGAACACACAACACTTCATAAGCCTCTGTCATCTGATCAGAGTAGTTAATAGCCAACTGCAGCGCTGTGTTGTTAGACTCATACTTCCCCATCAACACCATCAACCTCTCCGAGTAGGACTTGCTCTCATTCAGCGTCAGGTTAGCCAAGTCATTCTGTGACTTGAGGTGGTAAATTTTGCTCTGAAGTCTTTCAAACTCAATTTCAGACTCTTTCACTTTGGTTTCTCCTATCTCAGAACGACACTTGTACAAAGTCTGAACAATTTCCTTCATGTTAGAACAGCCCTGTAAACTCTGCACTAAATGTTCGACTAATTTCTTATTTGGAAGCTGAAGTAGAAAAAATAAGCAAAGTTTAAATTCAGTTAAAATCATATCGGATGTCATGAAAAATAATATATCAATGACTTATTCTGTGTTATTTTCTTAAAAATCTATTTATTTTAGTTGATTTGAAACAGTATTACCTTAAAGCCAGAAATATAAGGTTAAAAATAATGAATAATAATTATGTATTATTGTTAAATCTGTATTTATTTGTGTTATTTGATTTGAAATGACTGTAGTTGGAAAACATTTGTAAATTTAAGAATCCATTAAATTCATACTTGAAATATTGAAAAATATGTCAGTGAATCATTTTCTGTCAATTTCTTTTTTATTGTGAGGTGATATGATTTGAAATTACCACCATAAAAAAACAAAACAAAAAGAAAAAAAGACTTTAATGAATTAAAACATCATACTGGAAATTATGAAAAACATGTCTATAAGTTATTCAGTATCACTGCAAACTTTTAATTTTGTTTTTCACATTTATTCAGTCAGATAACAATATACTGTCAGTATATTCCAATTTAAGTTTTAAATGTGTTAAGCATAAGATATAAATTTGCTAAAAATATGTGTGTGTGTGTGTGTGTGTGTGTGTGTGTGTGTGTGTGTGTTTATCTAACACTAGCAAGTCCAAACATTTCTAAGAATTTACATTCTGAAAATTAATTTTAAGAACAAAAAAAAAGGATAAATGATTTGGCAAATGCATTAGAACAGATTAAAATGATGTTAAATATAAAATTATCTGATTTGATTCTTTTCTCTTTGTTTTATTGGGATAAAAACACCAATGTGAACACAAACATACAAAGAAAGAAAGCAAAATGAGATTTACCCCAAGGGAGGTAATTTGAGCACCAAGAATCTGTCTGTCTCCATTTTTTTAATTTCTTCAGTTCTGCTATTTTAGCTACAGGAAACTGATCACTGCCTTCAGTGGTCCTGTGAATTAAATAAATAAATAAATAAATACAAATATTTACATAACTTAAATAATGCTACACTGTCAAATACTTTTAATAAGTAAATAAGCAGCAAATCGCATGACATACAATAAAAAGAAATATACAAAGTAAAAATAATAATAATAATAATAATATACAAGTTTTTCACATATATATATATATATCCATTTTCAATTCCTTATTTCCTGAATTTGTATATTCTCAAAGTTCCATATATAAAAATAAACACAACATACAAATGTGTCTATCTCCAATGATTCCTTTATAGAGATGAATAACAAATATTTATTTATACCTCTCTCCTGTATTCACTTGTGACTTTGTTGGTGTTGATGTTCGACTGTTCATGGGACTAGAAGACAAATCTGTCAGAGATAACTTATCCTGTAACTCTTTCAACTGTAACAAAAATGTAACAATTTATTCTCTCTTTAAACTGTTACAAAAATGTAACAGTTTATTCTGTAACTCTTTAAACTATAAGATAATTGTAACAGTTTATCCTCTATCTCTTTGAACTGCTATACAAATGCACGTTTCAATTGTAACAAAAATGTAACAATTTATCCTGTAACTCTTAAAAATATAACAAAAGCCATATTATATAACTGAAGGAAAATGGAGTCTTAATAATTAAGATTACTTATGTTTTGTGTTTTAATTCTATCTACAAATAAAAATGTAAATATAATCATTATGCAGAGTTACCTTTCTTTTTAACTTCTCCCTGTCATCATTGATATATTCAATATGGCTACATAGCTGTATAAGTTCTAGTTCTTGTCTGCCTAGCTGTTCTTGTAGAGCATTGTGAGTTTCAGCATCTTCTCTGAGATGTTGAACGACGTTGCAATCATCAGACACATCATGGAGGGGAAAGTATTTTCTTTCTGCAATGGCCGACTCCAGTTTAGTGACAACTCGGGAAAATTCTGTGTTTATTTCATTACCTATTTCTAAAAAAAAATATATATATATTTTTAAATTAATTTATAATTATTCTCAATTATAATTTGGGTATATACAGTTATTTTTTACTTTTTTTTAATTCATTCTGACAGTAAGTAAATGAGTAATGTTTCATTATAAGTTTAAATTGTATTAAAATCAATGAAGAACAGCAAACTCGTGATATTTTACAATTGAAAAATAACAAACCTGTACTGTTTCATTTATGCGATTGAACTGCATTAAAAAAACAGCGAAGAACGGCAAACACACTTTGAACTGAATAATGACAAACTTATAATATTTCATTATGTTTCCAGCTACACTGTACTGTTTCATTACATGTTTAAATTGCATTAAAAACAGTGAAGAACAGCAAACTCATATTATATATTATTTCACATCTGTCTAAAACTACTGACCTGATGACATTAATCTGCAGTTATTATGTAATTCCACATGTAATTTTGTCTCAGTATTGCATACACACAAACACATGGACACACAGACATAAACAGGGGGGGGGGGAAATCAATCTACTGGACCATACTTACCTTTAACAGCAAACCTGCCATGACAACAATTACTACTGACAGCTACATCTACCAACAGACAGAAATAAGGTCACAGTTACCTGAGTGTGGCCTCTGACAGAACTGCAGACACACAACAAAATGTACACAGTGATACAACTCAAGTCATTAGCATGCAGCTACTGCAGTGTCCATCACCATAGAAACTCCAGCCAGTTCTGATACCTCGCAAAACATACAAATTTTCAGCAACCACGTGAAACACAATCAAAACTGCACTTTACTTATCAACATGTTAGAATCAGCTGCCATTAAACACAAAACTAAAACCAAAAACTGCATTAACAAAAATAGACAACAATTTAATAACAAACAAAATCATTGAAATTGTTAGAGCCAAGTTCGGATGACACATACAGAAGATAATCACATCTTGTAAAAACTTTTACCAAGCATCACACTGCCTGACAGTCTCGTGCTAGAATAAAACATACAACACTTGAAATACAGACAAAAACATACACATACTAAAATACTGTGTTAAAATCCACTCTTGGTAATAAATATTTCATGAGAGCCAAACTTTAATTCAAACAAATAAATAGATACAAATGTTTGATTAAAAATTCAAAAACATAACATAAACACAGAAGTCAAAAAAAAAAAAAAATTGCATACACAATAACTAACAAAACAAAAAGCAATATACCACTAGAAAAACAATTGTATCAATTATTTAATTAACAGATTAACTGACTCACCAACTGATAGATTTGCTGACACACAGTTTCAGAACATATTTTAAAAGTTCAACATTTTCTTGACAGAAGGAAGTAAACTGGTTCTTTGGCTGGTTTGGACAAAATTAGATGTGAACTTTCTGAAAATGCTGCTGAAATTGAACTATTCTTTCTCTGTCTTCACATAAAAAGAAGACAATTATTTCTTTAAAAAATTAAAATTAAAATGAAAACAAGCAGTCTGTTTTTAAAATAACAAAAAAAACAATAAAAGATAGCAAATATAAAATTCAAGTTAATCTATAAATTAATACAATAAATTATAATTATAATTTACTGCTTTAAATATGTTTGCTGCAGAAAAAGATTTCAATAAAAATCCCATACAAGTTCTGTTACAAAAATTACACATTATTCAAATTGCTTTGAATTAATTGCATTTAGCAGTCTGTTGAAATCTCCTCCAAAGAGAAGATAGTCTCACATGCAGATAGTATTTTCAAATTACTCCCTATTTGAAATAACTGTCCTAATTCAGATGACAAAATTTATTTTTTATAAAAACCATTTTAATGAGTCTTGTTTATCCAGAAAAAAATATATTACAACTGATTTAACACTTAAATTTTTTTTATTTCCATAGTTAATTCTGTCACAGTCTGTAACATGAATAAATAATATTATTCAGAAGAACTTACTTTTTTTCTTCTTCTTCTTATGAATATCTATTACCGACATTTTCAACTTGAGAAAAAAATATCATACTGTCTTTCAAGCCGATCATTATGCTCGTTATGTCAGTAAGCACAAGGCTCGAAATTTAAAAAGAAACAAAACAGTATGGTTTAGTCGCCTAAAAAGTATTTTTTGGATCATCTCTTTTTTTTCTATAAGTTATAACATAAGAGCCACTATTAATAATTTTACATCAAATATTGATTTCACATAAAAGGTTTGCTCATAGTTCGATAATTTAAAAGTATCGGCTTACCTTAATTAGTCAACATCTAAAATGAATTACGAAAATTCTTTATTAATTAAAATCGCCACAAACATTTAGTCCTAGTTATACAAATCAGCTGGTAATACATTTTCAAACAAACCTTGACAAAAATTGAATTATATATAATAATAATAATAATAATAATAATAATAATAATAATAATAATTTATAGTATTATACGCTTGGATTTTTCAAAAGAAATAAAAATTAAAGCAAAGCAACGTGAAATGACAGTGAGTAAAGTTTAGCTTGTGAAAACGAAAAACAATAGCAAATACAAGGTTATAGAGTTATCTTCCATGATAACTTGTTCCGTTAACCAACCGATAATTATTAACGTAACGCTCTAAAAGTTTGCTAAATTTGTTCGTTGGCTTCACTTTAGCCATTTAAAGGTGGAATTTGTTAGGAAAAATAATAGCAATTAGTTTCAGAGTTATCTCCTATGATAATTTATTCCGTTAATCAACCGATAATCCTTTAACGTACTGTTTATAAATTGATGTTAGCAAATTATGTAAGCCGATACGTCCAACATATGGAACTATGGGAAATCGTTTTATGTGAAATAAATATTTCGATAAAATGATTATAAAATTATTATCTTGTGTTATAACTTTTAGATAAAACAGGTCACCAAAATAAAAAATGTTGGGGCGACTAACCATAATATTTCTAATATCCCAGTCGCCTAAATGGTTTGGACGCATTTGGTGACCTGGCGACTGGCCATTTCGTCCCTGCATAATTATCTCTCATATTAATAAATCTGTTTGTAATATAAATTGTTATTTCACTAATTGCATCTCAGAAAAATGTCCACAGATCTTTGATTCAAAAGATATAGTGACTACTGAGCTACCACATGTAACATCTACTGTAACATTTTCAGATACCCAGTCTGATGATCTTCCAGACGACATAGGACACAGACACCTCTGTCATAGCCGTAACCCAGCATTAAAATATCCTAACTATCTCCCCGATATGATAATTAGTTGTATTAACCATAAGTGAGAATGTTGATCCAGATATCACTTCTCCCCTTCCATTTACTTGTGGTCCTTTTATTGAGACAGAGCAGGATGTGAATCTGACACCTGATGCAGAAGAGATGCTGTATTATTAATTTTGTTCTTCTTTTTTTTAATTTGTTTGTATATGTTATTATCTTTGCAAACAATAAATATTTTGAGCTGATATTATTCTATTGTAAAAATATAGTTTAAGCGCATTTTAGGTATTTTCTCAGAACAGAATGTTAAAAGTCGAGTTAAACAGACAGAGTAGTAATTTTACATCTCTATAATTAATTCTGAATAGAAGGTGTGGCTGGGATTTGATCTCTAAGCCTGTTAGTTCAATATTTGGATGATAGCACTCACTGTTAAAATATATATTTGTTTCCGTTACTATTAATTAATGAATGATTGTAAAAAGTGAGGAAATGTATGAATTTATGTACTGTCTGAGGCAAAAGCCAGAATGTTACTGGGTCTTTTTTTAATTTTTCTTTTTGTCCTCATGTTTCTGTTTCACTTATACATGTGTTTTTTCTCTTTGATCATCTTCCTCCTCCATTTGTGTGTTTTCTCTTTTTTTTTTTTTTTTTTTGGTTTTTTGCCATCAGTTTATTTTTCCTAGGATTATTAGTATTAATATTAATAATAATATTATATTGTTGTTGTTGTTGTTGTAAACACTCGTGTGAAAACAACTGTGATTTCTTCAAGTGAGGATAATGTAAATTCTCTTAACCCACTTGATCACTGACTGTAAATCATAAAATAAAAGACCTGAATTGATATAAGGAGCATGTTTTTATTAGTCTGCGTATATTTCAATAAACATATTCAGGCATTTTATTTACACATTCATATTCACAAAATAAATTTAGATAGTACAATTTTACATTTTTGCACACACACACACACACACACACACACACACACACATAATCACATGCAGAAAATTATAATATATATTTCATGTTCTGCAGAGTTTACAAAATAGAACCTTTAATTAAAAGGTTAGTATGTGTCAACATAGTAGCAAATTAAACGTTTAAGACAAACATATTCAGATATAATCAACTATATTTTGATATAATTAAATATATTTTGATATACTTAAGTATATTTTGATATGATTAAATATATTTTAATATGTTTACTGAAAAATCATTAACTGTAGTCTTTAATATTAAGTTATTTTATTATTAATAATAAGACTATACAGAAACGCGTTAAGTGCTAGATGAATACTGTATTTACTATTGTATTGAATTTACTGAAAATTAACTGTGCACCTTTCAGTGTCACAATGTGATACTTTGTTTTATGACAGCAGTAACATGACATTCCGCGACACAATTTACATCTCTCCCTACATGAAATTACATGATTAACCTAAAATTCTAATTTATCAAATTATGTAATTAAGTATATATCATCAAAAAAATTTAAACTCTTAGAAAAGTAAGTTAATAATCTAGAATGAAATCCATATTTATTCAATAATATAACCTATAATCTCTAATGAATATAATTTTAAAATGCCATATAAATAATACAGACGTGTATCGATTTTGTTATCGATTGGGTAACATTATTAGTGTTAACACCGATGTACTTTAGTTAAATGTGGTTTTACAAAAGTTCACGATTTCCCATGTAATTTATATTATAAATAAATCAATTTATTATTATTATTATCATTATTATCTACTTTAAAAAATAAAAATGAAGTATTTAGTTTTTATCTCGACAGAAACAATACACTAAGAATAAATCTGATTTCTCTGATAACTTTACGAGGCCTAATAAAAAATTCGCACTCAGAACAGTTCTAATGAAACTAAGAGAATAGCGTCAAACATATATAGGAAGCTTCCGTTTTTACAGAAAAATAAAAACAAAATAAAGAATAAAAATATTAAGGAGTTATTTACGGTTGTTGTTGTTATTTAGCTATTGACAAAGAGAGGATTTTGACAAATATGGTGTTAAACATATAGAGGAAGCTTCCGTTTTTACAGAAAAATAAAAACAAAATAAAAAATAAAAATATTCAAAGTGTTATTATTGTTGTTGTTGTTGTTATTTAGCTGTTGACAAAGGCAGGACTTGTGACAGATTAGGTGTCTGCTTCACTGACTCATTGATACTTACTGGTGGAGTGGTTATTTTAATATCTAATAATAATAAGCTATAATAAGAAATGTAAAATATATTACACTATACAACTTGCGCTGATGTACACCTTGTAATGAATGTAATGAAAAAAAATTAAATTTCGCATAATAAAATAATATGTTCACCTTCTTTTTCTCAGCTAATCAGTACACACTGTCGTGATTCCAGGGAATTAACTCTGATATTTTTCAGTATAACCTGATATAAATATACGATAATTAATAAAATATGAGATTAACATTTCTCAACATAATTAACCTTCAAACTGTAAATATCACTGCTCATAATTAATTTTCATCTTTTTTTTTTTATAAGTAATTAAACCGCTTATTTTCATAACGCCATGTAGAATTATCATTTATAACTGTCAGTAATATCTAATAGATTAACTATTGTTATCAATATTTAAGTTCCACGTACAGTAAAATTACACCTTTCTATTATATGACTTCGAATTAGCAAAGTAAAATTTCACGTTACTTTTACTAAAACTGACACTTCAAAGCGGTATCTGAAGTTAGTTCACAATGTTCTCGATATATTTTTGACGTCACATACAAAGCTACTATTATTTTAAAAAATTACAAGACGGAAGTTCCATCTATATTTCTGAATGTTCACAGTGAAATCATACCTGTAATTGTCAGTGTTTTGTCGTATAACTAACTGAATATCATCTCATTCAAGAAGGATAGCTGAGAAATTTAGAAATAAAGAGGCCTTCCAAATTCCTATGCTCTGTTATAACAAAATCAGGATTTGTTTTTAGTTGCACCTCAAATGATAATTAAATATTGATTTTCTTTTTGTAGACAGGTGTGTATTGAAAAGCTGGGGTTTCTCTGTTAAATATTAGCAAATAATTTATTATATATGAAGTGATATTCATCTTGATATTTCTAGTTGAGAAGTACAGTGAATATTCAGGAATAAAATATCGCAACCAGATAAAAATGTTATTTCATTAACAACTGTGATATTAATGTGATATTTCTCAACGTAATTTATGTTGTGTTTACTACATCAGGTCAGAATAATTATTTACTCAGCAAAAGTAACGTAGTGTTTTAGTTAAGACAATGTTATTATTTTTTTAAAGACATATCTAAAATAAATATTAAAAACTCTCAGTTGAAGTCTGTCAAATTTGCTTAATAAATGGACGTTTTATTTGATTAATCTGAAATTCATCAACATTTTGAGGTTTATTAAACTACTTTTATTAGGATGTCACCGCTACTCTCGAACTATGAATGTTCTGAGTATCACAATGTAACGAAAATCCCGTGTAAACTACTTCATAAAGAGTGCACTCGTTATTAAAATTTATTTTTATAACTCAGTGGTAAAATGAACAGTGTAAATAGCCTTATCCTTAAGTAAAACTGACAGCTTATTTTTACTTGTTTATAATTATGTAATGTTTATATATTTTATATGTGAAAATAGCGGTATCCTTAATTAAAAATATCACCTTATTTTTACTTATTTATAATTATGTGATGTTATATGATTGTAAACTGCGCTCGTTTTACAAAATAAACGTGATAACTGTATACATACTGGAATATCATTTAAGTTTTCTTCTGTTTTTCATAAATAATAATAATAATAATAATAATAAATTAAAAATTAAAATAAGCTGAAAGTAAGCTCTGTATTTCCCAAATTACAGGTATTCTCTATAATGGATGTTTTTACTTGAAATTATCATTTTAATCTTTAGTGTAATATAATTTATGACGTTAATGTTGCGCCTTCTCACGTTATCTCATTTTGGCAAATGGTGAGGATATAGAGAAATGTTCTAGCTATCCGTCAAATCATCTCTGATTCCTTTCCCTGCATCCAACATGTCCGTCAGTTTACAGCTAAATGTAATTCATCCTGGTCTCTGTATCTGTGTGTGTCTCTGTGTCTGATGAACATCAGTCTTAACTTTCAGCACCTTCTTTTCAATGATCAATTTCCCCGTCCACCCAGTAATGAGATGTACACCAAGACGTTAAGAACAATGCTGGAACGACGGCAATGACGGCCTCATTAATAGAAAGAGTAATGATCTTTTTTAACGTAGGATATGGACACGAATTGCAATAGTTAATAAACAGCAAAAAAAAAAAAAAAAAAAAGGTGAAATACACCGAGAATGCTGAGAACAACGCCGTTACGACGGTAGTGACGGCGACATTAATAGAAATATTAATGATGTATTTTAATAAAGGACGGGCACGGTCGGAAAATAAGAATAACAGCGAATAAAAAACGAAAAGGAATAATAAGCAGTACACCAACAACGTTATGAACAACGCCGGCACGACGGTAGCGACGGACACATAGTGATTCGCACGCTCAGAAAGTATGAGAAATGATTAAAAAAAAAAAGTGCTAAAGAATAACGAGAAGGACTCTATGAAAGCTAGAAAGAAGGCATTTACGAAGGCAACGATGATGATATTAATAGAAATGGTAATAATACATTTTAGAATAGGATTTGAATAAGAATTAATAAACAGAAAAAGAACAGTGAGAAGTACACAGAGAACGGTGAGAACAACGCCGTTACGACGGTAGCGACGGCTACATTAATAGAAATATTAACAATATATTTTAGTACTGGAGGACGCTGATTGCAATACTTAATAAAAGGCAAAATAATATTTTTAATTTTTTCAGACGTATATCAAAGATTGGTAAATTCCTGGACAGTAATAAGCAACTTATTGTAGTGTGAGGTGTAAGCTTTGTGCATTAATTTAAATAATAAGAAGAAAGAAAATGTAGAGAGAAAGAGTAGGGAGAAAAAAATAACAACACCGTTTATTTGAAGTTTACGGTCAACGATTGGCTAATAATAAGTTAAAAAAAAAAAAAAAATAAATAAATAAATAAAAGAAGAACCACATCGATTTATAATTAGTACGTATATTTTAATAAATGTTGTTATTTTATTTTATTTTTAATTTTTGTTTTATTTATTTATTTATTTATTTATTTTTTTTTTATTTATTTTTTTAGTGTAGTAGTTGCGGAAAATGCGGGATGATTGTCGGTCTTCACGGATTTACTGTTTTATTTGATGTTCGAAGAATCTTGTACATAATTGGGGTAATCGCATTATCATGAAACAAAAAAGTTGCTTAAAGTATTTAATTTTGTGAAGGAGACAGGTATTACTATTTATTATTATAATTGATAACGCGTTTGGATTTTTTTCGTTTTATTTAATACTAATTTAAAAGTCATAACACATGATGGCAGCCATATTATTTGAGAACAATAATTATTTATTTATTTATATTTTTCAAAAAAACGGCACTCGATTAATAATAACATTCACCAGAGGCTGTACTAATGTAAACAGCTTAAACAACGTTAGGTAACTAAGAAATCATGTTTAGTCTTTACTTTTGTTTTACCAATCAGCCTATGAGGGACAAATTTTGAGTGGCCAGTAATTAAATTTGTTTTAAAATAAATTGACTTGTGTAGCCAAAGTAAACAACACACAACAACTCTCACAGATTTAAATTTTATTATTATTATTATTATTATTATTTTATTTTATTATTAATTTTATTTTAAATAAACTAATTTGTTTGCTAATTTTGTTTGACAGGTTGTTTTCTATCAGTTTATTTATGACACACACACACACACACACACAAATAATTTGTTATCCTCAGTGATAACTGTTCTTTGTATCCCTTCTTTTCTCAATGTAAATTTTACTTTATTAATTTACATTTTGTTTTGTTGTACTTCCTTCTTTTTATCGTCGTCTTATTATTATTATTACAAATTTTTATTATTTTATGTTTTATTTTTTATTATTATTATTTTTTTAATCTTTATTATTATTATTCATTTTATTTTTCATTATCAATATTTGTTTATTTTTGATGTTTTCTAGGTCATATGGAGAAAATATTCCAAATTTATTTTAAAAATGCATCTATGAAAAATCAGATCTGAGTGAAATATTTTATAAATTTCTCATCCAGCTATTGACCAGAACCACACTGTGGAGAGCAAGAGCTGCTGGAATACTATAATATGATATATTGATGGTTTACATGCAGCATAGACAGGAACACGAAGGAACCTGCAGATCATTTATTTGCTATTGTTTTGTTAATTAAATAAATTAATACCATTATCATCATTATCATTATAATGATTATACACAGTATATCAAAAATATCCCACACCCCTTTGTGTCTGAATAATCAAGTAACTGATAACAGTAAAATTTTAATTTTAATAATAACAGAAACATTGGCTCTTTATTTCTATTATTTTATTATTATGTTTTTTTTTCAGAATGCACATAATTGAATGCTGATATTTGCTATTGAAGTTTCAATAGAAGGTGCTGTCCAGCACTGAGGACAAAGTTTGTACTGCTGCCACTGGAAAAGAAAAAAAAAAAAAACTGAACAGGTGAATTTGAGTTTGTTTTCTTATGTATTTCTCATTATTCTAAACCTAACAAAGTTTAATTTAATTTAACATAGGAAGTTCCATTTTTAAATACTTTGTCATACACTGCATTCATCTCTCTCTCTCTCTCTCTCTCTCTAGATCTCTCTCTTTTCTCTCTCTCACACACACACACACACACACACACACACACACACACACACTTACTTTTATACAAACCTGATTATTTTATTGTTAATTTCTCATCTGTGTCGTCCTCATCTTTCTTTGGTATCCCACTAAAGATTAAATTGTCACACATCAAGCAAGTTTGTAGATCATTTTTTCTTAAGTTTCCAAACTCAGTTTTTAGTTCACATATTTGTTGTTTCTTACTGTTATTATTATCTCTCATTTGATGGGTAGAACTGTTCATATCTGACACAGTTTATTTCAAATCTCCGAGATCATTTTATTGCTTTCAAACTGTGATTGTAATTCATACTTTTTACCACTGATATCTTGTACTTAATTCCATACTATTCAGGTTTTTTTTATTGCTTTCAAACTGTTAGTGAATGTAATTCATATCTTGTATTATTTCTAAATATCAATCATTTCACCACTGATACGTCAATTTAATAATGGTTTAAGCACCAGCAAACCTTATAATAACTTTTTAATCAGGGTATCTAATTATATACTGACATCTTGAATGTGCACAAACTGGTGAAATTATCCCAGAATACTGACCCTGGTATTGTCCATACTGTGACTGCTGAGACTGTTGAACTGGTGTTGACTGATAAAATGGTGCAGATGAACATCTCGTTATTCTGTGTATTTGACATCCTTGTAATTCTTGACCAGCTTGGCTACTGCTTACCCTTATTTTCTGTTCACTTTCTCCACTTAGTTTTACTCTTTTTACCTTTTATATTTTATGTTGCATACTCGCGTATATTTAGCAATAATTTACATTGATAAAAACAGATAAAATACCTTTAATACTAATAAACATTATATATTTTCACAGAGAGATGAGAGACATGACTTTCATTTCCATGCATGTGTTAGTGGGAAGTAATGGTTATTCATGTTGGGAACATTAAACAACCACATGAAAAAGATCAAACAGAGCCTGAAGAGAACAAGTAAGTTAACACCGTCTTTTCTTTTTCCTTTCACACGTCATCTCTTTAACTGACAAAGATGATAATGATATTTGTATAAAAATTAAGGTAAAAAATAATTTTTGTCATTAATAGAATTTTTTATTTTTTATTTTTTATTGTTTGACCTAATCAGATATACATTGATGAAAAAGGCTGTTAATTCTGATAGTTTGTAAGAAAAAATAATGTAAATTATTTGTTTGTGAATTAAAAGCTCTTAAGAATTTATTCATATCTTTGTTGTCACTAATGCTACTTAATTATTGTGTTGGGGTTTAAAATGCAGTTTTATATTACTGTTTCAACACTAAAGAAGACAATTTATAAAGTGAAAATTCTATTATTTGTTGTTTTTAGGTTGTAGTAGATTGTGTGTGTGTGGTGGTGTTGTTTGTTTTTTGTTGTTTGTTTTTAATTAAAAATATAATCTATATAACTACTGTTTTATTTATTTTCATTAATTAAGAATTAGTTTAATTTCTTTTGTCCAAGATCTAAAATATCCATGTCTATGTATGGACTGAATGCTCCTATAAAGGTTTGTTTTATTCATTCACTTTTGTGTTTTATAGCTCATTTGATTAAGGATGGGGATTTAATTAAAAGTAGCAAAATGTATTTTTATGCACAGAATAGTATTGAAACATTTACATAAATGTCTCATAAATGATGTTTACTTTAGATAGTTTAGAATAATTTAATAATGGTTTATACACCAACAAACCTCATAATAATTTGCATGACAGCCTAATAGAGTAATGAACAGAAGATGTGTAATTTGCTGTTAGTAATATCTCACTCAAATCTGAAAAAGGGGCAAAAATGTACTTATATTAAAGTGGCAGGAAAGTATGTTACAATTAAATATTTTAAT
The DNA here is from genome assembly GCA_012295275.1 of Chrysomallon squamiferum. Taxonomy (NCBI): domain Eukaryota; kingdom Metazoa; phylum Mollusca; class Gastropoda; order Neomphalida; family Peltospiridae; genus Chrysomallon; species Chrysomallon squamiferum. The sequence goes on from CM022677.1 coordinate 7,446,083, forward strand.
AATCAAATAATTTATTATAAATGATGTAACTATACCAATTGTTAAAGGTTAATTAAAGATCTTAAGAATAATCTCAAATGTATTTCCATCATGCTAGTATTTCAAGTAGAATCAGCATTAGAAGAACATTTTCTTACTGCCTAATGTAATACTATGTAGGTTTAAAATGTTTATTTACTTAATATTCCTGGCAGTCATCTTAAACTGGACTAAAAGACTAAAACAGTGTAAATATCAACATTTTAACAAATTAATAGAATTATTCAAATATATTAAAACATATTTTTGTAATCTCTCTTACTGGTGTATTGCTCTTTTAATGCTTTTATGTCAAAGTCAAAAAATAAAATTAAACTAAGAATATAAAACCATTTAATAAATTATTTTTATTATTAAAATTGGATGGAAAAAATAAAAATGAGGACTAAAATTCTACTTGCTAAGACAGTGAAATATTGACAACAAAAATACTGCTTGCACTTAATTTTATGATTAGTTTATTAATGAATATTATATTTTGTTGTAGGATCCCAGACAACAGATTCAAGCTGCCTTAGCCAGCACTTCAGTTGAAAATGTTGTAAGACCCATTTTCAGAAAAGGTTCACCAGAGCACAAGAATGCTATTACATCACAGTCTTCCCTGTCCAGAGAAAACTCAACACTTTCAAGAGAAAATCTGTCTGAAATGTAATTTGAATTTCGAACACTCAGTGATCTCCAAGAGACTGCATTGTCAATGTGATCAGAACATCCAGTGTACACATTGTACTTCATAGCAGCTTGCACTGTTTTTATCATTGATGTGTGCTTGGTTATTCTAATTTTTCTCACTGAAAGAGGAATGGAGATTCATCACTGCAATGGAATGCCATTTTTGTAAGCAAGCTAAAATTAACGTGATAGAGGTGTAAACATTTTTAATAATTTTTGTATTATTTAAATCAGGGAAAATGAAAGGTTTGCTGGGATAATCAATGTAAATATATTTAAAATTAGGTCATTACAGTAATTAGAACTTTTCATAAAAAAAAGAAGAAACTCATAAAAAAAACTAAAAATTGTTTTTTTTTTCTTTTTCTTTCTTTGTCATATTTTAAATCAGGGAAAATCAAGGGTTGCTGTGGGTAATCATTGTATAAATATATTTAAAATTATGTAATTAGGGATAATTAGAATTTGTTTATAACAAAAAAAAATCCCAAAACAACATTTTTTTTTTGACATGAAGTCATTTGATAGACATTTGAAGATATACATGAAAATACTATGTCTGATTGTAAATATCTGTGTTTCTAATTTTATCATCCTGTATGAAAAATTATTCTGCTTGTATTTTTATTTTTATATATGAAAAGTAAATTATTTCAGTCATGTGTTCTACCCTCTTTTTTTTTTTTTTTTTTTGAATGGAACTTAATGATACATTTTTTGTTGTATTTTTTATTGCAGTAACAATGAGAAATATTTAAATACTTAAAAAAAAAACAATTATATAAAAAATGTTTACTATGTAACTATTATTTTAATCTTTATAAATCTGCAATATGTCTAAAACCTTAACATTTGTAATTAAAACAAATTGCAATTTTATGTTATTTTAATTTTTACAAAAATGCAATATATCTGTAACATTTGTAATAAAAAATATTCCAATTTTATGTTATTTTTAATCTTTATAACTGCAATCAGTCTAAAACCTGCAAACCATAACTGTAAAATTTATAATTAAAAAAATGTTCCAATTTTTTATTATTTTAATCTTCATACTCTGCAATCAGTCTAAAACTTTGATGTGACATTTGTAATAAGAAAATTCCAGTTTTTTAATCTTTATAAGTCTGCAGTCTAAAATGGCATTACCCATCAGTCTCCTGTTATTATAGAATCCACTGTAAATATTTTGTTTATATTTTAATTATTTATCACATATTAACAGATATAAGTTGAAATATAGTGTTCTTGGAATATACCTACATGTTTATAATGATTCCTCGTTATACAACTTTATATGTATATTACAAGATATATTATTTGTCTTCTGTTGTATTAAAAGTGAGAAACAAATAATAATTCTGTTAATTCTAAAATGTAATACAAATTCTTTGATGCATTATGGATTAAAGTTTCATAATGTAAACAAAACTTTTTTTTGTTTGATTTTAGTGAGTATAAATAGAAAAAATACAGAAACGGTTTCCAGATTAAAAGCCTTTTTTATTAAGAATAAAATGAGGTAATGTTATATTGATAACTAGAGGTAGAATGGTAAACTTTGACTTAGTGGTTTAAGTTGGTGTATAGAGAGACATGCAGTGTTAGTTTACACTGAAACACTGATTAGTTTGTAGTCTGTTTAGATCATCTGAGAATAAAAGTCATTAATGAAATATTTTATTATGTGTCACTATTCATTTATCCTTTCATTTATCTATCTTTTTACACATCCAGTGTCTGTGTGTGTGTGTGTGTGTGTGTGTGTGTGTGTGTGAGTGTTTGTGTCCGAGTGTTTATGTCCGAGTGTTTGTGTCTGTGTGTTTGTGTCTATGTGTGTATGTGTTTGTATGTGTGTGTGTGTGACTGTGTGTGTGTGTGAATGTGTGTATGTGTGGGTGAGTTTGTGTGTGAATGTGTGTATGTGTGGGTGAGTTTGTGTCTGAGTGTCTGTGTCTGTGTGTGTGTGTTTGTGTGAATGTGTATCCGTGTGAGTGTTTGTGTCTTGGGGTTTGTGTGTCTGTGTGTGTATGTGTTGTGTGTTATATTTATATAAAAGGATATATTCAACATAGAATGCAATGCACTGTAAAAGAGTAATTTAAAGAGACATGGAAAGAGATGGTTTGTTAATCAGAAAGAACAGATACATAGAGTGTGATACTCTCAGTGTGAATGATATATGTCAACTACAGTGTGTGTGTGTGTGTGTGTGTGTTAGTCTGTTTGCATATTATGTGTATATACAACTTGTTGGTGAGTATATATCTGTATGAATATGTGACTAGATTAAAAGATGACTGTTTATGTGTGTGGATATGCAATGTGTGTGTATGTACATATGTATAGGTGTGTATCAGTAGGTGTGAGTATGTATGTATGTGTGTATGTATGTGTATGTGTATGTATGTATAGGTGTGTGTATGTGTATGTATGTGTATCTATGTGTATGTATGTGTATGTATGTATAGGTGTGTGTATGTGCAGGTGTGAGTATGTATGTGTGTGAAACAGGGTGGAGTTGTTGATTATTGCTGGTGTGTATATGTCTGTCTATGTGAATGAGTATACATGACAAGTTTAAAACATGACTGTGTGTATGTGTTTATGTTTGCATATTAGCACATGTATGTGCATGTGTATTACAGTAATAGTACATGTGGGATTGTGTATTTTATGACTATATGTATGATAGTGGGGTATGTGTATGTTTTTGTTCATGCGCCTGTGTATATATATCTGGGAGACTGTTTATGTGTGTAGCCTATCCAGTATACATGCATGTGAGTGTATGTGTGTGTGTGTGTGTGTTTGTGTGGTGTCTGTAATATTATGTATGTATATATATATATAATGTGTGTTTTGTGCATTGTGTGTGTGCATGTATGTGTATGAGTGTGTGTTTGTGTGTATGTAATGATGGTGAGCAGTTGTGACAGGGTGTTCCTCTGAGACACTGGGTGGAGCTGTTGATCAGGATAAATATTATTTATTTATTTATTTATTTATTGATATAAATAATCAGACTGGATGAGTGCAGGAGAGACTGTTTCAGTCACAGGTAACAACATTTGTTAAAAACTGGAAGTTTCAGCTTGATGTGATTGTTGTGAAAAGAAAATTTGATTGTTTGTGCTTAGATTAATCACTGGATTCATGTATATGTGTGGAAGTATAGGATTGAAAGATGGATGGACGATGAATAAGAGATATGAATAGATAAAGTAAAATGTTAGCCTGGTTAGAGATAGAGAGGGATGATACATTCACATAATATCCAAATAGAATAACTCACTGAATGTGATAAATGCTGGACGAATGAAAGAATAAATGAATAGAAGCACGTGTAGTTGGATGAGCAGATATGTGGTTAATTACAGGATGATATATTGATATATGAAATATTTTGTTCTAACTGTGTGACAGCATAGAGTGTTTGTGTGTACTTTATAAGATGTCTGTGAAGACAAATCAGTATTTCATTCTCACTATTTGAACACTTAACAAACTAAATATCACTAATTACTCTTTAAAATAAAATGACAAATATTTACATTTTACAAAGTGTAAACAGTTAATAGAAAAAGATTAACAAAAAAATACACATAGTAAAATAAATAAAATTACAAGGTAATGACAATAAGAACAGAAAAATAATTTATTTTTGAGAAATAAATATTCTAAGATTCAATATGATGTACATTGAGTTACTGATCTTTATTAAATGCTTCATGTACATTTTCAGTGAGTTCTGTGAGTCTTGATGTGCATGATGAATGAAATCTATGAGAACTAAGTTAGAAGCAGTTCATCATGTATATAGAATAAAGTGATAAAAGAATCAAGATAAGACCATATTTTGAAAAAAGCGGATGTTTAAATGATTGTAAATGAGGACAATCCATCAAAATGTGACTGTTTCAATACACACTGACAGTGTTCACACCAAGTGAATGAAATTCTTCAAAAATGAAAAATATTGTCAAAG
>CM022677.1:7450984-7460984 GCA_012295275.1 Chrysomallon squamiferum
GATAATGTGAACACTTTAATTTCCGCTAAAACCCAATAGAAGCGGACAGTGCTGAGTAATGTGTACTTGTAAACAATACTTGAAACCATTATATTTTTATTTTAATATTATTTTCATTTTCAATACATTACAGGTGGTATTTACGTGAAAAAAGGAAACTGATCGCGTGTTACTTGAATGATTGCCTAGACACATTTATTATGATGCTTGATACCGGTTTTACAACAGAAAATTTATTTAAAAAATTATAATTTAAAGCTCCGCCAACCGGCCTGTTTAAAAAATTACTTAAAAATTAATTTTTCACTCTTTTTCGTTAAAACCCCAAAACATTCGAGTTCTGAAACATGTAATTAAAAGTTATGGACAGGAAGTTTGTAAATGATGAGGTTTGTTGTAAACTGTTCGAAATCGTGATATCGTAAGAGACTTATCTCAAACAATTAATAAATGACAGAAAATGTCAATTAGTTATTTAACTAAAATACCTCACATTTTTCATTGGCTGGAGATAATTAATTATTTTCAATTTACAGGTGGATACTGTCAAGTCTATGTCCGATTTTGTACTTTTTTATGAATTTGACCAGAATGTAAAATTTACAATTTTGATACCTTTTTATAGATTTATATTTTTGTTTAAATTATTTGTTATTTATCAGGTTAAACACAATGGAAAATTACTTTTAAATAATTATACTATTAAATGTTATTATTGTATCTACAGAAACGACATGATTCTGGAATCAGCTTCAGTTACAAGAATATGAAGAAGAATATTGAGGTTACTTTAAACATTGAGATATCTACTGATATAGACTAATTATGGATTTTTCTTTCCAAAGCAGTTTCCAGACAGAGAAGTTGTTAACAATATACATCAGTGTTGATTCATTATTCTCCAAAAGTTAACAGTGGATGATTCTTGGATTTATCAGGAAAGGACTTAAAACTTCCTCTATAATGACTAAGGACACTGCACAAACTATGTATGGTTCTACACTGCAAATTAGAAATTATTGCAGAAGAAATGAAAATATGTGGAACAATGATATTTTTAAATAGAGAGCAGGTTCCAGATTAATGTTGTTTTCATAAAGATTATTAGCAATTAACTTGAGAGCAGCTGTAAATGATTTAAAGGAATGGAGGAATGATTGACAGAGATATGAGACTGTCAGATGAAAGGTTAACAGGTGAAGAGATAAACAGGAAGATACAAAGAAAGAAAGAAGTATATATTGATAGACTGATAGACAGCTAGATCAGTAGAAGTTAACAAATGAATTGATAGATGTAGATGAATTTAGGTAGATAGGTAAACATGACAATGGCCACCTATCTAATCTGTGTATTCTTCTTTCTGTCATGTGTGTTTGTGTGCCAGGCTGAGTAGACGTACAGATGTATATATAAATCATACAGGTTGTAATGCAGTCACAGTTAGTTATGTATGTAGGTAGTTTGACAGGGAGTTGGATAGATGACTGATGGATGGTTATTGATATGTTGTAATGTGGATAGATAAACAGATAGGTATGTAGGTGAGTAGATCAGTAGGTTGATATGTAGATTATATAGACAGGCATCTCAAAGATACAGACAGGTAGGTAGGTCAGTACTATATGTAGATAGTTAACTAATACACAGCAGAGACACAGAGAGACAGGTAGGTGTAGGCAAGTATGGACGGTAACGTGGAAGACTGAATGTATATGCAGGTGTAGGTATGCATAAGTTGGAGCAGAGAATAGTATATACATATGTATGGGAAGGAAAATTTGCTTGTGTTTTTTGAAGAGTGTGAATATACTGACTGTATATGTGTGCAAACATACAGAAAAATAGGGAGATCTGTAGGTGGATATATAGGAGATGTAGATAAGGAGATGTTATTGATGGTTATTGATTTCAATGGATAAAAGAAAATTAGACAGATTATATAACCGCTATGTAGATTGATTATGAGAAAATATTTAGATAGACATACATATGGAAATGTGTGTAGATAGACATACATATGGAAATGTGTGTAGATAGACATAAATATGGAAATGTGTGTAGATAGACATAAATATGGAGATGTATGTAGATAGGTGATATCACATGCATATGCATAAAAAATGAATGTGTGTGTGTGTGTGTGTGTGTGTGTGTGTGTGTGTGTGTGTGTGCCAGTGATAAGCATAGCTAAATATGGGAATTGTGAATGAGAGTTATAAATGGACAGTATCACAGAAAGATAGATATAGAAAGTAGTTATAATTATTTAGGGAGATAGTTAGGAAGATGAATAGGTGATTTATGGATGGTTATTGATGGAATGTAATGTAGATGGATATATATATATATGAGAAATACTAAATTATATATATATATTTTGAGGATGGACAGAGAGATATATAGATAGCTAAACAGATAGGCAGGTGCGTAGGTTCAATAGATAGACAGAAAGATAGATAGAAGGATAGGTGTCAAGCAAGATAGGTTATATAATGGTAAAGTGGATGGCAGTAGATTTGAGGATGTATATGTGTAAGAAAATGATTATGTTAGAAATAGCGTTAAGATAGAGAATATATTTGATAGATAAACAGACACACACACACACGCACACACACACACACACAGCGCCAGACTCAAACACACGCAGACAAACATAGAGGAGAGGATCTGTGTTTGGATTGAGTTAGTGATGAACTGATAGATTATAAGTAGCTATACAATATAAATACTGATAGATTATACAGACTGATATAGATAAATAAATACAGGTAGGTCATTTAGATAAATATACAGAGGTAAATACAGATAGATTATAGGTAGATATCCAGAGATAAATACAGATAGGTTATACAGATATACAGCAAGATAGCGAGCTTTGAAGTAATATAGTTAGATATTCAGGGAGCTGGACATATGTTTGATAGATTGTTTTTAAAAAATAGGCATATAAACTAGAGAGATAATATAATAGGTATGGATGTTACTAGTTTGGTAGATTGATATTTAGACAGACTGATAGATATATAGATAGATATGTGTGTTAAGGAATGGGTCTGTGTACAAACACACATGCATGCATATATATATATATATACACGTGTGTGTGTGTGTGAGTGTGTGTGTGTGTGTGTGTGTGTGTGTGTGTGTGTGATAGTGATAATGTATATAAAAGGGTGGACAGATGGTAGATGATAACAGACAGGTAAATTGATAGACAGAAGAAAGCTAGATAGATTACTAGAAAGATAGATAGATGAAAGGAGATATATTGAGAGATATATTGATAGGTTAGGTAGGCAATAATTAGGTACATATATAGACAGATATACACAGATAACATAGATACATTGATGTGTATCTGTATGTTTTACAGAGAACGGGTATATAAATGTGTATGAAAAAAGTGTACGTGCTTAAGAATAAGTTATGACATATAAATATTTCCCTCTGGCTTTCTTACTCTCTCTGTCACTCTCCATATATATATATATATATATATATAGATAGATAGATAGATAGATAGATAGATAGATAGATAGATAGATAGATAGATAGATAGATAGACAGAGAAAGCGGTGAGCAGGTGCGACCAACAAACAGACAGATAGATAGACAAATAGTCAGAGAAATTGATGATGAAATGAAACAAATATATAGACAGACAGATAGATAGATAGACACATGCAGGTAGGTAAGGATGGATGGAGTGTTAGATGGGGGATGGATGAAAGTTTTGGTGCAAAGAATTGGGAAAGTAATAAATGGATAAAAGGATGGAATGGTGGACAGAAAGGTTTTCAATTATACAAGCAATTACTTTTCAGACATTATCAATTGTTAACAAATAAGGTCCTCATTGTAGGCCCATGGATTGAGTGTTATATCAATGGAATTTGGCGTAATATATAAACTGTGGAATATAAATGAGGAATATATGGAGTTAGGAGGGAGGCATGACTGGAGGTACCAATAAATTGTTAATGAGAGACTAGAGATTTCTGGTATTGTTTATGAAGAGAACATTAATCTGGTAATCTACACTGAAAACATAGTCATTCATCTATTGTTAAGAAGTAAATATGATAAGATACAAAGATGTATGTAACAGTTTGTGTTAAAGAGCACATTAATTACAGAACCTGTCATACTTAATTATCAATTAATATCTGGTAAAATGAAATAATCCATCTAATTAGAGTAATCTGGGGAGTGACACAGAGAGTAAGAAAGCCAAAGTGAAATATTTATATGTCATAACTTATTCTTAAGTACATACACTTCTGTCTATACTCTGTTGGTCTGTCTGTCTGTCTGTATATAGAAAGGGCTTTCAAAGCAATAGCACTGTATTTAAAATTAGAAAAAATAGCAATACCCTATGTAGGTAAATCTATTTATCATAATCTAACAATCTGTCTATCTCTCTAACCAATTAAATGTTATATTAATGTACTAATTAGCCATTCCCTTTGGAAATGTTGCCACCCCTACACCACGGTGAGGTTCAGTACACGTAGGGGATGTTAGTAATGGTTAGTATTTGTTAAATGTTAGTATTTGGTTAATGGTTAGTATTTTGTTAATAGTTACTATTTGTTAAATGTTAGTATTTGCTTAATGGTTAGTATTTATTAAAAATTAGTATTTGGTTAATGGTTAGTATTTTGTTAATAGTTAGTATTTGTTAAATATTAGTATTTGGTTAATGGTTAGTATTTGGTTAATGGTTAGTATTTTGTTAATAGTTAGTATTTGTTAAATGTTAGTATTTGGTTAATGGTTAGTATTTGGTTAATTTGGTTAATGGTTATTTTGGTTAATGGTTAGTATTTGTTAAATGTTAGTATTTGGTTAATTGTTAATATTTTCTTAATGGTTAGTATTTGTTAAACATTAGTATTTGGTTAATGGTTACTATTTGGTTAATGGTTAGTATTTGTTAAATGTTAGTATTTGGTTAATGGTTACTATTTTGTTAATGGTTAGTATTTGTTAAATTTTAGTATTTGGTTAATGGTTAGAATTTGTTTTAATTGTAAAATAATATGTGCGTATGTGAATATGTGCGTGTGTGTTGATGTGTGTGTGTGTTTGTGTTTATACACGTATTCAGATAAGTATGTGGTAATTATTAGTAATTGTAACTAATTGGTTAAGGTTAGTTTTTGTTAAATGTTAATATGTTTCTGTGTGTGAGTGTATATATGTTTGTATATATGTTAGTGTAGTTCTGTGGGTGTTCTGTCTGTATGGATATTCGTATGTGTATGTATGGATGTATGTGTGTGTCTCTATATAAAGTGTACTACCTGGTTAATGGTTAGTATTCATGTTAATTGTTAGTATTTTGGTTGCATGTTAGTACTTATTAATTAAAAAACAATACAAACCTGAGCCCACCTCTCAAGGGTTATAGAGCTGCAAGGAGCATAACCAGCTTCACGTCAACATCATCAACACAATCTCCTATAGCACTGATATGCTGGAGCAAAAGGGAAAGAATGTTATTATCACTGCAGATATTACCAACTTCAAATAAATATTTTACAAATAAATGTCTGTATCTATTACTGTTACTGTCATCATCATAAAATAAAAAAATGACAGAAGGATGCCAGCTGAAGTTAAAGCAATACACCTAGAGTAACGTTGTAAGGTTTCTAATATTACACAAATCCTAGTAAACGACCTATCAGAAGACAAAATTCAATTAGAACAAATAAGATTTTCCACAACAGAGAACTAAATATACGACTAAAATACGTAAATATACGACCGATATACGCAAATATACGTCTGATGAATCCAGCTGCAGAATGTCGTCTGACTCTTCTGACTCTTTTGACTCTGAGAGGTGGCAATGTGTACATCTCGCAGTTTCCATCTCTTAAGTTGTACACGATGGCGGTGAATCTTGCAGAGCAAACTGGACAATTTCTTCTGCTTCTAGACCACCTCTCCAAACAGCTGAAACAAAATTCATGTAAACACGAATCTGCATGACACTTATCTAAAAAAAATTCTGAACACAAAGAACAAGTAGGTGACTTATCTGATTCAGGCTGTTGTGTTGATTCAGCAGTGCTGGGTGATGGTGATGTTGACGTCCCTGGTCTTTCTCCACATGCTGCTTTTACAGGGTCACCTTCGGAAATCTTTCGCCCTTTTGAAGGCTTCTTCGTGCACCCGTCATCCTGTGCTTTCCGTTTCCTAGATGTTGATGTCCCTGGTCCTCTACCTGATGTTTCTCCAGGGTCACGCTCGGAAATCTTTCGCACTTTTGGAGGCTTCTTCGTGCACCCGTCATCCTGTGCTTTCCGTTTCCTAGATGTTGATGTCCCTGGTCCTCTACCTGATGTTTCTCCAGGGTCACGTTCGGAAATCTTTCGCCCATTTGGAGGCTTCTTCGGGCACCCATCATCCTGTGCTTTCCGTTTCCTAGATGTTGATGTCCCTGGTCCTCTACGTGATGTTTCTCCAGGGTCACGTTCGGAAATCTTTCGGTCATTTGGAGGCTTTTCAGGGCACTCATCATCCTGTGCTTTCCGTTTCTTGGACGCTCTTACTTTTCCCATTTCGTATTGATAACTGCAATAACATTGTAGGAGAAAAAAAAATTATATATAATCCAAAAGTATCTATTAATTTTATTTCTGTTGTTAGAACTATTTCTATTTTTATTTTATTTTTTAATGGCAGTACATTTTTTGTTTCACTTGTACGTTTTATCTGTTTGTTTTACTAACGTTAACCTTTGCACAAGAATTTTACAACCAGGGCGAATGTTCACATAATGAACATATAGCTTGGAACTTTGCATGAATTTATTACATAATGTCAGTTTCGCGTCTAAAATTATAGGTGTACAGGGTTTAAATTGTTTGTGGATGGTGATTTTAAAAATGCATTCAAAATAAATTAAAATCTATTGTCAAACACACACACGCGCGCGCGCACACATATTTAAAGTTTATATGTGATGTGATTTCATAACATGAAATTTATTATTTTATTTATTTATTTTTATTTTATTTTATTTATTTTTTTGCTGTTTTATTGTGTCATAGCTTTTAAAACTTATATTTTTATTTCAGTGATTGTTATTATCAGTGTTACTTTTTCTTTATCTATATTATTGTTCTTGTTGCTTTTTGTCGTTGGAGGAGTTGTTAGGTACTGAAAAGTGATTTTCAGTTTAGGAAATACAGGGTTGACTTTTTATCCTGATTTCAGAAACAAAATATTTAAAATTGTCAGTCAAATTGTTCCAAAGTTTTTGTTTTTTTAATATTGCCATTTTGAGGAAATCTTTTATAGGCTTGTTTCATAATATGTCAACTGTGTTTTCCAAACTCTGCTAAGAATATTTACATACAAAGTTGGCAAAATCATTCATTTGATATTAATATATATATATATCTTTGAAAATTCAAAACTTCATTGTATTATAAATATAATTATGTTTTGTTGTTGTTGTTTTTTTTCACACTTGCAGAAACATAATCAAAGATACTTCTGATATTGTGATTACTTTTGTAACATTCGTGAAATAAACAGAACGATAAAGATACAAGCATCAGTAGCAATAAGTTGAAACAGTTGGGCAGACCAAAAAATAGAGCGCTTTAGAATACCTACAGAGAGACAGACTGACAGGGAGATATTATTTAGATCGATATATAGACAGATTTGCAATTGATAACCGTGTGTATGTTTGTAAGGGAATATTGGTACGTTGGTATTTAGAGTGGATAGACAGATAAATATAAAATAAAAATAATCAGACAGGTAGGCAGGCAGATGTGACTGATCCGACAAATCTGATAAGCAGTTGTTATAGTCATGTTGAGAGCACACACACACACACACACACACACACACACACACACACAGATACTAGATTAAGAGGTCATACAATCAGATACATAGAGAAATGCAAAAAATATATTTTAATAATCAACTTATTTTGTAATTTGTCTTTTTTCCTCTTTTTCCTTACTTTATTTTATTGTGTTTGTCAGTTTATTTTGTTTCATTTAATCACAAACACACAACACAACTGGTAATTTTGATACCAGATAAATCTCTTTGCCTCTGTTCACATAGAGTTACTACATTTACAAACAAAAATAAAATCACATAATTGACTTAGTTATATAATTTCTCACTCAGGCTCAGGATTCCTTATAATTATAAAATGTTTTGCTTTACGTAATCCTGGATAAGAAAGCATAATCCATATATTTGAAATTGTAACAATAAAAATAGATGTAAATAAATAAATTCTAAATTTACCTGAACATACTGCCTCTTCTGGGATAAAAATAACAGTTTTAAATTTTCTAAGTTTTATTTATTTTATTTGTTTGATATAATATGTCCACGGACAGCAGTTTCACGGTGCGCTTTTCTTTAATCTATTTACTTCATATTTCAATTATTTCATTTTTTTTATTAATATGATTATTTTCATGATTTATTTTTGGTTTGTTCTTTTTACTTTTATTTATTTATTTATTTATTTATTTATTTTTAAATAATATTATTAATATAGCTTTTCTATTTTTTTTTTTTTTTTCATAATTGAATTTCCTAATTGCGTTTTAAAATAATGTCTTCAGAATTATTTGATTTCTTCTTCATCTTAATCTAGCTTGCTAGCACTTACTCCCCACTAATTACTTTAACACGTTACATAATCTGACCTTTACAGAATAGGAAGCAATGGCTATTATTTCTCCATTCTACACACTTCCCTACTTAAAATGTTGCCATCCTCAGCAACATAAAACATTTAATAATAATTTTAATTGATATAATAAAATCTCTCATGATTTATCTCTATGACATTAAGAACAACGTCATTATGACGCCACCCACGAAAACATTAACATTAAAATAGGATTATCAGGTGGAAAGGTGCCAGGTTAAGGTAATATTCCACATAGAATTTTATAATTAATTATAGGTGTAATAGTTATATCTTTGATTTTATTATGAGAAGTCTAAAATATTGAAAAATATTTAATAATGTATTAATTGTAACTGGTTTATTACAGGGAAGTGTGAGAAAGGGCAACATTAAGCAGATGTTCTGTTTGCTTTACAATTAATATTATTCATAGTTATAAATGGAGCAATGGATATTTACCTTTATAGGAAAGACTCAGTATATGTTGAAAAGATAGAGAGACTTCCTTTAATGTCCATGATATATATATTTATATATATTCACAGTGTTATGTGTTTATGTATATGTGTGTAAATATATATATATATATATAGAGAGAGAGAGAGAGAGAGAGAGAGAGAGAGAGAGAGAGAGAGAGAGAGAGAGAGAGAGAGAGAGAGAGAGAGAGAGAGCAGGTACATACATAGAAGCATTTTATAGATAGATAGAAAGTCAGACAGGCAGACAGACAGGCAGATAGATAGATTGATACATTGAAACACAGAGAGCAGATAGACAGAGACACACACACACACACACACACACACACACACACACACACAAACATACACAGAGATTTTTACAACAGAACTGGACTTTTGAAACCATTCCAAATTGGTCACATTTAAAAATGTATTTAACAATGACAGTAAATTTTGGAATAAATGATGAAATATTTTTAATATTTGATATAAAGAATTGTCAAAAGAAAATACCTTGAAAGACTGAGTATATTGAAATATCTTGGGTAATCTTAGCTTTTAGGAATTATTTTATTATTAATATGTCATTGATAATCCAAACAAGCAGCTTTCTGTCCACTGGTCTATCCCCTATGTCCATCCACCATAATGCTTTCTCTAAAATGTCCCTGTTTGTATATCTTCCTGTGTGTGTCTGCTGTCTGTCTTTCAATAGACAGATAACAGACAAACACTTCTATCTACCTATGATGGATAAATAAATGTTAACTCTGTCTCTGTACCTCTCCATCTCTCATTCAGTCAGTCAAGCAGTGTGGAACTGTCTGTCTGTCTGTCATTC
>CM022677.1:7465984-7496021 GCA_012295275.1 Chrysomallon squamiferum
TTTCTGAAAATGGGTCTTACAACATTTTCAACTGAAGTGCTGGCTAAGGCAGCTTGAATCTGTTGTCTGGGATCCTACAACAAAATATAATATTCATTAATAAACTAATCATAAAATAAAGTGCAAGCAGTATTGTTGTTGTCAATATTTCACTGTCTTAGCAAGTAGAATTTTAGTCCTCATTTTTATTTTTTCCATCCAATTTTAATAATAAAAATAATTTATTAAATGGTTTTATATTCTTAGTTTAATTTTATTTTTTGACTTTGACATAAAAGCATTAAAAGAGCAATACACCAGTAAGAGATTACAAAAATATGTTTTAATATATTTGAATAATTCTATTAATTTGTTAAAATGTTGATATTTACACTGTTTTAGTCTTTTAGTCCAGTTTAAGATGACTGCCAGGAATATTAAGTAAATAAACATTTTAAACCTACATAGTATTACATTAGGCAGTAAGAAAATGTTCTTCTAATTCTGATTCTACTTGAAATACTAACATACTAGCATGATGAAAATATATTTGAGATTATTCTTAAGATCTTTAATTAACCTTTAACAATTGGTATAGTTACATCATTTATAATAAATTATTTGATTATTAAAATATTTGATTGTAACATACTTTCCTGCCACTTTAATATAAGTACATTTTTGCCCCTTTTTCAGATTTGAGTGAGATATTACTAACAGCAAATTACACATGTTCTGTTCACTACTCTATTAGGCTGTCATGCAAATTATTATGAGGTTTGTTGGTGTGTATAAACCATTATTAAATTATTCTAAACTATCTAAAGTAAACATCATTTATGAGACATTTATGTAAATGTTTCAATACTATTCTGTGCATAAAAATACATTTTGCTACTTTTAATTAAATCCCCATCCTTAATCAAATGAGCTATAAAACACAAAAGTGAATGAATAAAACAAACCTTTATAGGAGCATTCAGTCCATACATAGACATGGATATTTTAGATCTTGGACAAAAGAAATTAAACTAATTCTTAATTAATGAAAATAAATAAAACAGTAGTTATATAGATTATATTTTTAATTTAAAAAAAACAACAAAAAACAAACAACACCACCACACACACACAAGCTACTACAATCTAAAAACAACAAATAATAGAATTTTCATCTTATAAATTGTCTTCTTTAGTGTTGAAACAGTAATATAAAAATGCATTTTAAACCCCAACACAATAATTAAGTAGCATTAGTGACAACAAAGATATGAATAAATTCTTAAGAGCTTTTAATTCACAAACAAATAATTTACATTCTTTTTTCTTTCAAAATATCTGAATTAACAGCCTTTTTCATCAATGTATATCTGATAAGGGCTAACAATAAAATATAAAAAATAAAAAATGCTATTAATGACAAAACTTATTTTTTTACCTTAATTTTTATACAAATATCATCTTTGTCAGTTAAAGAGGTGACACGTGAAAGGAAAAAGAAAAGACAGTGTTAACTTACTTGGTCTCTTCAAGTTCTGTTTGATCTTTTTTGTGTGGTTGTTTAATGTTCCCAACATGAGTAACCATTACTTCCCACTATCACATGCATGGAAATGAAAGTCATGTCTCTCAATGCTCTGTGAAAATATGTAATGTTTATTAGTATTAAAGATATTTTATCTGTTTTTATCAATGTAAATTATTGCTAAATATATGCGAGTATGTAACATAAAACATAAAAGGTAAAAAGAGAAAAAATAAGAGTAAAACTGTAAGTGGAGAAAGTGAACAGAAAATAAGGGTAAGCAGTAGCCAAGCTGCTCAAGAAGTCGCTATTACAAGGATGTCAAATACACAGAATAATGAGATGTTCATCTCTCCATTTTATCAGTCAACACCAATTCAACAGTGTCAGCAGTCACAGTATGGACAATACAGACAAACTTAATCATCCCATGGTCAGTATTCTGTTTAATTTCAACAGTTGTGCAGTATAAAATTAGATACTTTGATTAGAAAGTTATTACAAGGTTTGTTGGTGCATAAACCTTTATTAAATGTATGTATCAATGGTGAAATGATTGATATTTAAAAGAAAAGTACAAGATATGAATTACATTCACTAACAGTTGAAAGCAATAAAAAAAACTTGAAGATTTGAAATCCGTTGTGTCAGATATGACCAGTTTCTACCTGTGAAATGAGAGATAATAATAACATATGAAACAACAAATATGTGAATTAAAAACTGAATTTGGAAACTTAAGAGAAAATTACCTACAAACTGGCTTCACGGGTGACAATTTAATCTTTAGTGAGATACCAGAGAAGACACAGATGAGGAGTTGAAAAGTTTTATAAAAAATGAAATGAAAGTAGAAAATAATATCGATGTTCACACAGTGAATTGACTGGGGAAGAAAGACTTAAATGGTGACACTGGGAGAGGATGGGCCAGAAGCCAGTAATACAAACATAACAACTCAGCCAACAGAAACAAGACAACAGAGATCACACAACACAAACATAACAACTCAGCCAACAGAAACAAGACAACAGAGATCACATAACACAAACATAACAACACAGTCAACAGAAACAAGACAACAGAGATCACACAACACAAACATAACAACTCAGCCAACAGAAACAAGACAACAGAGATCACACAACACAAACATAACAACTCAGCCAACAGAAACAAGACAACAGAGATCACACAACACAAACATAACAACTCAGCCAACAGAAACAACAGAGATCACACAACACAAACATAACAACTCAATCAACAGAAACAAGACAACAGAGATCACACAACACAAACATAACAACTCAGCCAACAGAAACAAGACAACAGAGCTCACACAACACAAACATAACAACTCAGTCAACAGAAACAAGACAACAGAGATCACACAACACAAACATAACAACTCAGCCAACAGAAATAAGACAACAGAGATCATACAACACAAACATAACAACTCAGTCAACAGAAACAAGACTTAAATTGTTCAGTTTCACAAGAACTTGAGTTTCAATGAATAAAACAGTCACCTTGTACAACCTTATTTGGCATTGAATCCAGAATTGGTTTGACCTCCTCGTCATTACCACATGTTATCCAGAAGCTACAGAAAGAAGATGACTTACTAGCCATTCTGTCCAGCAGCTCAACTCAACCAGACACTCAACCTCTATCAGAAACAACTCAACCTCTATCAGAAACAACTCAACCTCTATCAGAAACAACTCTACCTCTATCAGTAACGACTCAATCTCTATCAGAAACGACTCAACCTCTACCAGAAACAACTGAACCTCTATCAGAAACAACTCAACCTCTACCAGAAACAATTCAACTCTATCAGAAACAACTCAACTTCTATCAGAAACGACTCAACCTCTATCAGAAACAACTCAACCTCTACCAGAAACAACTCTATCTGTATCAGAAACAACTCTACCTCTATCAGAAACAACTCAACCTCTACCAGAAACAACTCAACCTCTGTCAGAAACAACTCTATCTGTATCAGAAACAACTCAACCTCTACCAGAAACAACTCAACCTCTATCAGAAACAACTCTATCTGTATCAGAAACAACTCAACCTCTATCAGAAACAACTCTACCTCTATCAGAAACAACTCAATCTCTACCAGAAACAACTCTACCTCTATCAGAAACAACTCAATGTCTATCAGAAACAACTCAACCTCTACCAGAAAAAACTCAACCAATGAGCAGCATAGACAAGAAAAGAAACCTTCAGTAGCCAAACAACAGAAACAAGCCAAGTATGTTGTTAAGCAAAGTCTGTGATTATGAAGGATGTTCTGTTGGTGATAATGTAGCTGAGGCCATTCTGACTGTTGACAGGGAATGTGGTCATCCCAGAAATATTCTAAGTGTTATTATTAGCTGTAGAAAACAGACAATATACCATTGGTTGCCCTTCTGGTATTCTGAAAGGGAAATATAGTCAACACCAGTTTGATTTCTGTCCTCAGAGACTCCTGAGTGAATCTGACATTAACAGTGGGTCACTTCGTTAAGCCAACAAAAAGGGTCAGGGTTTTGTCAAGTGCAGTTGTAATGGACCTAAGAGATGTCGGAGTAAGCAATGTGCTTGTTTCAAAAATAATGTTTTGTGTAATAGCAGATGTCACAACAATTTAAATTGTTTAAATAAATGAAATATGTATTATGTGTCACCAATGCATTACACTGGTAAATTGTTGTTACATGTAGTTGATTATTCAATACAGATAAAACATAGTTTAGTTATTAGAAAACACCCAAGAAATACCCTTTAGCCAAATGACTGGACATTTTATTCATTTTGGCCAAATGACTAGAGGTCAGAGGCATTTGACCAAATGACTGTTTTGACACATTGACTGTAACATTGCAGGAAGCTTCAATAATGTTTTTGCAAACAAATGCAGTTTTTGGAGAATTTTTTTTCTTAAACATGAGCAGTAAGAAAGTGACAACCAAGCAGACATTACAAATGGAAATAATAGTGATTTTGAAAGCGAAAAGAGTGACTATGATGTTGTCAGTGATACAAATAATGAAAACATGAATGCAAGCGAAGGTGAGAATGAAAATGATTCTGCTGATAATCACAGCCCAGGTGGTGATGTTTTACAACCTGTAAGGAGGTGTGGCAGTGGTAGAGGATGCAGCCGTGGTAGAGGACGTGGTCGAGGTGTGCGACGGAATCCTCAGCCTCAGGTCAGTGGATGAATGACTTGAGAAAGTATCGTGAAAAACAATTCAATCCTAAATATTCCAGATTCACTCAATAATGAGAGCAGGCCTGACAGTTTTGACGTTGTTCTGGAATGTTGATTTGTGGCAGCTCTTTGTTGTTGAAACAGGCAGAACATATCAGTAAAGCAAAACCCCTCATATTAGTATGCAAAATCGTTTAGTTCACAGACAAAGATTAAAACATTGTTTTGCTGCTGAGTAGCGATGGAAATGCTTATTCACAAGAACTACTATGAACAATTTTGGCGAGATAAGGAACGTGACCATCACACCTGGATTTTCACCGATTTTTACAAGAGACAGATTTTTTGCAATATGGTCTATGCTACATAATGTACATGAGTTAGACCCAGAGTTAGACAAATCTGATAAGATTTACAAATCAAGGCCCATGTTCAATCACCTGTTGGAAAAATTCAGCTGCAATCTGTCACTTGACGAGGGAATGATTCTGATATAAAATTCCCTCTCTATAAAACAGTATAATCAAACAAAAACCGAAAAAGTGGGACATCAAAACCTTCCTAGTTTGTGACAGTGAGAATTGCTACATTTCAAATGTAGAAGTATATACAGGTCGCTGGAAGGATGCTGAAACCATTGAAATTTTTTATTTGACTGGAAACCTTTTTGTTTGTATGTTGGAACTGTTTTGTGACCAGCATTACTGTGTGTTTACAGACAGACTCTACACTAGTGTATATTTGTATTAATTTTTGCTGAAAAAGAGAGGAATCTGCCCAGTGGGCACTGCACTTACAAATCGCAAACTTTTTCCAAGAAAACCTGAACAAATCAAAAAGTTAAAAAAGAAGGGCGCAGTTTGAACTATTGTTCAATGGAACTGTAGCAGCAATTGTTTGGTGTGACAAAAAGCCCATTTATTTTGTAACTTCTGCATTTATAGCCCTACCCCACCAGTACATGTACAAAGATATGATAGTAAACAGAAAAGAAGTCTTCCTGTGGGATGTCCAAAAGCTGTCCAATGTTACAATGCACCAAAATGGACAACTTATCAAGCTGCATCTGGGCAGACGTCATTAGAACTGGCCACATCGTCTTATTGTGAACTTTTTTTACATGGGCTGTGAATAATGCTTATGTAATTGTGTGGCATTATCAGTTGCGTAATCCCCAAGGGCAAAGAGTGTTTACATTCCATGTGTTTGTTGAAAATTTCTGCCATGAACTTGTAGGCAATTATCACCATCTATTACCAATGAAAGTGCATCTGTACACAGACAAACACCTCCAAGATTACGGACCTCATGAGTTGGAAAGATCATGCAACATCAAACAGTAGGTGTGTAGTGTGTCTGGAAAAGGCCAGACAACAAAATCCTAGTGCTGAATATAAGAACTTTCCCAAAAAGTCAAAAACATTCTAAGGCTTAGAAAAGGTATACAAGATAAATATATGAGACATCCAAATATAATTTCGTATAATAAATTGTTTAACAGTAAAAATATATTTGTATTAAAAAAGCTATGTTTGTTACTAAGAACTATAATGTGAGAGAGTATGTCCTCCATGTTAAACTTCTATTTTAGTTTTGTTATATGTCTGAAATACATTCTTCCCTGTACTGTAATCTACAATTTATGAGAATAAAGTAATTTGTCATTGTAGCAATTATCACTATTGCTGATACATACACAAACATACACACACACACACAATTATCAGAGTAGCAGTTATCACTATTGCTGATACACTCACAGACACACACACACACAATTATCAGAGTTGCAGTTATCACTATTGCTGATACACTCAGACACAGACACACATACTATTATCAGAGAAGCAATTATCACTATTCCTGAAACACTCACACACACACAATTATCAAAGTAGCAGTTATCACTATTGCTGATATAAACACACACATATACACATGTACACGCAGATACATACTTTTATCAGAATATCATTATTGCGTGTACACTCACACTCACTCACAGTCACACACACTATAGTCAGAGTAGCAGTTATCAGCATTACTGATAGACACACACACATACACACACACATCCACACACACACTCTTATCAGAATACTAATTTTCACTATTGCTGACACACACACACACACACAGACTATTATCGAGCAGTTATCTCTATTGCTGATAAACACACACTCACTCACTCTCAGAAATATAAATATAAGTAAAACTAAACTTAAAAAATTAATTATAAACGGCTGAAAGACAGACTCAGAGACAGAGAACATGAGAACAAAAGCAAAAAGGAAACAAGTAGTTTATACATATGTAGATACTTAATAACAAATACATAATAATTAATTCAACTACAAATATATAACAAACCAAAATATTTATATGCATTAAAAATATCTACATAATATTATTTCATAATAAAAAGTTTAGTTTAATATTCTTAGCATATGGTTTAACTAAATTGTCTATGTCAGATAGAGAAAGATTAGGATTATATATAGAATAATTCTTCAAATATTATAACAAAAATTAAAATTTAAAAAACAATTACCTGAAGTAAGTTTAACTAAAACGTCAATGACAGATACAGAAAGATCAGGACAATTTCCAATGTCCACGTCTTTCAAAGAAAGGAGTTTTCCATGGAAACTCAAACAGCTGGTTGGTTAAACAACTGGAGTTCAGACTTAATTCCTGTAGAGAACTTGTGACTGATTTGGCATCTGGAATATCTGAAAAAAATGAAAAACAGTATTAAGAAACCTAATAACTGTATCTTAACTATCAGCAAAAAAATAAAAAGTTGAAAAAATATAATAATGAGAAATTTGTTTAACCTAGATAGTTACAGAATGAAATACACGTGTGTGTATGTATATATACAGAGAGAGAGAGAGAGAGAGAGAGAGAGAGAGAGAGAGAGAGAGAGAGAGAGAGAGAGAGAGAGAGAGAGAGAGAGAGAGAGAGAGAGAGAGAGAGATTATCAATATACAGATTGTTATTTTTTTATCAGACATATATTATTACTACGTTAAAGAGGATCTCGACATTCAAATCTTAAGGAGAATTCAGTTCAGGAGATTAAGGGCATATTTTGCAAAAATAAATTTACCATCAACTGTAAGTGTTTGGTTGTTAACTTTTGCATCATTCAGACAAAAATACAAGATTAAGTTATCCCAGCTGGTAATAAAAACAAATAAAAACAATAATAATAATTCACAATGTGCAGAATCAACATTATCAGAAAATAGCTGTGAAATTATAGAGAAATACACATTTATATTAATAAAACCAGTATAAATAAATAGATAAATAAATAAATAAGAAAGTTAATAAATTGTAAAAATATATAATGATAAATTTAGATTCTTGAAGCTAAGGTTTCTTAGAGGAGAGAGAGAAAGAGAAAGACAGTAAGAGAGTATCAGTACACACACACAGAGAGAGAGAGAGAGAGAGAGAGAGAGAGAGAGAGAGAGAGAGAGAGAGAGAGGTGAAATAGTGGCAGATAAAGAAAAGTTAATAAAATGACATGAATAATAAGAAGAAAACCTGAGAGTTTTAAGAGCTGGACTGACACAGTGAGAGAAATAATCATTTCCTACAGAATTACTTGACACATCCAAATATTCCTGTTTGCCAACAACATTTTGATCTAGAAACAAAACACTCAAGTTGTGTGTATTAGTAGTAAAAACTATTAACACAAATTGTTAACACTTATCTATTTGTTATGCAGTTAGTAGATGACACATTAATGTTTTAACAGTAGTAATAGTATCAACAATGGTAGTAGTTGTAGTAATAACAGCAACAGAACTAGTAACACTGGTTGAGTAGTTGCCACAGCAGTAGTTGTAGTAGTAGTAATCGTAGTAACAGCAGAAGCAGAATTCATAGTTGTAGTATCAATACTAATAGTAGTAATAGTGGTAAAGTACTAGTAGCAGTAATAGTGGTAATAACTGTAATATCAGTAGTAACAGTACCAGTAATAGTAACAGTGGAAATAGTTGTAGTAGTAGTAGAAACAGTACTAGTTGTAGTAGTGGTAATTGTTGTAATAACCATACTATTAATAGTGGTAACTGCAGCAGTAACAGCAACAGTGATAACTGTGGTAGAATTAGCTTAGGTTGTATAGTACAAGTAGATACAATACAGAGAGGTAATAAATAACTGCAGACACCATAGTAGTTGTAGTAGAAGTAGTAGATGTAATAATAGTAGTAAAAATAATATAATTAATGTGTAGTGTAAGTAGCAACAGTAGAAATAGCAGTAACACACATAGTGGTAAATAGATATATAATAATAATTGGTAATCGATTCAGTGTGTTGAAAGTCACAGTTAGTAACTATTTTTTGTTAGTAGAATAATAGTAGTAACAGTGGTAGCAGCAGAAGTAGCAATATTAGTAGCTAAGTGACAATTACACATTAATTACATATACTAATTACTACTAATACTAATAATAATAACAATAACAGTGACAGTATAATAGTAATAATAATAATAATAATAACAAAGCCTGGGGTCCAGAACTGTTTACTGATAACTTTAGGTAAAAAAATAAATAAATAAACAAACATAAAGGTGTTAATAATTAATGAAAATATAGAATACTAAATTATTCACTAGGTTGTAATGTTAAATAATATAATGAAAAGGTTGATAATATTTAATGTGAATATTGTGTAATTCCATATGTTTATCTTCTAAATAAATTAAAAATACTAAGAAAATAAATAAATAAATAAATGATAGATACATACATAGACAGAGAGAAAACAGATTTATAAATAAATAAAAATAAATAAAATAAAAAATAATCAACTGTCTACCGTTTAGAGCATTATTGTAAATTAAAACTATAAATAAATTTAAAATAATTTAAATAACTGATTCTTAAGCAATTTATGTTCAGAATTATCAAAAGAGAACTTACAGAAAGATTATATATAACTTTTTTTTTCTTTGTTATACTTCAAAAATATTACAAACTTTGACAATAATTGTTAAAAAACATAAAGAAAAGAGAGGAAGAAAAAAGAAAGAAAACTAAAGAAATGATACATAAAGACACAGATTGACATACAGATGAACAGATAAGTAATTAGAGACATAGGTATATAGACAGGTATACACACAGACAAACAGAAGAAGAGAGAGACAGAAATAAAATAAATAAATATAGAGCAGGCAGAAAGAGAAAAAGACAGATATTTACAGACATATTTACCTGAACTTTTTTTAAAGGTTTTTAACTGACTAAGTGGATGTGAGACTAAGTGGTAAAGCTTGTGGCAGTTTAAATCTTGGTCTGGCTGCTTTCAAAAAAACTCAGTCAAATCACATGATCTAACATTTTCTGTTTGCTTTATTTCTTAGACATTATTTTTACTGAAAAACCTCTGGCAATGGGTAGTGGTGTTTCTGGTTTCTTTTCTAGTGTGTCTGGATGTTTTTTGGCACAGGAGTTTGAGTTTTCAGTGGTTGGTGTGGTGGTATCAGTTTGTCTTGAGATTAATGCTGGTACTGGTGTTGTTGATGCCAACTGTTTCTTCTTCAGTTCTGTGGAAACCAAAAAAAAAAAAAATAGAAAGAAAATAAATTATATATAAGCAGACCTTCAAATTAAGAGAAAACATGTCTGTGAATATAAATACAACTGTCATAAAAAATGTATCCAAGTCATTGGAAACTATTTAAAATACACTAATAGTAACAAACAAGTTATCAGAATAATACTGGTTGAAAAAAAATCACTAAAACACTAATAACTTTCAGAAAACAGAACATCAACCCTAGTAACAGAGATATTACTAGGTAAAACACTGAAAAAAAAAGTCTACTCCCCACTGAATAAAAAGAAACATGAAGAAGAAATATAATAATAAAATGAATTGTAACTAGCTTGTAAAAAAAAAATTAAAAATTACAATAATAATAATAAATAAATAATAAAATAAAAGAATTTGAATTAGTAGAATGTAGAAAAATAACTAAAAAGATGGAGATGCAGTTAAGAGGTTGAATATATTCATATAATAAATGAATAAATAAATAAATAAATCAACACTATAGTTAAAATTATAATAATAATATAAATACATACATATACATACAATAATAAAATAAAAATTCTAATAAAATGAGCAGGTGAATAAAATTCAAACAAACAAAAATATTCATTAAAATAAAAATTAAGAATTTAAAATATGAAGAAACAAAAAGAAAGAATAAAAATAACTGTGTACAGAAACTGAAAAATAATAAGTAAATTGTATATTTCAAAAATCTTGCTTGTTAAAATAACTGAAAATGAATACAGACAAGAGGAACAGTCAAGAAGAAAAACAAGATTGTGAAGAAACTACAATGTAGAAAAATAACAAGAAACAACAATCATGGTAAATAGGTTAAAAAAAATAAACAATAAAATAACTTTAAAGAAAACACAAAAATTAAAACAAATAGAAACAATATGAAGAAATATGAATAAACACAGGATAAGAAGAAACAAAAAGAAATACACACACACAAATACACCCATATAAACACATATATATAGTTACAATTATACATAAAACAAATAAATTAAATAAATAAATTATAGAAAAAGATAGAAAAATAATAAAATGTCATAAAATAAAATATTACTGAAATAGTAACAAGATAATGAAATAACACAAATTACAGAGACCAAATGAAAAGAATTTTGAAATAAAAAAGAAAGATAAATTAAATGTTGATGATGATGATTATTGTTAGTAGTAGTAGTAGTAGTAGTGGTAGTAGTATAGTAGTAGTAGTAGTAGTAGCATCAATATCAAATTTAAATAACAATAATCATAACCATAATAATCTTAAAAAAAAAAAAAATAATAATAACAAAAAAACATATAGTACAAAACGGGTACGAGATGGTATGACATCAAAGTTACCAAAAGAAAAGAAAAAAGGTTTCTACCTTTGCAGCAATTTCTACTCAATAATAGACATCTTTCTCCAAATTATGAAGGAGTACGTGTTTAAAAGTTTGTAAACACTGATCGGCGTTCAACGGTGCCATCTTGGATTTTGATCGGAGGTTTCCGTGAGCTCACGAAAGTTTTTAAATCTCCAAATTCAATTATTTTACGTCTATTTTCTGAACTTTTTATGATTTAGACTGATAAAGATAAGGATGGCTATTCATATTACCAAACCATCATGTCACGTGCTACTTTTTCAACTTAAACTTTTCAAACTGGATTATTTTTGTGCAAAAGAGTGCTTAATAAAATAAAATTATAATTCGGTGAAAGATTAATGTATTAATTTTCGTATCTTAGCGGGATTGTCCTTGTTATTATTTAGAGTTACTTCCCTAGACCATAAATGAAAGAATTTCCGAATTTCCACGTCAAATTATTTTGCAGAATATCTGACATGCCAAACGATTAAAAGTGTGCTTCCAGTCTTTTATTTGTTTCAGTTTTATTTGTTGAAATTAATGTTGAAAGGTGCATAAAGGCTATAATGTATAAACAAAACAAAAAGCAATTACGTGAATTCGTCTTTACATCGTTATTTCAGTCGGGCAGCATCATTTGCTGTTTTCACTAATTAAACTGTATTTCTGAATTGTCGTATAATTATTTTAGAAATACTGTAATCAGTACGAGTCTTAGTAAAACGTATGAACATGTACATTGTAAAATTAAGTCTATTTTATATCCTCAGCACCCATCAGGGGCGTTGCTAGGTTTGAAAGTTAAGGGGAGAAAACACGCCATCTCAGTGTGTACAACCTATGTTAGAACATATTATTAATACAGTATACCCTCACCTGTTCGCGGTTCCCCATTCGCGGCCCCGCATATTCGCGGGTTGGGCTCTTAACCCTATCGCATCGTATGCTGGTATACCAGGCGAGCGTCATAACGTCACAAATACAAATGCTCGGTAAACCGCACAAACAATATCAAATTTTTTCAATTATTATTGCAATACAGTACGTATTTTTTTTTATAAATGCATACACTGTATGTACAGTGCATATTTTTTGTGACCGTGTATTAATTATTTTTTTAATTGCATATTATTACTGAATTGTATTATTATTACCTGAACTGTGCGTACTGTATTTATCTGTCTGTTTGCCTTTAAATTTGTTCCACTTTCTGTCAATTCTAATACATATATTATACGCATAGAAAATGACTTTACGGTACAGTAATACTGTATGGGTAACTATGCTATGCGGTGTTACTGTCCTCCTGTACTTACGTTTCTTTCTGATTAAAATATTGTTTCAGTACAAAATTAAAATGCGTTTACATTATTATTACTACATTAGTGAAATACATAACTGCATGCAATATTACTACATTATTACTGTATTAATGAGTAAGAGTGTCTTTAGAAAGTGTTTGGGAAGCATTTAGTACCGTATATAATCTCATAATAGACGTTTTAAAACTGCATCCAATATTCGCGGTTT
Source organism: Chrysomallon squamiferum (assembly GCA_012295275.1). Classification (NCBI taxonomy): domain Eukaryota; kingdom Metazoa; phylum Mollusca; class Gastropoda; order Neomphalida; family Peltospiridae; genus Chrysomallon; species Chrysomallon squamiferum. Next base: position 7,479,204 of record CM022677.1, read on the forward strand.
TTCGCTATTCGCGGGGGGGGGGGGTAAAGAACGTAACCCCCGCGAATAGCGAGGGAATACTGTATGTCTATTAATGTCGCCGTCGCTACCAACGTATGGGAGTTGTTTTCAACGTTCGAAGTGAAAATAGTTTAAGGAAATTCGTTACTTAGTATTAACAATAAAATATTTGTTGATTTTATGATTATGATTGTTGTTGTTGATGTTGTTTTTGTTATTATTATTATAATTATTATTATGATTATTATTATTTCTATTATTATTATTATTTGTCAAATATTTTAATTTTTAATAAGTCTGTACTATTTATTTATGAGATATTTATTATATATTGAAATATATAATTAGTATGATGAAATAATAAATGCGCAGGCTCTTCCTGTTTAAGATATTTCTTGATTCTTTTCGGTTGCTGAGTAGCATTTCTCAGCGGGCGCATCACCTATTAAAAAATATCATTACTATTTCTATTAATGTCGCATCATTGCCGACTTTCCAGCATTGTTCTTAACGTCTTGGCGTACGCCTTGTTATTCTTTTTTCGCTTTTTATTCGGTGTTATTCTTATTTTCTCAGCGTTCTTGGTGTACTTCCGACTATCCTTTTTCTTCCTATTAATTCTAATTCATACTTTCCTAACGTTCAAATCCTATTCTAGAATGTATTATTAATATTTCTATTAATACCAACACCTTTGCCGTCGTAACGGCCTTGTTCTTAGCTTTCTTGGAGTATTGCTCGTTATTCTTTAGCGCTTGTTACTAATTATTCCTCATACTTTCTGAGCAGGCGCATCACCTATTAAAATATGTTATTGTGATTTCTATTAACGTTGCCCTCGTAGCCATGGTACGGGCGATGTTCCTGACGTTATTGATGTACTCCTTTTCGGTTTTTTATTCGCTGTTATTCTTATTGTCCTATATTAAAATATATCATTATTACCTTTATTAATGTCGTCGTCATTACCGTTGTAACGGCATTACTTCACCCTATTAGTTTGCCTTTTATTAAGTATTGTAATTAGTGTCCACATCCTACGTTAAAAAAATATCATTACTCTTTCTATTAATGAGGTCGTCATTGCCGTCGTTCCAGTATTGTTCTTAACGTCTTGGTGTACACCTGATTATTGGGCGGATGGTGAAATGAATCACTGAAAAGAAGTTGCTGCAAGGTAAGATTAATGTTCATCAGACACAGGGGCACACATAGATCAGGATGAATTACATTGAGCTGTAACTTGACGCATTTTGGATGCAGGGAAAGGAATCAGAGATGATTTGATGCATTTTTGTTCAACGGATAGATAGACCAAACAAGAGACCTTCATATAGATTAAAAGACGACATATGGAAACAGAGATAGATTGATAGATAGATGGAAATAGAGATAGATTGATAGATAGATAGAAAATGAAAAAGGTTGATATGACCCTGTCATAGTTTGTATTAAAAAAAGATCAGCCTAACCTCGCGTCCACTCATCTTTTCCTTTATAATATCTTACATCTCATACAGTTTTAGAAAAAGATTATTAATTTGTACGTTTCTCTGTATTCTTACCTTCTGCTAAAACGCGAGAAGTCGCAATATTAACGTCATAAATTATATTACACTATAGATTAAAATCATAATTTCAAGTAAGAACATAGATTACAGAGAATACCTGTATTTTGGGAAATATAGAGCGTACTTTCAGTTTATTTTAATTTTATTATTATTTTTATTATTATTATTATTATTATTATTATTATTATTATTTATAAATAATAGAAGAAAACTGAAATGATATTCCGTTATGTAAAGAAAGCTATCACGTTTATTTTGTAAAACGAGCGCAGTTTACACTATAAATCCAATAATATTAAACAAATAAAAATAAAGTGATATTATTAATTAAGGATACTGCTGTTTACAGGAATAAATCATATAACATCACATAATTATAAACAAGTAAAAATAAGGTTTTACTTAAGGATACCGCTTCTTACACTGATAATTTTATAGACTAAGAACGATATTTCATACCCAACTTTCGAGGTTATAGTGAAAATGTGATAACGTATGATATTAATGTGATATTTCCCCATCGGAATTTACTACATTAATCTGGTCAGAATAATTTCATGTAGGGAGAGATATAAATTGTGTCGCGGAATGTCATGTTACTGGTCATAAAACAAAGTATCACATTGTGACACTGAAAGGTGCACATTTAAATTTCAGTAATATCAATACAATAATAAATACAGCATTCATCTAACACTTCACGCGTTTCTGTCTTATTATTGATAATAAAATAACTTAATATAATAAACTATAATTCTTCAGTATACGATAAGAAGGATATTAATTTGGAAAAAATTAAAGATGTGTTTTTCAGTGTACTGGTTTAATATTACAGCTTCACTTTTACTATCAGTATATTGAGTTATATACCTAATAGAATTATAGAAGATTCTTTTTGTATTCTTTTAATAACTGTACACTAATTGTACAAGAATAAAAAATAAAATTTTGACAAACTCAGCGTAATATTAATATTAATGTCTAAAGAAGATATTCATGTTTATATGTGAAGCGGATATTCAACTTTTATGCTACGTTAACTTTACAAAATTATTCAAAATATGAAATTATCCAAATATACCGTTAATGTCGTTTTTAATAAAATATTTCCATTTTCTGAGGCCTAGAACTGTTTTTCATCACAACAAACATTAATGTTTTTTCTCTCAAACTCAGTTTTGTCGTATAAACGGTCGTGGTGTTAGCTGCTACTTTCTTTTTGTTTCAGGTTTCTGAATAAAGACCAAACATTAAATCTAAGCAAGGGTTCTTTTTAATATTATCACCGAAAAATATAGGAGGAAAATGTGTTTCAACGTGTGTGTGTGTGTGTGTGTGTGTGTGTGTGTGTGTGTGTGTGTGTGCGAATGTGAAAAAAAAGGACTCAGTATTTTTATTGAAATGTACGCAGACTAATAAAAACGTTTTCCTTATATTAATTCAGGTCTTTTGTTTTATGATTTACAGTCAGCGATCACGTGGGTTAAGAGAATTTACATTATCCTCACTTGAAGAAATCACAGTTGTTTTCACTCGAGCGTTTAAAATAAACATGTTCTATGAAAAAGGATACATTTTCAGTGATAGGTTTGATGCTGAAGTGTGCACTTGTTTAACCAACACAGGATGTTTTTCTACCGAGTTCAAGATTAATAAAGTGTAATGAAAATTATAAACAACATTCATAAATTTCTTCACTGGAATATTTAGAATACTGTTACAGAAATGTGTTCAAAGTTTTTGCTAGAGATGTGTATTGCATTCGTAACAGTTCATTCAAATTTATCTTCATTATTCCTCGAATGTTCTGAGCGGGCGCATCACGTATTAAAACATATTATTTTAATTTCTATTAATGTAAATCAAAACCGGCGTTATCTATGTTAATGTCACCGTCATTAGCGTCGTAATGGCGTTGTTCTCAACGTTCTGGTGTACTTCTCGCTATCCTTTTACTTTTTATTAACTATTATTCATAGTAGTTATAATTTTCTTGCGTTCAAATGCTATACTTAAAATGTATTATTACTATTTCTATTAACATCACCGTAATTGCTGTCGTTGATCCTAGCTTTGTTGCTGTACTTCTAATTATTGTTTTGCGATTTTTATTAGTCATTACTCATATTTTCTGAGCTATTAAAATATATTACTCAACTTTGTATTAATGTCGCCGTCGTTGCCTTCGTACCGGATTGTTCCTAACGTAGTTATTACAGTGCTTCTCATTGTTCTTCTTTATTTTTTATCACCTAGTATTATTATTTCTGAGCGTGCGCATACTGTATTAAAATATATTATTAATATATCTTTATTATTACTGTGAACGTTGGCGACGTTGCTGTTGAAACCCGCGCTGTCCTTCACGGCTTGGTGGACCTCTCATTATTCTTTTTAGCGGGCCACTCATTATGATTATTATTATTATTATTATTATTATTATTATTATTATTGTTATTGTTATTATTATTATTATTATTATGTTGTGTTGTTTTTATTATTATCATTATTAATATTATTTATCTTCTTAATTTTACAGTCTACATGTTCGTAACTTGAAATCCTGTATATACGTTTTACTAAGACTCATACTGATTACAGTATTTCTATACGCCAGTATATACAATTAGTTCGATAAAATAGAGAATGATGAAATAAAAATGTAAGAACAAATTCACGTATTTTTTTTATTTTTTATACATTATACGCCTTTATTACACAATAATTTCAACAAATAAAATGAAACAAATAAAAGACCGGAACACACGTTTAATCATTTGGTTTGTCAGATAATATGCAAAATAAGCTGACGTCGAAATATTGAAGTTCTTTGATTGACGGTCCAGGGGAAGTAACTCTAAATAATAAAAAATGACACTCCAGCTCAGATCATTCTGCTAAACAAATTTGTAACTTGAAAAATAATAAGAAAAACCAAAAAAATTGGATGGAAAGTAAAATGCAGGTATAGGATCTAAGTTTATATATTTTATCTACTCACAATGACGTTAACTGAATTCTTAGCCACTTTGAAAAGTTTAATTAAGTTGAAAAAATAGTTACTAAAGGCGCAGGAGATCACGGTTTGATATTAGGAACAACCATCCTTATCAGTGTAAATCATAAAATGTTCAGAAAATAGACGTTAAATAATTGAATTTGGAAGTTTAAAAACTTTCGTGAGGTCACGGAGAGTGCTGTGAGTAATCTTAATTATAACTGTTTTATAATAATAATAGCAGTAGTGGTAGTAGTAATAATAATAATAATAATAAAACCCAATAATAGAAATTATTTTTATATTTATATATGTATACCTGTGAAAAACAAATTCTTATTTTCTCTTCTTCTTCATCTTCTTCTTCGTTATCTTCTTCTTATTATTATTATTATTATTGTCATTATTATTGTTATTATTACTGTCATTATTATTGTTATTATTAATATTATTATTGTCATTGTTATTGTTATTATTAATTGCCCAGTATTATCAATAGCTACCATTGTTATTCTACTACTGAAAAAAATAGTTACTAACTGTGACTTTCAACACACTAAATCTACCGTATATACTTGTGTACAAGGCGACATTATGTATAAGTCGATGTGTATTTTAAGACCAAAAATTGCGTCATTTTAGATATTACTTGTGTATAAGTCGACTGCAGATTCTAGGCAATTACAGAATTACACAAGTGAGTTTTGTTTATGAAATTAGGACCGATATTTAGTGCAAACTGGCAGAGAAGTCTGCATTCCTAGATCATTGCAAGACGCCGTAAGGCATACCGCCGTAGTGACGGTTTTCTTGCTTTAAAATGTATTTTTATGTCATTAAATGGAAGAATATCATGTTTTACATTCATATTTGGTTTTGTTATTTAATTTTTCAAAATTGTTTATATGATAAAATTATATTTTTGAAAAGCTGAAAGACCGCGATTATTTTAAATGCATCCCGTAGCAAAAAATAGTCAAAATGGCGACTCTTCAGCAACAGCTACACAAGCATTACCTATGTATAAGTCGAGCCCCAAAATATTACCTTAATATAGTCTCCCAAAAATTCGACTTATACACAAGTATATATTATATATTATATATCTAGATTTACCACTATGTCTGTTACTGCTATTTCTACACATGTTAATACTACTATTTTTTCTGTTATTACTACTACTACTACTACTACTACTACTACTACTACTACTACTACTACTACTACTACTACTACTGTGGTGTCTGCAGTTATTTACTACCTCCTCTTATTGTATGTACCACTATACAACTTAAGCTAATTCTACCACAGTTATCACTGTCACTGTTACTGCTGCAATTACTACTACTAGTACTGTTACTACTAAAACTACAACTATTACCATTAAGACTGAACTGCAGTTGTTTAACCAAACAGCTGTTTCAGTTTCTTGTAGAACGTTTCCATGCAAAACTCCTTTCTTTGAAAGATGTGGACATTGGAAATTATCCTGATTTTTGTGTATCTGTCATTGACGATTTAGTTAAACTTACTTCAGGTAATTTTTTTTTTATTAAAGTAAACACTTTTTTTTGAATTTTATAAATTTTAAATAATTACTCTCTCTCTCTCTCTCTCTCTCTCTCTCTCTCTCTCTCTCTCTCTCTCTCTCTCTCTCTCTCTCTCTCTCTCTCTCTCTCTGTTTCCATCTCTGACTCTTTTCTCTGTCTCTCGCTTTCTGTCCATATCTTATCTTCTGCATATTCTATCTGTAAATATCGCTTTGTTTTTATTTTCTGATTTGTTTCTTTACCCATCTTTACCACCCTCATTCTACTTAACACTCTCTCTTCAATCAAAATTAGCCCAAAGACTGGTACAAAAATATTATTATTAGAATTATTTCACCCAGAAATTAGTCAATAAACTTATTATTAGAAATTACACATATTTCCTATTTATTATTTACACATTGAGAAAATGGAAACCTATATTCAAAGCATTCTGTTGGCAATCAGAAATTACAACAAACGGACATTTATTTCTCAAAACATACACTTTTTTATTACTTTGAGTCAACCAAACAAAAGCTAAAGAAAATAAGTTTCTTCAACATGTAGGTTTATTGACGTTTGAAAATTTATATTCATATATTATCTTCTTTTTTATAATTTAAATCAAATACTGATTTTTATTTTTACATCTACATGGCAATATTGGTTTTAACCTCCATATTGCAGTATTTATTTAGATTTTTTAACCAGTATATGTCAATTTTTTTTTTTTTTTTTTTTTTTCACCTGCTTTCAGCTAAAGTATAATTATAATAACATAATTTATATATATATAAATTAAATTTTTATTTCTTTACTGCACTACTTTATTTTTTACCTCCATTCAGCAGTTTTGATTTTATATTTCCTGGGTACAGCAACATTTATATTTATTTTCAGCTCCTCATAAGTTCTACATTGGGTTTCGTTATTCCAGTCCACTCACAGAAGATGCTATAGAACAGATGGAAGAGTAAGTAAAAATGTGAATTGTTGAAACATTATTAGTACTTACATTTTGACATTTCAGGCAGCCAGTGCTGTTATAGTCAAAAATATAATATTCTGGATGGGAATACAATTTTCTATTTTTCAGTAGATTCATTTTATTTTGTATTACAAAAAAAGAAGTTTGAACTCACTGTGGACTTTAAAAATAATTTTATTACTTGCTTTCTGAATGGCTCACTTAATTTCAAAAAGAAAATAATATTGATGAGCCAGGTTTTTATGCAGTCTGCGTTCAAAAAAGGTGATGCCTAATGTCCCCACAAAAGAAAATCACATGAAAGATGGAGGAGGCTGTTCTGCAGTTTTTTGTGTCTGAGAAATGCTACATAAATACCTTACAACGGCTGTCATTAAAATGCCATTAGAGCTAACAAAGATTTCATAAATGTGTTTTATTATTTATTTATTTTAAAGTCTGTTTTAGTGTTTAGTTACGTTTTATTATTATTATTACTGCTTTCTCTTTTTCTTTCTTTTTTTATGTTTCGATATAGTGATGGAATAGAGAGAGCCATTGCATTTAGCCAGTACCCACAATACAGCTGTTCGACAACAGGAAGTAGTTTGAGTGTGATTGACAGGTGGCCTACTCATCCAGGTCTTATTACGGTTTTCAGTCATTTTATTTTGATACTAATATTTGTTTTACATTTTTATTCTTTATAACATAACTTTTAAGTGCAATTTAATTTCAGTTCTTGTATTTTATTATTCTTACATTAATTCAGTTTAATTCCAGTTCTGAACATGACATGGTGCTAGGAAATTCAGATCAAATTTAAAATTCTTAGCAGGCAGTCTCTATCCTACTAACACATTGTCCACAGTATGCAAACAGGATAAACTTGAATTCCAGGAATACCTTACCAGATGATATGTATAACAGTGATTAGAAATAAAACATTAAAATATATTCAAGGAAAGTCTGGAAATTTATATTTTCACAGTATCAAGAAAATGTGCAGGCCCAATTTGAACAAAATATTTAATTATTTTACTTTTTAATCTTAATTTTATTATTTAATTAAAAAAGAAATTTCATTTAATTTCAATCCAGGTGTATACTTAATTAGTCTGTTTAAATATTATTACGGTGTTAAATGCAGAATTAATCCTTTGAGCTCTTAATGTAGTATAGCAATGGGTATATTTGATTTAGAACAAATGTATTTTTTGTTTGTTTTATTTTTTATAAACGATATAACAACATAGAGTATGTTAGTTATTATTAAAATAAAATTGTAATATGCTTGAATTATACTGCAGTGTTAGCAGTATGCTACTCATACTAGTTTTACCATTATTTTAATTTCTAATACTTTTTATTTGCTTTAATAATAATAATATTATTATTATTATTATTATTATTATTACAATTATTATCATTATTACTACTATTTTCGGTGTTGTTGTTCTTATTTTTATGGTTATTACTATATTCACAGGCTGTAGCAAATCACATCAGAGCTGAGATTAAGAAATTTCCTCAAGAAGACCAAGATGACATTGTGATTCTTTTTTCAGCACATTCTTTACCTCTGAAGGTAGGTACCATGATAAATACCTCCCCACCTAGATGACCAAAATCTTTACATCTGTAACTTTTATTTATTTTATTTTTGTTCTTCTTTTATTTATTTATTTCTAATACAAATACAGTCTTTCTTATAAGTTAAATTTTCATATATTCATATATATTTATCTTTAATACATTAGATAAATATCTGGAAAGATTATTGAGAGGAAAACAGTCTAAAACTATTAACAGGTTTAAAAAGTATGAATAAACTACATATTTTTAAATCTAAAGTCACAAATAAATAAACATATGCACAGCCACTAGAGCCCACACTCACACATACAAACACAAAAACACACAGAGAGAAAATTATGCATTAATGTGACGATAAAGACAGTAGCTACTCAATATAAGAAATCTGTTCAATAATTCATATATAAATATTTGTTATGAAAATAAATGTTAATTAAAAATTATAAGAAATGACTATATGTTAATGATTTGTTAATAAACTCTGACTGCTGTGAGGTGGTGAACAAAGGAGATGCGTACCCACAAGAAGTAGGAGCTACAGTACAGCAGGTAATGGACGAGTTGAAACATTCACATCCCTACAGATTGGTCTGGCAATCCAAGCAGCTGCAGCTGAGGTGTCCTATGTGTACTAACATCACCTGTTCCAGAACCAGAGACTTCTTTGTCAAACAGCAACAGATATACAACTGTGTTCACAAGGAAGATTTACGCCTGACAGGGAAATTTTGATTTACTCTAAAATGCATTTTGGATATTGTGAGGAAGAGGATTCTAGACTGATTAACAATAAGATTGAGTGACAGGGTAGGACCTGAGTTGGAATTCAAGGGTAGGAATGGCATTTGTCTATTTTTATTCTTTTCTTTTTCTTTTTCTTTTTTTTTCTTTAGGGTTTTTTGTTTTATTATTATTATTAATATTGTTATTTTATTTTTTATTTTTTATTGTTATTATTTTTATTATTATTAAAAAAAAATTATTACTTTTTTATTGTTATTATTATTATTATTAAGTTTTTATTTATTTTAACTCTAAGACAAATATACATACATCAAAATGGGGTTTTAAGAGACTGTTCCTCTGCTTGACAGATTTGAGTTGATTCCAGAATATCCTAGGTCAGGCCTTATATATTTCCCTTCAAACAAAAAATAAATAATAACGTATACCATTTGGAGTGCTTGGTAAAAAGTGCCTTTAATTTTTTGAAACTATTAAATCTATATTCTTTTCTTCTTTTTTCAAATATACGTGTGGCTTTTTGGTGATGTTTTTCTATGAATTTTATGTTGGACCTGCATTTAGTTACACTGAGAATTGTTTTTGAGGATGCATTACTTTTTGAAAATATCTTTTTTTTTAATTTTTTTTTTCAAATACAGAAATATTAGCGAGCATTATTTAAAGCATCTTCTTCTTATTATTATTTAATAATAATCAATTTTTGATAAGACACATTTCGGAATATATTTAAACAAACAATAGTGGGTTTACCTCTAATGAAATTTTAATATTTTTTCAAGAATTATACTGAATAAAATTTCACAAGGGTAAAATAAATCTTTAAAGTTTGATTATAAAATTTGATTTTGCTGATACTTTTAAATAAACGATAAAAAGAAAAAAGATTTTTCTTGGATATATGAGTATGCATGAATGTTGACTGACTGGTTTTTTTGTTATGATTAACTGAATTTTACATGAGAAAATGTATTATCTATTGGACTATTTTCACCAACAGATAACTGTTGTTACATTATCATCATTACATTATTATCCTCAGATGATATTATTTCATGACATAATATTGATACTGGTTAAAATGTTTTGTTTGTTTCAGGTTAGACTAAGTCATGTTTTTCTTTCTAATTCTTGATTTTGAAAGGATTATGTTGTTTGCAAAGCTTGAATATTGTGATCAGTTCAGCTGTCATTTTTTGAAAATCACAAATCAATTGATAACTGTTAAAAGAAATAATGACAAAACAAATTTTGTTTTTTAAAGCAGAGCCTTAATCTGTCTATCAATCTATCTAAATCTATACACATAGATACATAGATAGATAGATATAAAATGCTGCAATTAATATAAGATTAATGGTATTATTTGTTTGTTGCATTAATTTTTATTTGCATTTATAATAATATTTTGTATGCATGTTTACAAAATAAATAACAAATTATACACATTTGTACAAATATATATTAAGCATACTGTTTCATGTAATCATATTAGCCTTTATTAGTGATATAAATACTAACAAATTATTTTTGTTCTTGTTTTCTTTCATTTATTATTAAGAATTTTGTTTTGTTTTTTTACTGTGTGGCTGTTAGCTGCCCTGGACTATTCTCCTCATGTAGCAAATGCGTTATTACTCACTTGTATATAATTAATTAATAAATAACTTGGTTTTCAGTTCAAAAATGTATAAACTGTTCATTTTATCAATACAGAAATATTTGTTCATACATAAGTTGCAGGGAATCATGCCTTGAAGATCATCTTATTTCTTTAATGACATTTCAGCATTTATGTATCATATGTTCCTAACCATCATTGTATAATGAGAAAACTTATAAAAACAGCTACTAACATCAAAAGCTATGAAGGCAGGGTTTAAGATTAAAATTTATTTCAATTGACCTGGTTTATAAAACATTTTTTATTTTCAGCAGCATACAGATGTATTTACCACCTCCATAATCTACTATACATAAAGATGGCAGTAAATCTAATATAAACAGTTTTAAACTCTCAAGTTGACAGTTATTTTATACTTGACATATTTGTGCAGGGAAATGAGTGAACATTGAAGTATCTGCAGTTATTTGATACCTTTTGTCCTCATCTAATATATATTATTATAACAGGCTTACTAGGGACAAGGTACATGATGTACTAAACAAATAACATGAAAGTATCACATACCAACAGTAAGTGCTGATTTTAAACCTGTGTCAACAAATTTTAAAATTCTCCACATTATATGGACTGTTTGCAGCACTACATTTGAAAAGTGAGAATAATAGATAGTCCTATATTTTTTTGGTTATAAAGTATGATATTCAGCTTAAGATAACATCACAATTAAATTGTACTGAAAAGAATAGGGAAAACAAATCCTATTGTTTTTGTTGCATATTTTTTTATTACATTATATTATTCTTATACATTTTGTTATCAGTGAAAATGAGAATCCATACAAAATCATAAAGCTATAAAAGAAAAACATTTGAGAATATACATAATAATAGTACTAATAAAGGATAGAAATAAACATTAAACATAGAAATCTGTAAGAAAAGTTATACTGTACCACAAAATACCTTCATTATTCCAAAACCAAACAGAATATAAATTTGTTTTTGTAGAAATAGTAAATAATAATAAAAATTAATTCTGCAAAAATTAAAAAATAAAATAAAATAAAAAAATAAATGAAGCAAATCATTCTAAGATGTTTTATATAAACTGCATTAAAAACTTCGTTCATTTAACAATATATATATATATATATATATAATCTGCTTCATTTATTGTTTCTTTTCTCTTTCTGTATATATAGACACACACACACACACATGGGTTAAATAAAAATAATAAATGATGATCAGATTTGTAATATTTCTGTTACAGTAATAGTTGGGTGTACAGTATTAGTCAAATGATAAAGAAAATATAAACTGATTTCAAATCAAATTTACAAATAAAAAAATATGGATTATTTATAATACATATTTAAATCTAAAAAATAACAGTACAGTAATATAAATATTTAAAAGCAGATCTGCAAATGAAATTATATTTATTAGATAAATTATAAATTAGATAATAGAATTAATGCGGTGTATTTTGAATCATAATATTCTAAGTTTAAACTAATGTTGATAAGAATATAAATAATTTTACATAAAAATATAAATTAGAAATATTTATATTCATGACTTTGCAATAAAATTAATTATATTGTTATCATATTGTAACAAATTTAACTCTTTAATTTAAAATTATTTATAATGCTGGTCATCCATTAGATATTTTTCATCATATGACAATATTTTCTGTCCTGTATAAAACATTTTAGAAATTCAAGATTATAAAATGTTATCAAAATAATACAACTGGATCAAATTTCAAAAGCAAATGAATAGTTTTACGTATAAAAATGTTCATGATGTTTAACAGTTAGTGTATCAAAAGTCTTTACTTAAAACTAAATGATAAAAAATAAAATAAAAACTCCAGATCATTGCTTATGTAAATATCTTCAAAAACTGTAACTGATTTTTATTTTTTTAATTATTTGGTTGCCCGTATAAAAAGTAGAAGTAGTAGCAGAATAAATAGAAACAGGATCCTTAATGTAAATTGTTAAATTATTTTTCTTAACTAAATACAATATCAGCATAAAATGATACAAATGAAAGTTATATTTTTTTTAAAATGACTACATAATTAGAGAATAATAAAAAATAACTATATGATCACAGTATAGGTTTAATGTGGTTAACAATGGCAAAATTTCACCAGTTTGTTTAGTGTCAGTTATTAAAAATAACACGTATCTGAATTGAGCACTGGATGTGTTGCTATGGTCTGCATACCTGCTTATACACACGTCTGTAAATTCATTGATCACAGGTAAGCTTGCTCATGTGAATTGTTTGGATCTATAACTGAATAAGAGGCCATCAGTCTGCAGCTGTGGTTTAGATGCTTCAAATAAAACTGCACGCTCTGCAATATCTTCATTAGATTTCACATCTCCATCAGCAGTAACAGTCAGCTCAGTTCCTTTGGTGCTTAACTCCTGCAAGAGACTCGGAAATTTTATTTTTTAATGCTTCAAAGCCATGGTTTCTGTACCAAATTGTGACAAGAAAGAAACAACAAATATAATCATAAAAAATTTAAGGCACATATAAAGAGGTTAGAGTTAATTATTTAAATACAAATATATGTATAAATATTTAGTAAAATCTATGAACTGATGCTTAAAAATCCATTTACTGTCATTATTTGAAGTGGCTTATAAAACATATTATGTATGAGTTGGACTTGTAAAAGGTGTTTAAAAAATGATGATTTATGAGTTATATATATGTATAGTTTGTACTGTACAATAAAATATAGTAACTGATAATGTATAAGAAGATCTTTTTTATCACAATGAATTTCTTATAGGTTTTAAAGGAATTACTATAAAATGATGTATGAGTGTATGTGTTTGTATATCTGTGCGTTTCTGTGGCTGCTTTGAAACAAACCAGCAACTCAGTCATTAGAACCATATATGTAATTCATAATTTATAAAAATAATAATAACCAACAGTATTCTGAAGTATTTTAGTTTGGACGAAATAATATCATAAAATGGCTACATTCAACTGGAACATATATATATATATATGTATATATATTTATGTATGTATGTATGTATGAGTGTGTGTGTGTATTAACACACACACACATATGTAATAAATTATGAATACACATTAAAATATAACATTACCTTGGGGTCCACAAATTCTTGGTTACATCTGAGTATTCGGCTTACTTTGACTGGCAGACAGCAAAACAGCCGATCAAAGAACGGAACCAGATATCTTGTTTCTACATCACCAACCTTCATAGGTCCTAGTTAGTAACATAACATTAATAACTTAATTTGAAAATACTTAATATCTTGTGTCTACGTCACCAACCTTCATACATTTAATTTTTTTAAATATTTAATATTGAGAAAACCCCAGTTACAGTAATATGAATGTACATGTGTGTGGGTGTTCATATATATGCGCAACTGTTTGTGTAAGAAATAGATATTCAGTGTTTGACTACATTGTTGTGTGTGCGTGTGCTTGAAATAGCAGTAGAAGTAATAGTAGTAGTAGTGTAAGTAGCAGTTGTAGTATTGATAGAAATAGGGTTCTTCGTGTTTTAATGTTGCAGAGTTGCAGTATAACATTAACTGTCTAGCAGTACATTTACAGTGATGTAATAGTAGTGATAACAGTTCAATAATAATAAAAATAATAATAATAATAATAATAATAATAATTGGTTTTAAATTACCTGTAGCAAAGCTAACTAACAACCCAACAACGACAACAGTAGCAGCTCCGATACTTGGCAGCCAGAGATAAGACACAGTGTAGAGCAGACTGATTCCCGAACTGAATGACAAAACTACGTTAATTTAATAACATTCATTTAGAACATTGCTTAGAATTTTAATTTAATAACATTCATTTAGAACATTGCTTAGAATTTTAATTTAATAACATTCATTTAGAATTGCTTAGAATGTTAATTTAATAACATTCATTTAGAACATTGCTTAGAATGTTAATTTAATAACATTCATTTAGAACATTACTTAAAATGTTAATTTAATAACATTCATTTAGAACATTTAGAATTGTTTTGTGTGAACATATGTGTGTTTATTGTTGAGTGTGTGTATATCTTTGTGTGCATGTGTATATGTGAATATAAAATAGCAGCTTCTTTCAGCTTAAAAAAGTGAAAAGAAATCTGAATTAGTAGCAATCAATATATATTTTTAACATAATACTCTACGTATAATATGGATCAACATATAAAGTTAATCAGACAAATTAATTTCTTACATTTCCGGAGAAGCTGCTTCTGTTGTTATGTTTGTAGCCAAAGTTGTTGTCATGTTTGCATCCAGTGTTGTCATGGTGATGTTAGGGGACGTGCAATTGTCTGTGGGGAACAGCATGGATGATGGGGGTCCCACTACTGTGTAGCTGCCAATCACAATCCACATAGGGAAGATGAGTCCAAAGACACCCCCTATACAGGCTCCCTGAATTTCACAAAAAATACTTCTTTTTTGTTTTTAATATTGTTTATTTGCTTTTTCTTTTTTAACTCTCTCTCTCTCTCTCTCTCTCTCTCTCTCTCTCTCTCTCTCTCTCTCTCTCTCTCTCTCTCTCTCTCTCTCTCTCTCTCTCTCTCTGTGTGTGTGTGTGTGTATATATATATATATATATATGTCTTTCTTTCTATATGTCTCTCTTTCTCACACTTTTCTCTTTGTTAAAACGCTCCTTGTACAAGTTAATGCTCGGCACTCGGCCACTTTCCTATTTGTCTCCAGATTTGACATTTAGTGCTTTATAACTATTTATAGCTGTAAATAAAATGTTGAGTGCATCTATAAATAAAATACTTGCAGCCTTTCTAACGTGTGTGTGTGTGGTTGTGTGAGAGAGAGAGCAGAAATGCATGCAGCTGCATTTCCATGTTAATGTTTCTTGTTCTGTTTAGTTTCAAACATGAACGCACAAACATACAGATACGCACAAACACACGCACACATACACTCACACAGACAGATTCTGCAAATAATATATTTATTAAATAATAGTAATAATTGTACAGTGGTAATGGTAGATAATAATAATAATAATAATAATAATAATAATAATAATAATAATAGTAATAATAATAATAACAATAATAATACTTAGTTGTACTTACTATCCAGTTCGCCCATGGGAAAAAAGCACCAAGTGCAAAAATGCCAAGAATAGGACCCGAAGCAGCTCCAGTAAAACTTAGAGAGGCCTGTAAATTTATATATATATATATATATATATATATATATATATATATATATAGAGAGAGAGAGAGAGAGAGAGAGAGAGAGAGAGAGAGAGTTTAGAAACAAACAAAAATAATGTGATGTTTATATATATTTGTATGTATATAATTTAGAAAAATAATCATAATTTTTCGATTTCCATTATAATGTATTCTACGTATACGAGTATTTATACCTCTTGGAGCATGCGTGCCTGTGTGTCTAAATGTCCATGTGTTTATTTGGGTGTGTTGTACGGCTAAATGTGTTCGTGTGTGTGTGTGTGTGTGTGTGTGTTATAACTTAAAATAAGACCTGCAAAACGGTTCCTCCTAGGTTCATTGCAACAAATGACATTCCAATACCAGCTCCACCATATAGCAAAACTACAACGTAAAATTTAGTTTAAAAACAGCAGTAGTTTATCATTACAGAATAGTTAAAATATAGTCTTTAGAAATTCTAAAAATAACAGAGATAATCTGCTCATCATTTCACAGTTTCCAACAGTTACTCTATTTAGATATTTATT
>CM022677.1:7496221-7523721 GCA_012295275.1 Chrysomallon squamiferum
ACTGATAATAAAGCAGCGATGATATTTTATCTCACTGGGAGAGATTCTGTGTATGCCTAAAATACTGAAGGATATTAATATTAACTGAACGACAATATTTATAGTTTATTTGTTTCAACCAGACCTGTTTATACTAATACATTTAAATTCAGCGAAAGAACCGTAATATTTTACATTTATATATAGCTAATAAGATTATATCTACTTGAATATTAATTGGTCTAATTATCAATTTAATTTTTAGGGGAGATAATAGAATATCACTTTCTACAGTTAATTAAGAATGAATCTGTAATAGCGCAGTATATTTATAGAACTTGTGTATAATAAACAAGATTCATCTCGCGCATCCTCGCCTTTTCACTTTACTTTTAATAATAAACACGTCTATTAATGTTTATCTATATTCTAGACTTTTCTAGTATTTGAGAAAGATGCACTTGCAAATATCAATAACATGGTGAAATTAATTCATCTTAATCTACCCGCTCACCTCTCGACTGCAATTCTACTATCTTAATAAAAATGAGAATAATACGCATTATTAAACGTTGATTCGTTATTCAACTTGTTAGATACGTTATATCTGTTAATGAGACATTAAGCTTATTATTTCTTTCTTTATTTATTTATTTATTTATTTATTATGCAACGTAAAATTATGTAATATTGTCAATTATAAAACAATACCTCTATTTTTCAATACACTGTGTTTTCAATACATATTACCGCTACGCCTCTGTTTACAACATAAAACATGTAACATAAATAGTGATGGCGGTACTGAAGTTATTTTCATAACGCCATGTAAAATTGCTCCTTCTTAGCTTTTCAGTGAAACACAAAGTTCAGTTAATAAAATGTCACATTAGTATGGAAGCGTTCTCGATATTCACATACAATTCTACTGTTGTTTATGAAAACACGTCAACCTGGAAGCCAAATCTACATTTCTGAATGTACACAGTGTTTTCACAGTAAAATCACACCTGTAATGTTTACTATAATGCTACAGTACACACATAAAACAACAACAACGACAACAACAATAGTAATATAAAGAAAATACAATTTTAATCTTTATTCGGTTTCTTTACTTCTCAATATCCATAAAATTTCAAACGTTAACATCATCGCTCCACTCTGGATGTCAGTATATTTTATGACGTAGCTATAGCTTCACACAGACAAGTACACTGGAGATATCCACTTTTCAGTCCTCTTTATTGACAAACAGAACATGATGTTGTATTTTTGTATTTATTTATATTTTTGTTTACATAAAAATAAAAAGGTGAAAATGAGCCAGACATTTATTTGAGAAGCTCAATGAACAATAATAATAATAATAATAATAATAATAATAATAATAATAATAATTAATAAATAAATAAATAAGTTATTATGTAGGTCAGAGGTGTATATTGAAAAGATAAAATGTCACATTTTTCTACATTTAAAACTAAACCTCTGAAACTGTAAATTGAAAAAACCCAACATAAAATGCTGCAGGGAAATAGAGAGTTATGTACCCTTTTTTGAACTGTAGCTAACGAGTTGATAATAATTTAGAAACTGAGAAATATAGCGAGTTAGATTTCCAGATTCATGTTTTTAATACATACTATTACCGCTACGCCTTTGTTAAAAAACATAAAACATGTAACATAAATAGTGATAACATCGTGTAAAATTACACCTACTTAGCTTTTCAGTGAAACATGTTGTGTTAATAGAATATCACATTAGTATGGAAGCGTTCTCGACATTTTGGATTTCACGTATAATTCTTCTGTTTTTATAAAAACACGCTAACCCGAAACCCCAATCTACATTTCTGAATGTACACACAGTTTTCACAGTAAAATCACACCTGTAATGTTTAGGATCGAATACTGTTTTTTCGTGGGGTGTTTTCGTGTTGTTTTTTCTCTTCCTGACAGAAGTAGTAATAGAAGAAAGTATTATTTTTAAATTCCTGGCAAAGCGTTGGGTACATTTTACAAATATACTTTTTCTAAGCTGGAGTCAGTGAGGTGGAGAAAGATTAAAGTGATTTTCAATAATTACACCACAGATTGTGTTTTTAATTAGTGTTCTGGTAATTATTATTTAGTAAGTATATTTTAAGAATTCTGGTAGATGTTCGTCCTGTACAACGGCGAGTGTTTTGTGAAGAAACGTTTGGGTGAAACTTGTGAAGACAAGTCGGGCTGTCTGGATAACACGTGTTTCATCAAAAAAAAAAATCTTTTGGCCACTTTTGTTCTTCCAAAATCAATGTTGAGTCATGATAAAAATCGTATTGGAGTAATTAGTGAAACAAGAAACTTTGACGTACAGTGAAGTTTTCTAGACATAATTTGTGACGCTGGACAGTTTTATTTTATTGTTCTATAAACAAATAAGATTTCAGTTCTATATGAAAAACTGAGGTTCAATCAAAAATAGTTTTATATATAAAACGTGACTTACTTAGCGTTTTTCGAAACAGAAACATTTTAGTTTTAACGTCATTTGCTTTGCACAATTAAACTCTTAGATTCAAATAAAATATAACTTCTCACGTGTTCAGTATTAACAGTTATTTATTTCTGAATTTACAAGTCGAGCGATGTAAAATGCCACTATAAAATAAAAGGTCACATCCAGATTAATGTGATATTTGATTAACAACAGAACAGATTTCACTAAAAAGTTCTGCATGATGCTGAAAACTGAGCTTTTACTTTATAAGAATCCATTCATTTTTGTTGATAATTTGATAATAAATGATGTTAAGGTAATAATATTTATGTTGTCAACATGAGCGCAGGTTTCACAGGTAATTTGAAACTGAACGGCGACATTTACTGTTGTTAACAGTATTAAGATTATTCTTGAAAAGCCGATGATATTCCTTTAGCTGTATCCAAGATTACACTGACAGTTATATATATTATCAACATTTGTTATGATGCAAAACAGAGGTAATCTTAATAAAATATCGATGTAAACAGCGGTTCTTTTACTAAGATGGAACGTAATTTCCGTCACAGTCTCAATTTATTGCTATGTGCTGCAAAGCGGTAGTAAACAAAAATATAAATTCCGTCCAGTAGTCTCAAATTATCTTGAAAAATCTACGCTCCCCCAAATTAAATATATTGTAAATATACTGTCAATATCTCATTGATTAAATTTGCATAACGCCGTACAAATAAAGAAAATAACACGTTATTTTATAATCATGTCTCATTTTTATTCGTATGAACTTAGCTAGGTATTAGAAAATTTACATAATAAACAATTAAAAAAAGAAGCATTAAGCTTATCCAGCAGCGCAGTTTATAAAGCAAAGTGTAGAATCAGGGTAAATAATATGATATTTTATATTCATTTCACAATGTTCACCTTTTCCTCTATTTTTTATTTAACATTATCTTAGCCTCGGAACTTGTTTTCTAGGTAGACTGTAAAACTGATGACGTAATCGAGACCTCGCATAACACTTTGCGTCTGCTACAAATAATATCGAATGATAATTTTAAATAAGAAATATTTAGTTGTTGACAATACTATACAAAACCAAAGCAGATATCAGACGATGTACCTACAGAACCCTCAGTAATGGATCTAGGGTCCTGTAAAATGTACATTAATTGTTATTTTCTTAAATAATAGAAAATAGTTTATTTGCTAGTTGACAACAAATACACAAGACGTTGATCAATACATACATAATAAAAATAAAAACACACAAACACTATTCTTTCTTTCTTTATTTTTTTTTTAAATTATTTGAATGAAACAATTTCAGAAATATTTTCCATTTTCATTATTGTTTTTAGATAAAATGCAATGAGTTTGAATTTGCAAATGTCAGGATTTAAAACAGTTAAGAACAAATTATTTTTTCTTTTTTTTAAAATATTTGTACTGCCGCCCATTTATGTAACATAACCTGGCTATATTTTCTTGTTAAGCAAAAACTCCAAACATTGCTAAAAATATTTAAAGTACTGAATTTGTATAATCTTACAATATCTCTTAGAATAAAAAATGAAAATTTGAATCTGAAAGCTGGAGAAATATTTACTATGATTTTTAAAAGCAAAGATTGTAAGGGACTATTTGAATTAATTCATTTTTTTTTTGCCAGCTTTTTAATTGAATTAAAGAAAAATACAGATTATAAAAAGTTGGAAGACATTTCCATTTGCACATTTTTTAACAAATTTTTTGAATGTTTCCAAAATGTAAACAGCAAACTATAAAATACTTGGAAAAAATTCATTTATGTACATTTTTTCTCTTATTTTTTAATTTTAATTTTTTTTATCGTTTTTAAATTATTACTTCCTATTTTTAACGATTCCTTACTGAAATAATTATATTATTCTTTCTAAAATGGGATAGGTAAATTATAAAAACTGGCAGAAATGTCTAAACAGAAATAAATGAATATTTAAGTTTTACTATCTATCCAGGTTTTTAAGTAATTTCAACCTGAAGATCCATAATTACATAATTTTAAAAATGATTGTCCCCAGCAAACCCTGGATTTAAATAATAAAAAGAAAACAAAATCCTTTTCTTTTTTTTTATAAAAAATTCAGAATCTTCAGTTATATTTATATTGATTACCCCTCATTTAAATAATAATAATAAAAAGATAGAAGAAATGTTTTTGTGTATTTTTTTTTTTTTTTTATAAAAAATTCTAATTACTTCTAATTACAAAATTTATCACATTCATTTTAGCTTATTTACAAAGATGGCATTCCATAGCAATGATGAATCTCATTCCTCTTTCAGCAAAAAAAGTTTGTTTAACCAAGCACATATCAATAATAAAAACAGTGCAAGCTGCTATGAAGTACAATGTGTACACTGGATGTTCTGATCACATTGACAATGCAGTCTCTTGGAGATCACTGAGTTTTCAAAATTCAAATTAGATTTCAGACAGATTTTCTCTTGAAAGACTGTGATGTAATAGCTTTCTGGTGAATCTTTTCTGAAAATGTGTCTTACAACATTTTCCACTGAAGTGCTGGCTAAGGCAGCTTGAATCTGTTGTCTAGGATCCTACAACAAAACATAATATTCATTAATAAACAAAACATAAAATAAAGTGAAAGAAGCTCTAACTGCATTTCACTGATTTATCAAGAAGAATTTTAGTCCAAATTTGTATTTTTTCCATACAATTTAAAATTAATATAATTTATTAAAAGTTTTTATATTCTTAATTTCAATCAGATTAATATTGTAAATATCTTTCACCTGTATTAAATCTATCTTTTTCTGAGATTAGAGAGAGATATTAAATATAGCAAATTACAAATTTATACAACTGTTCTGTTCGCTGCTCTATAAGGCTGGCATATACATTTTTACAAGGTTTGTTGGTGCATGTAAATTATTACATTGATTCTGTACTAGCTAAACTTAACATAATTTAAAATATCAAGCAAATGGGCATGCTTTATGAAACATTTATATAAAATTATCAGTATATAAAAATAAAATCATCAAAGAAGACAAACAGTGTAAATATTTAAATTTAATTAATTGTTAATTTAATCTGAAAAAATCCTGACAATCTTTTTATAATTTCTCAGAAGAAAAAAGATAAATGCAGTTGAACACATTTGACTTAAGCATGAATACAAAATGAATTAGTATATTTAAATAGCTATATTGTTATTTCTAAAACTGATTAATAAACCCTGATATAATTAATAAGTAAAACCATTTTGAGAACAATGTAAAGTTAACGAAGAAATAAAAAGTAGGAAGACAAAACAAAATATGTTACTGATCAATGAAAACATAACATATACTATATCCTTTTACAATCCTTCTTGGGGCTTTTGTTTTTTTGTTTTAAAGAAAAACAAAATTGTTGATATTTTCTAGCTATCCATTATTATTTATAGTCCAGATAAGATGGAAACACATGAGTGAGAATAGAAAAGTAAAGTGCTGCAATCCATACAATAAGAAAAACTGCTGACAGAAGATTGGAATTCCCTACACAAACAATTCTACAGATTTCCTAAAATCACTCATCTAGATCCATTACTAAAATACACCATTAACGTAAATGAAATAACAATAAAGTATTTCTTTATCATATTTCAGACTCTGAATAAAACAAAGTTGAACTTAAAAATACTGAAACATAAATAAATCCTAGTGAAAACATTAAATTATCTCTCAAAATGCTCTTTTATATATGACATGCAAGTAGTAATAAATACAAAATACAAAATAAAAGATTATACTTTAGCTATTGAAGTGCAGATCACTTAATAACTCAAAACAATATTATTTGCTTGAGTATTAAGTTGAGTAGATTACTCACCATGAAACATAATACTAATTTTCATGACATTCTTGTCACTGTAGGAGCAACACACATAAACTAGGTGTGTACCTTGTACTTGGTACAGGGCTGGGAGACCTACTGCACTGGGGTAACAGTGATTTACAAAATAAAATACCAAAATGACTTTTCTAATGTTGTTGTCATCATCATTATTCATAAATATGGTCAACATCATCATAATAAATAAATAAATAATGTTGAAATTAAATTAACAATCTTGAATATTAGAAAACAAAATATATATATATGCTGTAAGCAAATGTGACATTTTTTGAAAGTAAAGTGCAAAAGTAAACATTAAAATAAATTTGTAAAAAGAGAAAAAAAGAGAAAAATTAATTCATGGACCATATCATAGAAAATTAATTAAGTTGCTGAATGTTACTTATATAAAGTGAATACAATTTTTTTAATGTTTGTAGGCTTAACTTTTATGATTGCATATGTGGTCAAATTAGAAATTAGTAACAAGAATCAAAAATTATCCATGAAAATGACTTGTTGTAATTATTTCTTATTTTGTCAATTGATTCTGATTGTAATATTGTAATACCGTTAGTTAATCAATGCTGTTAAAAGAAAACATTTTGAAGTAAGAACAATATCTAAATATGACTTCAGTATATATATATATATTCCAAAGATGTTATAAATGAATTATAATATTGGTTGATTTAATGAACAAAATGTAAATACAGAACACCAAAAAACCAAATGACCTATCTTTTTTATCTGGCACTCAATCCAAATCACAGTTCAGCAACAGTCTTATTTCACTAATTTCATATTAAAACTAATTTCACAGAATAAAATAAAAATTATTTCACAGAAAATGAAAATTAGCTTTAATAAAAAAGGACAAAAACATGTAAGAATAAAATAATAAACAATAAAATAAAAAAATAAAAATTGTCGTCTCTTGGTAATTAAATTAACAAAATACCTCAGAGGCTGAAAACTGAATTGTGAATTGATCTTTTTTGTGAGATCATTTAACGTTTTCAACACGAGTAACCATTACTTCCATTAGATCGCACTCATACATGCGTGGAAATGAAAGTTATGTCTCTGTGAAAATATATGATGTTTATTAGTATTAAAGGTATTTTATCTGTTTTATCAAAGTAAATTATTGCTAAATATACGCGAGTATGGAACATGAAAGCAAAAAAGGTAAAAAGAGAATAAAGAAGAGTAAAAATGTAAGTGGAGAAAGTGAACAGAAAATAAGGGTAAGCAGTAGCCAAGCTGGTCAAGAAGTTGCTATTACAAGGATGTCAAATACACAGAATAACGAGATGTTCATCTGCACCAGTTTATCAGTCAACACCAGTTCAACAGTCTCAGCAGTCATAGTATGGACAATATGGACAAAGCTAATGATCCCATGGTCAGTCTTCTGGGTTAATTTCACCAGTTGTGAACAATCAAGATGTCAGTATAAAATTAGATACTTTGACTAGAAAGTTAGATATAATGTATGATAATCTGGAAAAATTGGACATGATCGAAAAAACAACAGAATAGTTTGGAAATAACTGTACAAGATATCAGTGGTAAAATGGTTGATTATTAAGAAAAAAGTACAAGATATGAAAAGGGTATGAATTACATTCACTAACAGTTTGAAAGGAATAAAAAAATCTTGGAGATTTGAAATCTGTTGTCTTAGATATGAACAGTTCTACTCATGAAATGAGAGATAATAATAACAACAAATATGAAACAACAAATATGTGAATGAAAAACTGAGTTTGGAAACTCAAGAGAAAAACACAATGACCTACAAACTCACTTCATGTATGACAATTTCAAATCTTTAGTGGCACACGAGAGAAAGACACAGATGAGGAGTTGAAAAAGTTTTATAAAAAATGAAATGAAAGTAGAAAATAATATTGATTTAACAGAGTGAACAACTGGGGAGGAAGTTTGATGGATACATAAGGCCTATCGTTGCTAAATTCATTTTATATAAAGTCAGAGAAATAGTGAGAAGAGCTGCACCCAAAACACTTATAAACAAGCAATTCAGGGTTAATGAACAATTCCTGAAAGAAATTAATGACAGCAGAAAATTACTATATCCACATTACAGCAAAAAGGCAAGGGAAAAGCGTGACTTTAAATGGTGATAAACTGTGTATCGAGGTCAGGCTGTTTACACTGGGAGAGGATGGGACAGAAGCCAGCAACACAAACACAACAACTCAGTCAACAGAAACAAGACAACAGAGATCACACAACAGAAACATAACAACTCAGCCAACAGAAACAAGACAACAGAGATCACACAACACAAACATAACAACTCAGCCAACAGAAACAAGACAACAGAGATCACACAACACAAACATAACAACTCAGCCAACAGAAACAAGACAACAGAGATCACACAACACAAACATAACAACTCAGCCAACAGAAACAAGACAACAGAGATCACAGCAACACAAACATAACAACTCAGCCAACAGAAACAAGACAACAGAGATCACAGCAACACAAACATAACAACTCAGCCAACAGAAACAAAACAACAGAGATCACACAACACAAACATAACAACTCAGCCAACAGAAACAAGACAACAGAGATCACAGCAACACAAACATAACAACTCAGTCAACAGAAACAAGACAACAGAGATCACACAACACAAACATAACAACTCAGTCAACAGAAACAAGACAACAGAGACCGCACAACACAAACATAACAACTCAGTCAACAGAAACAAGACAACAGAGATCACACAACACAAACATAACAACTCAGTCAACAGAAACAAGACAACAGAGATCACACAACACAAACATAACAACTCAGTCAACAGAAACAAGACAACAGAGACCACACAAGAAAAGCCAAACTCTGACTGAGACAAGTCAATTTCAGTCAGTGCAATAAGACAATGGAGGAGGACAAGTTTTACCAAGTGAAAACAGCGTTGAGCAAATGTCAGAACACTTTCTCATTTGTAAAAATACCCCAAACAAAAATCATAAATAAGTAAGCCCTTAAGTTTTAAAAATAATATGATTAATGTTTGAGGTTTGGTAAGTAAGCTCAGAGATACTACATAGAGACACTTCTCAGAGATACTACTTGAAACCACCATTAATTTTGAATTCAGACAATATGTCAAGTATTGTAAAAAAAACCAAAAAACAAAAACATTTTTCGTTTTGTTTTTGTTTTGTACTAACCAGCCTGTGTCCTGTGTGAACAGTTCTTACAACTGTTTATTTTACATCTTCTTTTAACTTAGTTGTCTTTGTTTTGTACTAATCAGCCTGTGTCCTTAAAGCAACATTAAGATTACACTGCTTTGAACATGCAAATCCCTTGGCCTATAAATATTATGGTTCAGATATCATTGTCAGTAGAAGATACATTCAAATATAAGAAATATGAATCTCTAATAAAGGTACTTATACCAAAACCAGAGTACTTTTTGTTGATAAATGAACTGAAGCATTTAAATGAACAATCATCAGCTAAGTTACACCACGGTTATTATCTTCTATCCATGAGATTCTTCAGTGTGGTGATGTTGAGAAGTTGATAAGACGTTGCACATCCAACAGTGACCCGAGTATTATGTGCACATCAAAGAGACATTTGATGTTATCAAACGTGCACACACTGGCCACGGTGGTCGCAGTCAAATGGTAAAAGAGATAGGCAAGAAGTACGCAAGTGTTACCAGGGATTCTACTCAACTGTTTAAGTCATCGTGCACTGACTGGCAGCGTAAACCGATGACAAAGGGTGTGGTTGTCTGACCAATCTTGTCTAAAGAGTTCTCTGCTCATGGCCAAGTAGATCTCATTGATATGCAATCGTTACCAAATTGTTCTGTCAAGTGGATTATGGTGTATCAGGATCATCTTACAAAGTTTGTTGTTATCCACCCACTGACATCAAAGTGAGCTGCTGAGGTTGCTTAGCAACTCATGGACATATTTCTGCTATTCTGTGCACCACATATAGTATAGAGTGACAACGGTTCCGAATTTACAGCTCAAATCATTTCTGATTTGAATGAGTTGTGGCCAGAGCTACTTATAGTGCTTGGTAAACCACGCCACACACAGAGTTAAAGTTATGTTAAACATGTGAATTATGACATTAAAGGATGAGTGAGAATGATTGGACTGTTGGTGCTAAATTTGTTCAGTTTCACAAGCACTGGAATAGAACAGTCAACTTATGCAACTTATTTGGCATCGAAGCCAGGATTGGTTTGACTTCCTTGTCGTTACTGCATGATGTTATCAAGAAGCTACAGAAGAAAGATGACTTACTAGACATTCTGTCCAGCAGCTCAACTCAACCAGACACTCAACCTCTACCAGAAACAACTCAACCTCTACCAGAAACGACTCAACCTCTACAAGAAACGACTCAGCCTCTACCAGAAAGAACTCAATGTCAGAAACAACTGAACCTCTACCAGAAAGAACTCAACCTCTACCAGAAACAACACAACCTCTCCCAGAAACAACTCAACCTCTATCAGAAACAACTCAACCTCTACCAGAAACAACTCAACCTCTACCAGAAACGACTCAACTTCTCCCAGAAACAACTCAACCTCTATCAGAAACAACTCAACCTCTACCAGAAACAATACAACCTCTACCAGAAACAACTCAACCTCTACCAGAAACAACTTCTACCAGAAATGATTCAACCTCTCCCAGAAACAACTCAACCTCTATCAGAAACAACTCAACCTCTATCAGAAACAATACAACCTCTACCAGAAACAACTTCTATCAGAAAGAACTCAACCTCTATCAGAAACAACTCAACCTCTATCAGAAACAACTCAACCTCTACCAGAAACAACTCAACCTCTACCAGAAACAAGTCAACCTCTACCAGAAAAGACTCAACCTCTACCAGAAACAAGTCAACCTCTACCAGAAACGACTCAACCTCTACCAGAAACAAGTCAACCTCTATCAGAAACAACTCAACCTCTACCAGAAACAACTCAACCTCTATCAGAAATGACTCCACCTCTACCAGAAACAACTCAACCTCTACCAGAAACAGCTCAACCTCTATCAGAAACAGCTCAAACTCTATCAGAAACGATTATACCTCTATCAGAAATGACTCCACCTCTATCAGAAACAACTCAACCTCTACCAGAAACAACTCAAACTCTACCAGAAACAACTCAAACTCTATCAGAAACAACTCAAACTCTATCAGAAACAACTCAACCTCTATCAGAAACAATTCAACCTCTATCAGAAATGACTCAACCTCTATCAGAAACAGCTCAAACTCTATCAGAAATGACCCAACCTCTACCAGAAGTAACTCAACCTCTATCAGAAACAACTTAACCTCTATCAGAAACGACTCAATCTCTATCAGAAACGATTCAAGCTCAATTGAAACCACTCAATCTCTATCAGAAACAACTCAAACTCTGTCAGAAACGTGGGAGACAGACCTGCTGAATGTCTTCACTTGAAGTCGCTGGAGGAACTGGTAAGGTGGCTTCAAGGCAGAAAGTGGGAGACAGACCTGCTGAATGTCTTCACTTGAAGTCGCTGGAGGAACTGGTAAGGTGGCTTGAAGGCAGAAAGTGGGAGACAGACCTGCTGAATGTCTTCACTTGAACTCGCTGGAGGAACTGGTAAGGTGGCTTCAAGGCAGAAAGTGGGAGACAGACCTGCTGAATGTCTTCACTTGAACTCGCTGGATGAACTGGTAAGGTGGCTTCAAAGCAGAAAGTGGGAGACAGACCTGCTGAATGTCTTCACTTGAAGTCGCTGGAGGAACTGGTAAGGTGGCTTCAATGCAGAAAGTGGGAGACAGACCTGCTGAATGTCTTCACTTGAACTCGCTGGATGAACTGGTAAGGTGGCTTCAAAGCAGAAAGTGGGAGACAGACCTGCTGAATGTCTTCACTTGAAGTCGCTGGAGGAACTGGTAAGGTGGCTTCAAGGCAGAAAGTGGGAGACAGACCTGCTGAACGTCTTCACTTGAACTCGCTGGAGGAACTGGTAAGGTGGCTTCAAGGCAGAAAGTGGGAGGCAGACCTGCTGAATGTCTTCACTTGAAGTCGCTGGAGGAACTGGTAGGTGGCTTGAAGGCAGAAAGTGGGAGACAGACCTGCTGAATGTCTTCACTTGAACTCGCTGGAGGAACTGGTAAGGTGGCTTCAAGGCAGAAAGTGGGAGACAGACCTGCTGAATGTCTTCACTTGAACTCGCTGGATGAACTGGTAAGGTGGCTTCAAAGCAGAAAGTGGGAGACAGACCTGCTGAATGTCTTCACTTGAAGTCGCTGGAGGAACTGGTAAGGTGGCTTCAAGGCAGAAAGTGGGAGGCAGACATGCTGAACGTTTTCACTTGAATTAGTCGGAAGCCAGACTGTGAAACAGAGGACGGAGCCGACCTGTTCAGACTCCTCACTTGCACGCACGGAAAGGTGGGATTAAGGCAGACAGCGGACGCTCGAACCTGGAATTTTAAGCACTTGACTTGGCTGCGGAATACAGGACGGAACCGGACCAACTGACCTGCTCAGGCATGTGTATTTGTGTGTGTGTGTGTGTGTATGTGTGTGTGTTTCTGTGTGTTTGTGTGTGTGTGTGTGTGTGAATGTGTGTGTGTTTCTGTGTGTTTCTGGGTGTTTGTGTGTGTGTGTGTGTGTGTATGTGTGTGTTTGACATATCTAAACGATACAAACTTGGTTTTGATGACAGACTGTGAAACAGGACGGAGCCGACCTGTTCAGACTCCTCACTTGCACGCACGGAAAGGTGGGATTAAGGCAGACAGCGGACGCTCGAACCTGGAATTTTAAGCACTTGACTTGGCTGCGGAATACAGGACGGAACCGGACCAACTGACCTGCTCAGGCATGTGTATTTGTGTGTGTGTGTGTGTGTATGTGTGTGTGTTTCTGTGTGTTTGTGTGTGTGTGAATGTGTGTGTGTTTCTGTGTGTTTGTGTGTGTGTGTGTGTAAAAAATGAAAACACTGCTGTAAGGTAAAACATCTGTATTTTACAGGTAGGACACATCTAAACGATACAAACTTGGTCTTGATGACAGACTGTGAATGTGCATGGACGTGAAGCATTTGACGGGAGACCTCGAGCAGCTGTTGGAGAAATGGGTTGTTTTGTTGTTTTCTTATTAAATTTATATGTCCAGTTTTTAAACTCGGAACAAGCAAGGTATGCAGACCTGGACATGCAGGTTGTACAAATGGATCAGATGTTTTAATTCATGGTGGAATGAGTGGGAAAACTAACTGTGTCTGTAGTGAATCTTTCTGACGGGCATATGAGTGTACGCAAAGATGCCAGATCTCGCCAAGCAAAACTAAACTTTGTTATTAATCAAATAAATTGAAGAATCATGGATATACAATCAGATTTTATTTAAATTGTTTTTTAATATTTCTTAATTAATCTGAACTCAGGTTTTGGTTATTTGTTTGAATGTTTTACAAAAGGAGTTATTATTATTATTATTATTATTATTATTATTATTATTATTATTATTATTATTATTTTGTTTATTTATTTATTTTTTTTGTTTTACTATTTAATCATATCAAAATGTACCTATTTGTATCAAAATGTATTTGTCTAATTTGCTACAATTTAGCCATATATTAACCTTTTAATTAACGGTTCTATTTTTTAAAATCTTCAGAACATGAAATATGTATTATAATTTTCTGCAAGTGTAAATACATACATTTAATTCTGTCTGTGAGGAAATGGAAAATTATACTATTTAGAATGTTCTGAATAGGAATGTGTGAATAAAATGTGAAAAAAAATAACTCAATATGTTCTTCCTGAAATGTACGCAGCAAACACACAGAAACATATTACATATATCAATTCATGTCTTTTGTTTATTGAGACTATTGAAGTAAAGATTAATAAAGCGTAACTTTTATATTACTGACTGTCACGCAGAAAGAAAACAGAAATAATAGCGAATAAAAAACACCAAAAGAATAACGTTAGGAACAACGCCGGTATATATATATATACATATATACACACACACACACACACACATACATAATACATAATTTAAAAAGTATTTGTGATGTAATTTCATATCATTAAATTTATTATTATCATTTTGTGTTTTGCTGTTTTATACTGTGGCTTTTTAAACTTATATTATTTTCAGTTGTTGTTATTATCAGTGTTACTTTTTCATTATCTGTATTATTGTTGTTGTTGTTGTTTGTTGTTGTTGGTGTTGTTAGGTAATTTTCAGTTTAGAAAATAAAGGTTGACTACAGTTAACAATATCCTGAATTCAGAAACAAAATATTTAAATTTGTGAGTCAAATTGTTCGAAAGTTATTGATTTTTTAATATAAAATAAAAATAAAAACACACACAGAGAATTATTTAAAAAATATAAATTAGTCTGAGTTTGACCAACTACTCGGAGCGAGTTTTTACAGTGTTAACAGTTACTAATTGCTAGTAACTTTCTCCACCTTACAAAGAAAAATTAAACCGTTAGTTAACTGAGTCAAACCTGAAATTATAGCTCGACCAACTCATTTATCATTATTATTACTATGACCGTTGCTGTTGTTGTTACGAGAGGCTGAGAAATACAGTTAATGTTATAACCGTCTCATTAGCTTAAACAATAAAACAATAAAATTATCTGTGCTTGCAAGTTATTATTTTATTGTTTTGCGGAGACCGTCACGGATCGTAAGAAAACAACAATGACTAAATATCTTAGGCTGCTGTTTTATCATCTGGTTAGGTGATAATAGCGAATTACTTGGTCAAACATTACAGCCGGTAGCTCAGTATCTCAGTGGGTTTTACGACTCCAGAGATCTTGAAGGATGACTGGGGTCAGAGAAGAAATTTGAAATTTGAAATGTGACTATCACGATGTGTAAGGCATTCAGTTAGTCGACAAAGTATACTGCGTACGAGTTCCACTCCTCTTGCATAGGTGTAATAATATATAGCGTTACTATATTTTCATCAACCAAAGACAATACAATAGAAATCTATATTCACTATGACTATACGTCTTTATTTATTCCGACTGCCAAATCAAGTTGAAAAAAGCTAAAGAACGATCTCGCGACCCCTGTAGCAGACTGGTCAGATGAAGTATCGTTATCCATGTTACATATAACAGGCTGGCTTGGAACAGACAAGAAAATGGAAAAGATACAGTTCAGAAAACAGTGTCAAAGAAATGAAACAACTGGAGTGTGTACTTGATCGACTGGAGAACGTTATCTCTTGTTGACGGAATGATTATACTGGAATTAATGATGGAAGTGAAATGAGTAAAGATGAATTCATTGACTGATCTGGCTTGAGAACACATTTTTATATAAACAAAGGGCCATAACTCTGAAAAGTTTATAATTATTATGACTAAAAATAGTTGAGATTCAGTATTAATTAATGGAAACTTCAGTTCCTGACACAAATGAAGTCCAGTTTTAAAATTTTACTGCTTATACAAAAGAAGCTCTATTAATTACATTATAAAACATGTTGAAAGTTAAATATTGAGAGAGAGAGAGAGAGAGAGAGAGAGAGAGAGAGAGAGAGAGAGAGAGAGAGAGAGAGAGAGAGAGAGAGAGAGAGAGAGAGAGAGAGAGAGAGAGAGAGATAGAGAGAGAGAGAGATTAGTTTAGTAAATCTTTCATGGTGGGTTAAAGTTAGGTGATTTAAATATACATTTATCAAAATATGTTTTCTTTAGTTTATTTGGAAACATTGTTAAGGTTAGGTGAGTGATAGGAAATTATTTGGTTAAATTTATTTCAAAACATCCTTAATTTTATCACACGAGTAAGGTTACGAGTAAGCTTTGTGCCCAGTGTTAACTTAAATAGCTGAAAAAGCTGCAAGACCTAGAAAATCATATGAGGAGTTTCAGAAGTATGGTTAGCATTTTGGTTAGGTTTTGGTTAGGTGTTGGTTAGGTTTAGGTTAGTCCAACTTATGTGCAGATTTAAATGTCAGTTAACCTGAAGCGTGTCTTTATTCAGCACAAACTGACAATTTATAGATTTTTGGTAAAAGTAAATCAGTTCTGAAAGAGAACGTCGTTTTAACGAAAACCTTCGAAATATATATATTTTTTAAATGTTTTATTTTATATGTAAATATATATTTGATAAATTGGCTTTTAAAAAATCAAACAAACAAATAATAAATAAATAAATTAAAAGAAAAACAGACAATACGTGTGTTGTATTTGTTAAGCTGTATCAGG
Organism: Chrysomallon squamiferum; assembly: GCA_012295275.1. NCBI lineage: Eukaryota > Metazoa > Mollusca > Gastropoda > Neomphalida > Peltospiridae > Chrysomallon > Chrysomallon squamiferum. The sequence goes on from CM022677.1 coordinate 7,512,873, forward strand.
TGAAATAATATCGCGTTCTGAAACTAATATCTTTCTACCTACTACTAAAAGTCAACTATAAATACTACTGCTACGTACAAACAACAACACATAGTAACTGATATCTCAAAATCGTGATTAGCTACTAAACTGGATACCTCAGTGATATCTGTAAACTCGTCTTTTAAAGCCCAAAGTTACAAATCATGTTTCGTCTTTTCTTCTCTATGAACGCTCGAGTTAGTGGAGCAAGGGACTGATTCACAATAATCACAGAGGAGGGGAACAGGGCCGGTACTGAGGCTTCAGTGTTTTTAGGATGAGGAATAAAACCATATATTTTTGTTTCATTTTGATTATTTATTTTTTTTATTTATTTTTATTTTCAATATGATTTCAGTTTTCTATCACTTCGTAACCTATAAGTAGAGAAATATAATGTTAAAAATAAATATTGTGACGTCCGGTTTCTAAAATAGATTACAATACAAATCACTTTCACACACACACACACGCACACACAACATACGCATACACACATACATACATCTTCGATATATATATCCTGTCTCACTGATACGTGCAAACAACACAAAATATGTAAAGGAGACATAGTAATGAATAAATAAATACCAACGTAAATAAATAAATAATGAATACAGAAGTAAGGGCAATACTACTATTATTAATACTACTACTACTACTACTACTACTACTATTAATAATAATAATAATAGTGGTAGCAGTAGAATTACTAGTACTAGTATAATTACTATTACTTTTGTTTGCACTAAAACTATTATTATTATTACTAGTGTTACTAGTTATACTACTACTGTTACTATTACTGCCACTACTACTACTATTAATAATAATAAAACTCAGCTATAAATACTACTGCTAATATTTGTATTAGTTATTACTACTACTCCAAGGACGACTACTTCTATTACTACTACTCCAACGACGACTACTTCTATTACTAGCTACTACGACAATTACTACTACTACTAAGAATAATTGTAATTAATCAGTGTGAACAGTATGCCAGTAATACATTTCATAAGGAACAGTACCTATAAATAATCAAAATCAAATAAAATGTGAATGCAGTTAAATAAAATAACAAAATAACGATTTTCAGTATATATATATATATATCTATATTTTTTTTTTTAAGGGAAAATACCAACGTAATAAATAAAGTAAATTCATATTACCTAGAACATCTAGGAAATTTACACGACGATATTAAATTCCAGGATCATTTAATAAACGATGGATGGGCCTGACTACTACAGCTGCAACTACAACTAAAAATAATCATCATTTACAGTTTTTGTGGAACTGTCATAAAGAAGCTATATATTTCATAAATAAATCAAATTATTACTTTTATTATTATAATTATTATTGTTGTTGTTGTTGTGGTTATTAATCCTATTGTCCTTGTTGCTGCTACTGTTGTTGTTGTTGTTGTTTTTTTTTAATTTAGTTTGTTTGTTTGTTTGTTTGTTTGTCACTGGATATCTTAGACACGTGTTTTAAGTCCAGGTGTTAGAGATTATGTTTCGTCTTTTGTTTACTGTGCACGTTCAAGTTAGTTTAAACAAGGGACTGATTCACATAATCTAAGAGGAGGGTGACAGGGCCGGTATTGAGATTTGTAGAAATTAATGGTGAGAAATAAAATTGAGAAAGATAGTTGAACAAACAGACAAATAGACAGAGATCTAACAGCAATTACAACAAACGGACATTTATTTCTCAAAACATACACTTTTTTATTACTTTGAGTCAACCAAACAAAAGCTAAAGAAAATAAGTTTCTTCAACATGTAGGTTTATTGACGTTTGAAAATTTATATTTATATACATGGCAATATTGGTTTTAACCTCCATATTGCAGTACTTATTTAGATTTTTTAACCACCATATGTCAATTTTTTTTTTTTCACCTGCTTTCAGATAAAGTATAATTATAATAACATAATTTATATATATATAAATTAAATTTTTATTTCTTTACTGCACTACTTTATTTTTTACCTCCATTCAGCAGTTTTGATTTTATATTTCCTGGGTACAGCAACATTTATATTTATTTTCAGCTCCTCATAAGTTCTACGTTGGGTTTCGTTATTCCAGTCCACTCACAGAAGATGCTGTAGAACAGATGGAAGAGTAAGTAAAAATGTGAATTGTTGAAACATTATTAGTACTTACATTTTGACATTTCAGGCAGCCAGTACTGTTATAGTCAAAAATATAATATTGTATGGGAATACAATTTTCTATTTTTCAGTAGATTCATTTATTTTGTATTACAAAAAAAGAAGTTTGAACTCACTGTGGACTTCAAAAATAATGTTATTACTTGCTTTCTGAATGGCACATTTAATTTCAAAAAGAAAATAATATTGAGGAGCCAGGTTTTTATGCAGTCTGCGTTCAAAAAAGGTGATGCCTAATGTCCCCACAAAAGAAAATCACATGAAAGATGGAGGAGGCTGTTCTGCAGTTTTTTGTGTCTGAGAAATGCTACATAAATACCTTACAACGGCTGTCATTAAAATGCCATTAGAGCTAACAAAGATTTCATAAATGTGTTTTATTATTTATTTATTTTAAAGTCTGTTTTAGTGTTTAGTTACGTTTCATTATTATTATTACTGCTTTCTCTTTTTCTTTCTTTTCTTATGTTTCGATATAGTGATGGAATAGAGAGAGCCATTGCATTTAGCCAGTACCCACAATACAGCTGTTTGACAACAGGAAGTAGTTTGAATGCTATATACAGACATTACAACCAGCGAATGGCCGCCAGCAACATGATCTGGAGTATGATTGACAGGTGGCCTACTCATCCAGGTCTTATTAAGGTCTTCAGTCATTTTATTTTGATACTAATATTTGTTTTACATTTTTATTCTTTATAACATAACTTTTAAGTGCAGTTTAATTTCAGTTCTTGTATTTTATTATTCTTACATTAATTCAGTTTAATTTCAGTTCTGAACATGACATGGTGCTAGGAAATGCAGATCAAATTTAAAATTCTTAGCAGGCACTCTCTATCCTACTAACACATTGTCCACAGTATGCAAACAGGATAAACTTGAATTCCAGGAATACCTTACCAGATGATATGTATAACAGTGATTAGAAATAAAACATTGAAATATATTCAAGGAAAGTCTGGACATTTATATTTTCACAGTATCAAGAAAGTGTGCAGGCCCAATTTGAACAAAATATTATTTTACTTTTTAATCTTAATTTTATTATTTAATTAAAAAAGAAATTTCATTTAATTTCAATCCAGGTGTATACTTAATTAGTCTGTTTAAATATTATTACGGTGTTAAATGCAGAATTAATCCTTTGAGCTCTTAATGTAGTATAGCAATGGGTATATTTGATTTAGAACAAATGTATTTTTTGTTTGTTTTATTTTTTATAAACGATATAACAACATAGAGTATGTTAGTTATTATTAAAATAAAATTGTAATATGCTTGAATTATACTGCAGTGTTAGCAGTATGCCACTCATACTAGTTTTACCATTATTTTAATTTCTAATACTTTTTATTTGCTTTTATAATAATAATAATAATAATAATAATATTATTATTATTATTATTACAATTATTATCATTATTACTACTATTTTCGGTGTTGTTGTTCTTATTTTTATGGTTATTACTATATTCACAGGCTGTAGCAAATCACATCAGAGCTGAGATTAAGAAATTTCCTCTAGGAAGACCAAGATGACATTGTGATTCTTTTTTCAGCACATTCTTTACCTCTGAAGGTAAATACCTCCCCACCTAGATGACCAAAATCTTTACATCTGTAACTTTTATTTATTTTATTTTTGTTCTTCTTTTATTTATTTATTTCTAATACAAATACAGTCTTTCTTATAAGTTAAATTTTGATATATTCATATATATTTATCTTTAATACATTAGATAAATATCTGGAAAGATTATTGAGAGGAAAACAGTCTAAAACTATTAACAGGTTTAAAAAGTATGAATAAACTACATATTTTTAAATCTAAAGTCACAAATAAATAAACATATGCACAGCCACTAGAGCCCACACTCACACATACAAACACAAAAACACACAGAGAGAAAATTATGCATTAATGTGACGATAAAGACAGTAGCTACTCAATATAAGAAATCTGTTCAATAATTCATATATAAATATTTTATTAAATGACTATATGTTAATGATTTGTTAATAAACTCTGACTGCTATGAGGTGGTGAACAAAGGAGATGCGTACCCACAAGAAGTAGGAGCTACAGTACAGCATGTAATGGACGAGTTGAAACATTCACATCCCTATAGATTGGTCTGGCAATCAAAAGTATGTACCACACATTAAGACATTTTTAAATTATAAAGAGTGAGAGATAAAATGAAAAGCAATAAAGATAAGTAATAACAAAAGTAAACACAGATAATATGAAAGTATTCAAATTACTTATGTTAATTATATTTTTATTTTAAATAACCTTTAGGTTTTGTTTAATAACTTTACTTCTGTTTTCTGCTGATTCTTTCCTTGTGCAAAGTTGAAGAAGCTATAATTTAATTGTAATTTTATTTTTTAATTAAATTATTATTACTTTTTTAAATTTCAAATCAGTCATGCTGCTTTTCTCAAGATTCTAAATATTAGTTTCTAATTTATTTCTCAAAACTGAGAAATCTTTTCAGACTTTTGTAAAGAAAAATAATTTAATTGCTTTTGATAATCCTTTTATGTATGTGTTGTGTATGTTAGACATACAGTATTTTTTTATTCACATACTAATAATTGCAATTTTACTTGCAAAACAAGGTATCTGTGCATGAACCCAAAATTTTCAAAATGTCTGATTTGTTTTGACTACAGTAATGGTTCGCCTGTCATCTGAAAGTTAAAAGATAAGAAAGAAAGGAATGATATGCACACCAAATTCAAATATGATTTAATCAGTTTTTAACCAGTTGTATCATTTTTTTACATTGTTTTAAATGTAACATTTTGTTGTTGTTGTTTTTAATTTGTTATTGTTGTTGTAGTTATGTCATTAATAGTGTGTTGTTGTTATTTATGTTTTGTTTTTTACAGGTTGGTCCATTACCATGGCTGAGTCCACAGACAGACGATGCTATCCGAGGTTTGGTTAGTCACAACCAGAAGAACATTCTTCTAGTTCCCATTGCTTTCACCAGCGACCACATTGAAACTCTGTACGAACTTGACATGGAATATGCACAGAATCTAGGAGCAGAGGTACGTGTGTGTGTGTATTGTATTGCAATATAGTATAATTTATATTATTATTATTATTATCTTTATCTTTAATTTATTTTGTTATTATAGTCAATGATTATGACATGTCAAGGGGATAAATATGGTTAAATTTTATAAATACACTGTAAAGAAAAGCAGATAAATTATAAAAGGGGTGATATTGCATCTTCTCAGTTTAACATGTCTGTTGATATCTAGAGATTATCTAAATATATATATATATTTTTTTTTTAAATTATGAAAGAAAGAAAAGTAAATAATGCTCAATTCGAGATAATTTAAAATTCAGTTCTTGTTATTGTATTAGCATTATTACCAATGACTGAAAGAAAAATAATAAGTACAAGAAAAATGCCACGAATAAGCATAGGTGAATTTTAAAATTTAGTGTTAAAATTGTTAGAAGTTTGATTTTTTTTAGTAACTTTTAAGGTATCACAAAATTTGCTTCATACTTTTCAGGTTTGTGTGAAAAACATCAGAAGGGCAGCTTCATTAAATGACATTTTTTATTGAGGTATAATCTAGCAACTGTGTTTAAAACAGTATCAAATAATTTATTACATTTGGTTCTGTTGTTAGTAACACAGTAGACATGTGCATATCATATCATCAGAGTCTTTAGTCCTAGTCAAATTTTGTATCTTCCCTGATGAGTTGGGGAGACAATTTAAAATAAACTATAGAATTGTTAGTATTTAGACAATTTTAAATTTAAAATTTAACTGTAGACTACTTGTGAGACATTGAAAAGTTAACTGTAGACTGGTTAGTTGTTAGATAATTTTAAGTTTAACTGTAGACTTGTAAGCTGTGAGAAATTTAAAATTAAACTGAAGACTTGTTATTAACTGTAAGATAATTTTAAATTTAACTGTAGATGTGTTAGTTGTGAGACAGTTTAAAATGTTGATGGAGACTTGTTAATTGTGAGATATTTAAAACTTAATTTGAGATACAATTTAACTGTAGACTTGTTGGTGGTGAGACTTTTTTAAATTTAAATTCTATACTCCTCTTCACTTTGGTAGTTGTAAGAAGTGTGAATAAAATGAACATTATTAGCTGATGTTTTGTTACTTCCAGGCACTGGCTGACATTGTAAAACAACACTTGAGTTCTGATGTGCTGATTTCCAAGCAGCTGCAGCTGAGGTGTTCTATGTGTACTAACATCACCTGTTCCAGAACCAGAGACTTCTTTGTCAAACAGCAACAGATATACAACTGTGTTCACAAAGAAGATTTACGCCTGACAGGGAAATTTTGATTTACTCTAAAATGCATTTTGGATATTGTAAGGAAGAGGATTGTAGACTGATTAACAATAAGATTGAGTGACAGGGTAGGACCTGAGCTGGAATTCAAGGGTAGGAATGGCATTTGTCTATTTATATTCTTTTTTTTTTTTTTTTTTTTTTATTTAGGGTTTTTTGTTTTATTATTATTATTAATATTGTTATTTTATTTTTTATTTTTTATTGTTATAATTTTTATTATTATTAAAAAAATATTATTACTTTTTTATTGTTATTATTATTATTATTAAGTTTTTATTTATTTTAACTCTAAGACAAACATACATACATCAAAATGGGGTTTTAAGAGACTGTTCCTCTGCTTGACAGATTTGAGTTGATTCCAGAATATCCTAGGTCAGGCCTTATATATTTCCCTTCAAACAAAAAATAAATAATAATGTATACCATTTGGAGTGCTTGGTAAAAAGTGCCTTTAATTTTTTGAAACTATTAAATCTATATTCTTTTCTTCTTTTTTCAAATATACGTGTGGCTTTTTGGTGATGTTTTTCTATGAATTTTATGTTGGACCTGCATTTAGTTACACTGAGAATTGTTTTTGAGGATGCATTACTTTTTGAAAAGATATTTTTTTTTACTTTTTTTTTTCAAATACAGAAATATTAGCCAGCATTATTTAAAGCATCTTCTTCTTATTATTATTTAATAATAATCAATTTTTGATAAGACACATTTCGGAATATATTTAAACAAACAATAGTGGAATGAAATTTTAATATTTTTTCAAGAATTATACTGAATAAAATTTCACAAGGGTAAAATAAATCTTTAAAGTTTGATTATAAAATTTGATTTTGCTGATACTTTTAAATAAACGATAAAAAGAAAAAATATTTTTCATGGATATATGAGTATGCATGAATGTTGACTGACTGTTTTTTTGTTATGATTAACTGATTTTACATGAGAAAATGTATCATCTATTGGACTATTTTCACCAACAGATAACTGTTGTTACATTATCATCATTATATTATTATCCTCAGATGATATTATTACATGACATAATATTAAAATGTTTTGTTTGTTTCAGGTTAGACTAAGTCATGTTTTTCTTTCTAATTCTTGATTTTGAAAGGATTATGTTTGCAAAGCTTGAATATTGTGATCAGTTCAGCTGTCATTTTTTGAAAATCACAAATCAATTGATAACTGTTAAAAGAAATAATGACAAAACAAATTTTGTTTTTTAAAGCAGAGCCATAATCTGTCTATCAATCTATCTAAATCTATACACATAGATACATAGATAGATAGATATAAAATGCTGCAATTAATATAAGATTAATGGTATTATTTGTTTGTTGCATTAATTTTTATTTGCATTTAGTACTATAATAATATTTTGTATGCATGTTTACGATAAAATAAATAACAAATTATACACATTTGTAGAAATATATATTAAGCATACTGTTTCATGTAATCATATTATCCTTTATTAGTGATATAAATACAAACAAATTATTTTTGTTCTTGTTTTCTTTCATTTATTATTAAGAATTTTATTTTGTTTTTTTACTGTGATTGCTGTGTGGCTGTTAGCTGCCCTGGATTATTCTCCTCATGTAGCAAATGCGTTATTACTCACTTGTATAATTAATTAATAAATAACTTGGTTTTCAGTACAAAAATTTAAAAACTGTTCATTTTATAAATACAGCTGAAAAACTTGGAAATATATAAAATTGATTACTTCATCAATATAAGTGAATAAACAATATTTATTTTAATTAGAAAAATACACAGTTAATTTTATCAAGGAATCATATTTTGAAGATCATCTTATTTGTTTCTTTAATGACATTTCAGCATTTATGTATCATATGTTCCTAACCATCATTTTATAATGAGAAAAAACTTATAAGAACAGCTACTAACATCAAAAGCTATGAAGGCAGGGTTTAAGATTAAAATTTATTTCAATTGACCTGGTTTATAAAACATTTTTTATTTTCAGCAGCATACAGATGTATTTACCACCTCCATAATCTACTATACATAAAGATGGCAGTAAATCTAATATAAATGGTTTTAAACTCTCAAGTTGACAGTTATTTTATACTTGACATATTTGTGCAGGGAAATGAGTGGACATTGAAGTATCTGCAGTTATTTGTTGCCTTTTGTCCTCATCTAATATATATTATTATAACAGGCTTACTAGGGACAAGGTACATGCTGTACTAAACAAATAACACGAAAGTATCACATATCAACAGTAAGTGCTGATTTTAAACCTGTGTCAACAAATTTTAAAATTCTCCACATTATATGGACCATTTGCAGCACTACATTTGAAAAGTGAGAATAATAGATAGTCCTATATTTTTTTGGTTGTAAAGTATGATAATCAGCTTAAGATGACATCACAATTAAATTGTACTGAAAAGAATAGGGAAAACAAATCCTATTGTTTTTGTTACATATTTTTTATTACATTATATTATTCTTATACATTTTGTTATCAGTGAAAATGAGAATCCGTACAAAATCATAAAGCTATAAAAGAAAAACATTTGAGAATATACATAATAATAGTACTAATAAAGGATAGAAATAAACATTAAACATAGAAATCTGTAAGAAAAGTTATACACAAAATACCTTCATTATTCCAAAACCAAACAGAATATAAATTTGTTTTTGTAGAAATAGTAAATAATAATAAAAATTAATTCTGCAAAAATGAAAAAAAATAATAATAATAAAAATAAATGAAGCAAATCATTCTAAGATGTTTTATATAAACTGCATTAAAAACTTCATTCATTTAACAATATATATATATATATATAATCTGCTTCATTTATTGTTTCTTTTCTCTTTCTGTATTTATAGACATACACACACACACACACACACACACACGGGTTAAATAAAAATAATAAATGATGATCAGATTTGTAATATTTCTGTTACAGTAATAGTTGGGTGTACGGTATTAGTCAAATGATAAAGAAAATATAAACTGATTTCAAATCAACTTTACAAATAAAAAAATATGGATTATTTATAATACATATTTAAATCTAAAAAATACCAGTACAGTAATATAAATATTTAAAAGCAGTTCTGCAAATGAAATTATATTTATTAGATAAATTATAAATTAGATAAAGGTGATTTATAGAATTAATAATAATAATAATAATATGCCATATTAATGCGGTTTACTTTGAATCATAATATTCTAAGTTTAAACTAATGTTGATAAGAATATAAATAATTTTACATAAAAATATAAATTAGAAATATTTATATTCATAACTTTGCAATAAAATTAATTATATTGTTATCATATTGTAACAAATTTAACTCTTTAATATAAAATTATTTATAATGCTGGTCATCCATTAGATATTTTTCTTCATATGACAATATTTTCTGTCCTGTATAAAACATTTTAGAAATTCAAGATTATAAGATGTTATCAAAATAATACAACTGGATCAAATTTCAAAAGCAAATGAATAGTTTTACGTATAAAAATGTTCATGATTTTTAACAGTTAGTGTATCAAAAGTCTTTACTTAAAACTAAATGATAAAAAATAAAATAAAAACTCCAGATCATTGCTTATGTAAAAACTGTAACAGATTTTTATTTTTTTAATTCTTTGGTTGCCCGTATAAAAAGTAGAAGTAGTAGCAGAATAAATAGAAACAGGATCCTTAATGTAAATTGTTAAATTATTTTTCTTAACTAAATACAATATCGGCATAAAATGATACAAATGAAAGTTATATTTTTTTAAAATGACTACATAATTAGAGAATAATAAAAAATAACTATATGATCACAGTATAGGTTTAATGTGGTTAACAATGGCAAAATTTCACCAGTTTGTTTAGTGTCAGTTATTAAAAATAACACATATCTGAATTGAGCACTGGATGTGTTGCTATGGTCTGCATACCTGCTTATACACACGTCTGTAAATTCATTGATCACAGGTAAGCTTGCTCATGTGGCTTGTTTGGATCTATAACTCTGAATGAGAGGCCATCAATCTGCAGCCGTGGTTTAGATGCTTCAAATAAAACTGCAGGCTCTGCAATATCTCCATTAGATTTCACATCTCCATCAGCAGTAACAGTCAGCTCAGTTCCTTTGGTGCTTAACTCCTGCAAGAGACTCGGAAATTTTATTTTTTAATGCTTCAAAGCAATGGTTTCTGTACCAAATTGTGACAAGAAAGAAACAACAAATATAATCATAAAAA
>CM022677.1:7528721-7568199 GCA_012295275.1 Chrysomallon squamiferum
TACTCAGATAAGCAGACTCCATATTTGTTTTTACTTCTGTTAATGTATCACTGTTTGCCTGTCTGACTATTTGTCTATCTGCCGGTCTGTCTGAGTTTGTATCTGTCTAACCGCGTTTGTATCTGTGATCTGCATACACAGTCAAATTAATACATGTTTATCCATACAGAGTCCCACCAGAGAATTCAATAATAAGAAGCTCTTTCTATTAAAGCATTTTTGTTGTATGCAAATTATTATATATACGTAGATCTTTAAGTGTTACATTATATACAAGAGTCTAAAACAAAACAAACAAAAAGATAAATATTTACATTTTGGCTTTCTTCAGAGTTGGCAAAGAGCAATATCTCTGGACACTGGCCTGGTTTACGCCATACGTTGCCGTCCACCCAACAGCGCCACCTACAATCAGTGACCAGAATGAATGTCGCTGAGTAGGATCCACGCTGAAGCTGTAAATAACAACAATTACAACAATAATAATAATGATATAATAGTAACAACAACAACAATTACAACTACAACAATTACAACAATAATAATAACAATAATAATAGTAATAACAACAACAACAAACAACTACAACAGTAACAACAATAATAATAATATAATAGTAATAATAATAAATAACAACAACAATAATAATAATAATAATAATATCATAATAATGATGATTAAAAACGATGATATGATGATGACTAATAAAAAAAACAGAAGCAGTAGTTGTAGTGGTAGATGTAGTAGTTTTATTTGTAATATTATCAGTTGTTATAGTTGTGTAGTAGAGTAGTAACAGTAGTTGTAGTAAAATTAGTGAAAACATTCATAACAAGCTATTAATAGTATTAATTGCAGTAGTTTGTAGTAGCAGTTGCAATGGTTATGTAATAGTAATCAACGTTGAAATTAACAAAAATGTTCATAGCTGTAGCACTAGTTGTTGTTGTTGTAGTAATTGCAGTGGTTACTGTAATACCGTTAACATTAACAAAAATGTTGATAATAAACAGTAGCAGCAGTAGTTGTTGTTGTTGTAGTATTTGTAGTAGTATTTATTAATCATAGTTAAAATTAACAAAAATGTTCATAACAAGTAGTAGCAGTATAGTAACAGTAGTGAAGTAGTAGTAGTAGTAGTAGTGGTAGTAGTAGCTAAATATTCACAGTAAGCGGAGAGGTGCAGTTACTCACTTCCAGAAGTGAATACGTTTCCATTCATCATTAATTCTCCACACTTCATTCATCCCACCAACCATCATGGAACCCTAGAAAGACAAATGTAAATCTGTTTTAATCATAATAATAGTAATAACAATAATAATAATAATAATAATAATAATAGTAGTAATAGTAGTAAGTAATAATAATAATTATGTATGTTTTAATTGTATACAGCCGTGTGTGCTCGTACTTATGTGTTAGAGAGAGAGAGAGAGAGAGAGAGAGAGAGAGAGAGAGAGAGAGAGAGAGAGAGAGAGAGAGAGAGAGAGAGAGAGAGAGAGAGAGAGAGAGAGAGAGAGAGAGAGAGAGAGAGAGAGAGAGAGAGAGAGAGAGACGAACCTGGATCAAAATTGCCAATAAACCAGCCACCATAACAAGCGACTGAAATACATCTGTCCAAACAACAGCCTTCATTCCACCCTGAAATAATAATAATAACAATAATAATAATAATAATAATAATAATAATAATAATAACAAAAAAAATTAAATAATAATACCTATACACTCGATCTTCAATTTAATGGACTAAAAAGTTGCCCAGAAAACCAATAAACCTGTTTTTCAAAATGGTGTTATAAAGAATGTACAAATATATATATGGAACGACATTTACTTTAGATTCGCATGGCAAGTATGGATTCATTTCAGCACATCCGTGTATATATATATATATCCCAAACTGGTTCCTGATTTGTTTTTATGCACTGGTTAGAGAAAAAGAGTATTAAAAAACGACGAAATCAAATCTATACTTACGAGCGTTGTATAAAACGTTGACACTAAACCAACGGTTATAATAGTAGCCCACACTGGAAAACCAGTCACTGAAATAAAGAAAAAATATTTGTCATTTTATATTATTATTTTATTATTATTATTATTATTATTATTATTATTAAAAGTAATAATTCTTAGTTGTTTTTCTTGTTGCGCTGTAGAAGTAGTAGCAGTAAATAATCTTTTTATAAAATAAGAAATAAAGGTTACATTAAAACAATACTACAGCATATGTCAGTCCTACACCAATATTATATTTTAGTAGTAGTAGCAGTAATAATAATAGTAGTAGTAGTAGTAGTAGTAGTAGTAGTAGTAGTAGTAAAAGTAGTAATAGTAGTAGTAGTAGCAGTAAGTAGTGGTAAAAAAGTTAAATTTTTTTGTAGTAATAATATAGTAGTAGTAGTAGTAGTAGTAGTAGTAGTAGTAATAACAGTAGTAGTAAACAGTAAAGTAGTAGGTAGTAGTAAATTTTCTGTATAGTAAAAAAAGTTTTAAAATAATATTTTTAAAATAGTAGTTATTAATTATTAGTAGTTATTATTAGTTAAATTGAAATTTTCTGTATAACACAATTTTTAAAATAACCGAATTAAAGATTATATTATTATTATTATTATTATTATTATTATTATTATTATTATTATTAATATTAGTTATTTATTTATTTACTTACTTATTTAATTCATTTATTCATTATATATTTCTAACCTTAGTTTACAACAATGGCAGGAGAGAGAGAGAGAGAGAGAGAGAGAGAGAGAGAGAGAGAGAGAGAGAGAGAGAGAGAGAGAGAGAGAGAGAGAGAGAGACCTTCTAATTTTTAGCAAAAACAAATTATTAATATGCACTTTCCTTGCTTAATCATTTTACCACTGCTAGTGGTAACCAGTCCCGAAACGTATTGTAGAATTCTGAATGATAACGCTAAAGTCAATGTGCCCTTCACCTTGCCTATCAAATGTTGTTGTTTTTTGTTTTTTCGTTTTACTATCTGACGTAAAATGTGAGGTAACTCTACTTGCCTGCTTCTAGCGCCGTCGATGGAGAGAATGTAGCTATCCCCATATACACAATCTGTAAACATAGAGACAAAAGTAACTCAGTGGCTACGTTTGTTTTGTTACAGGCTAGGTTACAATGATGATGATGATGATGATAATAATAACATGAACAACAACAACAATAATTAAAAAATAATAATAATATGCAACAGCAATAACAATAATAATAATAATAATGACAATATTAATAATAACAATAATAATAACAGCAATAACATCAACAACAATAACAGTAACGATAACGACAACAATAACAGCACTAACAATAATAATAACAATAATAATTTAAAAAATCTATTAATGATGATGATGATAAAACTAATGCCGTAAATATTAATGTAGAAGCATGATAATGTTAACAATGATACAATATAAAGTATTTACTGTTTTACTGTTTTTAATGATTATAATGTCATTAATGGTGATGATAATAATTTTTATTATTATGACGGTGATAAACGATCCTGATTCTGATAACAATGATGATGATGATGGTGATATTCAGTTACCTGTTGTATTATCATTAAGCTTGTTCCTATGAGTTTTGCTGATCGAGATTGGAACCGTTTTTCTAAATACTTGACAGAAAGAAAAACAAAATACAGCATCATGTTAAAAAATAAAAGACAGAGAGAAAGAAGGAAATAGAGAGTGAAAGAGAAAAACAAGACCGAAACTGAAGAAAGCAACAACGATAAACAAACAAAAAACGAAACAATAAAATACACATTAATAATAATAATAGTAGTAGTAACAATAATAATAATATGAAGAAGAAACAACCGTAATAATAGTGATATTTATTAATGTGTTTAACAGATGCAGGAAGGCATATTAAGAAAAGAAGAAAGAAAGGTTGGAACTGAATCAGTCCTGCTGGGAGGACACGATAAAGAATTTCATTAAAGAGACACACTCGTGTTATATTAGTGCTGTTTGAAGAGCGTTTCTACTGCTTCCCTGGCTTCACAGTTTAGTTGTTGTCTCAGCTAGCAGCAGACTAGTCAAAACCCTATCCATACACACAGAGAGACACACATATTTTTATCAAAGACTGTGGTATGTGTTAACTTGAAGGGATTTCTTTTTCTTTTTATTCGGTTTTAAAGTATAATCAAACTAAATTTCATACCTCAAAAGAACTCGTCAACTTCAGAGGAAACAACAAGGGCACGAACAGGACTGTAGACAAAACAATCGCAAAACAAATCCCAAACGTGTACAAAATATACTCCGTTCCATTGTTGTACATTTCGGCCGGGGTTCCCAAAATCAGGATTGCACTCATGAACGAAACAAGAATCGAAATAGCTACAGGAACAATTTGCATACTTCTGTCTGCCATCAGAAATTCCTTTGTTGTTTTTTGTCTTCCTCCCCAGAAAGCGTAAAAAATTCCGATGCCTGCTGAGATGAGTAACATGAGAGAAAACACGACGTAGTCTGCTGTGTCAAACGTGCGCACCTCTGAGCCGTCCATTTTTGTTTCAGGATCGAGTGTCAGTCGCTGTATGAAGCCAACACTGTCAGATTAATTAACACTTTTTCGACGTTATTCTTCTTTTAAAATATTTTTAATAATTATTGTTTTGTTTGTTAAATACACCAGAAAGTTTCGATGTTAATTTATGTTTAGAAGATTTGCGTTATAATGGTCGAGTCGTTTATTAAATAAATCACAAAGTGTTGACGTTAATCTACGTTTAAAAGGTTTTTGATAATTATTCTGTTGTTGATTAAATATACCAAAACGTCAGCGAACCACAATATCGCAATAACAAATTTTACACTGATTTCAAATGAAATAAATTTTCACCACTTTGCTGAAAACATAAAGAATCATGAAAATTATTCTGAAATTCGTTTTTCTTTATTCTTCTTTCTTTTTTCTTTGTCTTTTTCTTACATTCATTTATTTACTTCTTGTTTTCGTTATCGTTGTGTTTTTTCTTACCAACCAGTTGCTCAATTATTCACTTTTTTAACTTCTGCCGGAAGATCTCTATAAGAGCACGTTTTTCACCTTTGTCTGTCTAGCAAAAAGTCGTTTTCAAATAAAAATAAATACATATTACATATATCAATATTACATTATTGTAACCTATTATATTTTACTAATTCAAACACAGTCATAATTAATGTAAACAATTCGTGTAATAATTCGAAAATGCCAGAATAATAATGACACGTTTATAAATCTAAATTAATCAGCATTATTTATTATAATTTTATTTATTCTGTTCACCTAGAACATGTCTACTTTCACATTCGTCTGTTAATAGATATGACCAATCAGGAAGTAAATAAGTTTCAGTATTGAAATACATACCTATCTTTATTGTAGTCTTTTTCTTTATTTATTTTGTTATTTTTCTTTCATTCTTTTCTTTTAATAATTTAAAAATAAATAATACTTTACAGAACAAATGTTTAATGATGACTGCTCATTCTGAATTACTGCTGCACGAACGTCTTGGTTCAGCTCATTACCATGGGAGATAACTCTCATCTGCCGGAAGGCCCGCCAGTAATGAATTACTTCAAACACTCAGTCACTGATATTAAGCGCAGGCGAGTTTGTTTCTAATTAAACATTTATTAAAGGATTTGTATTCAGATCTGGAACATTTGAAAAAACGCTGTTAATCCCAGGTCAGATTATAATATTATTTATTTTATCAAACGTAGACAATAAACCTTCAGGCAAAACATTCGAAATGGAAGTAAATTACTTAGTTATTAATATAATAATACTAATTTAATAACGTTGTGATTATCAGTCGTATTGACAATATTTAATTCATAATTTGATAAGCTTCATTTATTATACCGGATTAAAACAGTTTATTTAGTATAGAAATTTTAGTTGAGTTTTATATGTTTGTTAATTGATATTATAATTTATAAATAAATTATTTACACTTCACTGTCAAAAGTAAACAAAATAGAACTCGAAGAATATTGTTTTGATATCATATGATTTCACTTCCGTCATTATAATTACTGTGGAAAGTTTACTGTTTTTTTAAGTAGTGGTCTCTGTTTTATTGACTGTTGTGCTAGTTAAAATACAGAATTCAATTTAAAAAAAAAAAAAAAAAAAAAAAAAAAAACCACTTCTCTGCAATGTTTGGCCAGTGTTAATCTGAATAGCTATTTGTGTTTATTGTATGTTTTTTTTTTCATTATCGTATTTTTTTAATTTGTTAATTAGTTACCAGATTACTAATTTCAGTTTCAGAGGCTGAATGGAAGTCTGTAAACACATTAAGATATTTTTTTCAGGGAGAACAAAGAACTGTTTGATTTAACAAGCCATCATGGTCATGATTGTTATTTATAAATAATTCTTTTTTATATTTCCATTGGCAGGAGAATAAAATAAAACAAAAATATTTATTCTGCTGTCTTAGACTATAATCAAACTGCAAACCTATTTGTTTATTTATTATTTTTAAATAATATATTATTTATTTTCTAAAAAATTTTCACTTTATGATTATTTACCTTTTTTCTCTTTATTAAATAAATAAATAACAGTAATGATATGAAGAAGTATAAACTGATTGTCTAGATCAGCTTTTCTGAATCTGTTCACCTTTGAAATAAATTACATGTTTCAAGCAACCCCTGTACAAACATCATTAAACACATTCCTAATGATTGTCATATTTTTAAAAACAGTAGGTCAGACGAGATGATGTCTTTATTACAGTAATGAAAGATTTCCCAAGAACATGCTGTGCGCAATATTATGAATATGAAATTAAATGAAAAATAGCTCGAAAGTGCATTAACTTATTTCACTGTTTTGCGGGGAATCCCTAGGGATTTTTTGTGGAACCTAGGTTGAGAAATGCTGCTCTAGATTAACTGTGTTATCATCAGTGCTGGATTTAGGTACAAGCAAAACACTACAGTTTAGGAACTCACAACCTGCATGGTCCTCAAGAAGATTCCACATTGTGTTTAAATCAGATTACCTGAGGTTATTTTGTACTGGTGAATGTTAAAATTATTTTGAAATTCACATTCTTAGGATAGCCATTACTATATTATAATATACAACTGAGATTAAGCCAACCAAATTATTAATATGTAAACAGTAAGTAAATTCATTTGAAAATAATTTTGTTATTAATTAATATATATATATATATATATATATATATATATATATATATATATATATATATATATATATATATATATATATATATTGGTGTAAATGCAGTATTTTATATACTTCAAAGTTATTATTTTATCGGTTAAAACCAAACAACGAATAAAAAGAAATGCTACTTTGCTGCCTGTCTGTGCATCATGAAACTATTCTGACATGCAATCTACTATTTAAAGGCAGATGTTCTCTCACTGACAAAATTATTCAAATTTCTATACTTTTTAGCCATGCTCTCTCTCTCTCTCTCTCTCTCTCTCTCTCTCTCTCTCTCTCTCTCTCTCTCTCTCTCTCTCTCTCTCTCTCTCTCTCTCTCTCTCTCTCTGTGTGTGTGTTTTGCTGTCTTTCTATAAATTAATTTACTCAATGTTTTGCTTTTCCTTTATTGTGTTTGTGTTATTATTATTGTTGTTGTTGTTATTGCTTTTCGCATGTAGTACTTAATTTTACATTCTATATTTTCAGGTAGAAATATGACAGCTTTTCGCATGTAGTACATAATTTTACATTCTATATTTTCAGGTAGAAATATGACAGCTTTTCACATGTAGTACTTAATTTGACATAGAAATATGACAGCTTTTTCACATGTAGTATTTGACATCTATATTTTCAGGTAGAAATATGACAGCTTTCGCATGTAGTACTTAATTTGACATTCTATATTTTCAGGTAGGTGAGAAATATGAGGTAGAAATCATCTTCATCGCATGTAGTACTTAATTTTACATTCTATATTTTCAGGTAGAAATATGACAGCTTTTCGCATGTAGTACTTAATTTTACATTCTATATTTTCAGGTAGAAATATGACAGCTTTTCGCATGTAGTACTTAATTTTACATTCTATATTTTCAGGTAGAAATATGACAGCTTTTCACATGTAGTACTTAATTTTACATTCTATATTTTCAGGTAGAAATATGACAGCTTTTTCACATGTACTTAATTTACATTTAATTTTACATTCTATATTTTCAGGTAGAAATATGACATCTTTTCGCATGTAGTACTTAATTTTACATTCTATATTTTCAGGTAGAAATATGACAGCTTTTCGCATGTAGTACTTAATTTTACATTCTATATTTTCAGGTAGAAATATGACAGCTTTTCGCATGTAGTACTTAATTTGACATTCTATATTTTCAGGTAGAAATATGACATCTTTTCGCATGTAGTACTTAATTTTACATTCTATATTTTCAGGTAGAGAAAATGATGACTTTTTTCGCATGTAGTACTTAATTTTACATTCTATATTTTCAGGTAGAAATATGACAGCTTTTCACATGTAGTACTTAATTTTACATTCTATATTTTCAGGTAGAAATATGACATCTTTTCGCATGTAGTACATAATTTTACATTCTATATTTTCAGGTAGAAATATGACAGCTTTTCGCATGTAGTACTTAATTTTACATTCTATATTTTCAGGTAGAAATATGACAGCTTTTCGCTGGGTTCTGCCAAAAACCCTGGCTGATCGAGCAGCTTTGAGTGTTTTCACATTTGGTGGTTTGTTTTTACTCTGGTATGAAATTTTTCACATACTACACAGAATGGACAAGCAAGACATACATTCACCTCTTTTTCGGACTTCTCTTTGCTTTCAACATCTACGGCAACATGTTCATGCTAGCAACTACAGACACTACAGGAAGTGACATCATTTTCCCATCAGGCCCTGCTCCGAGTGGTTGGAGATACTGTGACCGGTGCAACAGCAACGTCCCTCCTCGATCTCACCACTGCAAGATCTGTGACGTGTGCATTCTAAAGAGGGATCATCACTGCTGGTTCGCTGGCTACTGCATCGGCTACCACAACCAACGCTACTACATCATCATGCTCATGTACATGATGCTAGCCGGAGTCTACTGCAACATCTTCAATGCCAGCTTCGTGGCAAAAATTAAATTTCCTAATGGTCCTGGGGTATTTTCAGTACTGTCATTTATAGCTCCTCATGCAGCTTTTCTTTTCCGTTTTGAAGGAATCTACACAAGTCTGATAACATCATTAACTACAGTGGGAGTCTTGCTGACAGCCATGTTTCTATGGTTACTGCTGATACAGATCGGGCAGGTGTCACGTGGACAGGCGCGATATGAAAAGAAGAGAAAAGTGTACTTGTATGACGTGGTCTTAAAAACAATGTAATTGAAGTGTTTGGAAAGAACTGGTATATGGTTTGGTTGTCTCCCTTTGTGTCCCTCCAACTTCCTGGCGATGGAGTCACTTTCAGGAAAACAAGAACATCTGAATGTGTTTTTTATTATTATTATTATTATTATTATTATTATTATTATTATTATTATTATTATTATTATTATGATTATCATTATTGTTGTTATTGTCATTATTATTATTATTATTTGAACAAGCAAAAGAAATCCAGTAGCTATTACTGTCCGTCCATTTTGTAGGAAAAATAATTAGAAATTCAAAATATATTTTTATCATTATTGTTTATTATTTATTATTACTGTCATTGTTATTATTGTTGTTCTTGTTGTTGTTCTTTTTGTTCTTATTGTTCTTATTGTTGTTCTTCTTTCTTCTTCTTCTTCTTCTTCTTCTTCTTATTATTATTATTATTTAAACAAGCAAAAGAAATATTTAAATTAATGCATTTTCTTGATTTCTGAATACAGGCTAAATCATTTCTTAAAATATATATATATATATAAAAGAGTAAAGCATGAAACTGTATTTGAAATTAATACAATTCTAAAAGAAGATACTTTTTTTATTTTTTATTATCTCACTTTCCATTTTCACATATTTTTCTGCTAACTGTGTTTATTTTCAGAGTGTATATTAATAGAGAAGTGTGTTTTCTCTGTGTGTATTTTCAGAGTGTATATTAATAGAGAAGAGTGTTTACTCTGTGTGTATTTTCAGCTGATGAGTCAGGGGAGTGTGAGGATCAGGTGGAGGTGACGTCTATACTACAGAGAGCTCATCACTCGAGGAAGTCTGCTGAAGGTATGGCTCGACATCTACTTCACAAACTGGACAGAAGCTGTGGAGTTCACACCACACCCTGTATTTCTCACCCCTGGGAGGATCTGTCTTCTAACAGCAGAACTGCAAGGTGACGCTTTACTTGAAGTCTTTTTTTTGTTATATGGACTTTGTTTTCTATTATTTTATATTTAGTTTTGTAAGTACTGAAACTGACTTTATTAATTAATATCTTTGTTTTTCACTACTTCAGGGTGACACCTGATATTCTGCTTTCACTTTGTTTTTATAACTTTACTATAATTACTTTTCTGTCCAAAGAGATTTTGTCTTTAGCATTTTAATTATGCTTTTAAAGTTAAATACTGAAATTGTCTTTATTTTATACATTAAATATGCTTTTATATTTAAATGGACTACCTTGTATTGAATTTAATCCACTTCGTTTTTAATACTTAAAAGTGATTTTGTTTTTATATATGTAAATTATCTTTATTTTATATTTATTAATTTTATACCTTTGAAATTGCTTTTATTAACCTAAATAGACCTTTAATTAATAAAACATAGTTTTGCATCTGACTGGGATTTTTTTTTACTAAGATAAATTTAGATTTTTTAGTTTATTAAAGTGTAATTAACTATCTTTTTAAAAGGGTTTCACCTAATTATAGAATTATAAATTTCAAGTGCATTAACTTACTTTTCCATGATTAGTGATAATCTTTACCAAACCAACTTTTCATTTTGAATTGTCCATCACGTCCAGTTCTACAGCCAGCTCAGTGGACACTGACTTCACCAAACTCGATGAACAGAGACTGCGTGAGTACATTCAGTCACTGAAGAATGACTGGGCAGCGGTCAGAATGACCGTCATGGAGCTGGAGAGTTTACACTTTGATCCTCTGCTTGATGAACCCAAGAAAACTCCAGAAGCTCAAAGACTGGATTTGGAAAATGCTGTGTTAATGCAGGAGCTGATGGCTCTGAAGGTCAGTGTTACTAAATGTGTTGTTCTGTCTATATAAAAATCTCTGTTTTATTTATCACTTTATCTGTTCTAAGTTAGATAGTATATATAATTATATAAACAGACTGGGCAAACAGAAACATGTTATTATCTCTTACTTTATCTCTTCTAGACTAGCAGTTATATAAACAGTGTAAACATACATAATAGATATATGTCACATTATTGATGTTATTATTTGTCATGCTTCAAACAGAAACAATTAAATAATAATAACCAACTTCATAGACTGTCTACTGATTTTATTATGTGTGTATTCTAAAACACTGATTTGTCATATAAACACATCTAAATAATAATAATAACTTACTGTCTATTTATTTATTATTTTAGTATTCTAAACATATTGACTTGTTCATATAAACAGAGAAAATTTAAAGAATAACTTACAATATATGTCTCAGCATTGATTCTGTGTGTCATAACTACTGATGCTGTTTATCACAGTTCTTTGTAATAATTTTGAATTGTATGTTTTCTAAGAATACTGAGTAAGATAAATGTAATAATAATATTGATTTTGTGTGCCATAACCACTGATACTCTTTTTCATAATTACTTTTAAAATTTTAAATATATCATTATGATAATAATTAATTGAAAACCTTTGAAATTATTAAATTTTAAATGTTTTAAACTTTGATTCATCAAGGTGATAAAAGTAAGGAACAGACAACTTTCATAGTTCTAATTTTATTATGTAACTGAGTTTCAATCATTTATCTTCAGGATGATCATGATAATCTGATAATTACTTATAATAATTTTATTGGTATAAATCATTACAATTTTAATTTTATTATTATAATCAAGTTTTCATTGATTATGATCATGATAAAGATGATAATTTGATAGCTTTCATAATTAGTAAAATGTTCAATGACTAATCATTTATCATCAGGATGATAAAGATGATAATCTGATAGCTTTCATAATTAGTAAAATGTTCAATGACTAATCATTTATCATCAGGATGATGAAGATGATGAGCTGACAGTGCCAGCTATATGTGAGTTGAGATTGAATGATGTGATGGAGATAGCTCAGGACCTGTGTGAGTCACTCAGAAGAGAAAAACGACTCAAATTCAGAGTACAAGAGTTAGTGGCTGCTCTAGAGAAAATCTCTAAAAACTCAGAAATCAGACATCAGCAGTCAGCAGAGTTTGTCAATGACCTGAAATGAGCTAACAGGTAAACATACAGGTGTATGCATGTCATGCATAATCTACATGTTCTACCATAAACATTGATCTATGAAAACACATACACACGTTTCAAACAGAAATTCAAATTATATTTAGAGACATTTTGACTAAACTTGTTATATGAATATTATAATTATATAAACAGTATATAAACTGACATAATGTCATTGGTTTTTCTGGTTGGGATATTTTTTTGGAAGATTTTGTTTGTGTTGTATTAAATAATACTGTTGTTATTAACATTTATATATTTCTAACATAAACCATCTAATTTTTATCTTCTTTTTGTTTTGTTTTGTAGTGATAGCATTAGTATTTCTGTAATAAAACTGTTCAAACAAAGAATCGAAGTGCTTGAGATAGACACTGTTAGGCCACCAACCAATGAGACTTCATTATAGCAGATCTGGGATTTTAAATTAACCAGTCGTAATGACTGTAACAAAATTCTGTGAGTTCTGTTATCCAGTCACTGTGTCTGTAAGGAAAGACAGGTAAAAAAGTCTGTAATTTACCAATCATGTAACCATGGTGATCTAAGAGTTAAAAATAGCCAGTCATGGTGTAATAAAAGACTGGCCACTGATCTGTAATAAACCAATCATCACGAATGTAACAAATAACCCGCCAAAAGGATTTGGAATTAACCAATCAGTGTTGTTCTTGAAAATTCAGGTCAGAGAAATATTTGCAAACATTATTCAATACCTTGGACCATTCAAACAAATGTGCAAATGAAACATTATTGTGAAAGAACTTTGTGTTTATTTTGGCCAACTTCTGTGACCAAAATGAACAAAACAGACATTACAGAAAATACTTCATTTAAATTACCATTGATGATCTAAAGAAAATGTTTGTGTGAATCAGTGTCAAAGGATCACTGGTTACATCTGAAGAAACATTACAACACAGTGGTACAACACACTAGCCAATTAAAATAATTAATAAATAATAATTAATACGAATAAATATAACAAATAAATAAAATCATTAATAAATAATAATTAATAATAGTAAATACAACAAATAAATAAAATAATTATAAATAGATAGAAACAAGTGAATGAGGCAGAGACAAATGACAGAGACAAGTGAATTAAACTGAGACAAGTCAGAGATACAAATGAGACAGAGACAAGTTATAAAGACAGCTAAGTGAATGACAGAGACAGCTGAATGAGATATTTTACTTTCATTCAAACACTCAAAGAATGAACAGATTATATAAATATGTATATTTCATTAATGTTTTCATGTTGACATTTTTCTTTGATTCATATAGTAAAAATAAAAACCTTTCTCATAGATAAATGAGACAATTCCGGTGAAAGTCTGTCATTCTTGTCACTGTGCAAAGAAATATTTCTCCATATTCTTAATAATGTTTTTGTGATTTTTTGAAAAGACTAACTATTTTAATGAACACTAGTGAAATTTCATGCTTCTTTCATTTTTCAGATAGATTTTTAAATATAGAAATAAAACATTTTTGAAGCAGTATTTTAACATTAGTCCTAGAAGCACAACATAATATTTATTAATAGGTTGAAATAGTATATACCAGTCTAGAAGTTATTATCTATGTTTAACAAAGAGAGAAGTAAATAATAACACTTCTATAAGACCAGTAAGATTGATTGGAATAGGATTATTGCATTAATTTAATGAATAACTAAGTAAGTAATAACGTTAGAAACAACACCGTTATGACGACATCAACGCGATATTAATAAAAAATAATAATACATTTTAATGGGATGCGGACACTAAGAAGTTAAGAACAAACCCTTACACGGCAACGACGGCGACATTAATAGATACAATAGCAATATATTTTAATACAGGACTCGCATGGTCAGAAAGTAAGAATAACAGCGAATAAAAAGCGTAAAAGAATAATGAAAACTAAATCGAGAACGTTAAGAATAACACCATTACGACGGCAAATAGTAACAATATATTCCAATATATGATGGTAAGAATAACAGGTTTTAAAACGCGTAAAATAATAATGACAAGAACACCAAAACATTCAGAACAACGCTGGTACGACGGCAATGACGGCGTCATTAATAGAAATTAAAATAATATATTTTAATAGGTGATGCGCCCGCTCAGAAACTAACTTGAACGTACTGAGTAAATAAAGAAGAAACACGAACCCTAACACCCGGATTTAAAACGCGTGTCTGTAGATCTCCAGTATACAGTTTCATATTTAGACGTGTTTTCAAAACATCGTTATTTTTTATGTTTTTTATTTTTATTTGCATTTTTCGTTCGTGCGATTGTTTCTCCTATTTTATTTTTGATGGTGTGAGTGTGTGTGTGCGTGTGTGTGTGTCAGCGAGACAGAGACCTTTTCTTCTTTTCCATGTCTGAAGAGAAAATTATAAAAAGTATGTCAGGCAAAACAAAAAGAAAAAATGAAGTAGAATAGTTGAGTACACTTGGAACCCTCATCCAAAAAAAAACAACAGCAATAATTTGTATTAGCTGTTAATAATAAATTTATAATAAGAGTACTACAGATTTTATACAAATTAATTATATTTTACACACAGACAGACATATAGATATATAGGTGAATATCAAGAAACAATGTAAAATAGTTTTATAATTTAAATAAAATAATAACAGAAGAATTTTATTTTTATCATATAAATGTTTTATTTCAGTTTTATTTTGATTACACTGGATATATATATATATATATATTTTATTTAATACCACTTTCTTGAAATAAACTACAAAATAACAGAACAGTATACATGTATGGAGAGAGAGAGAGAGAGAGAGAGAGAGAGAGAGAGAGAGAGAGAGAGAGAGAGAGAGAGAGAGAGAGAGAGAGAGAGAGAGAGACAAAACTGGATGAAAATTTTAAAAGTAAATCACATTTTGTTTTGAAATTTATCTTGGAATTTAGTATTTTTAAACGAGACTTTAAGAATAATAATCATAATTTAAAAAATAATTAATGAATTAATGATTAATTATTATATTTAATAAAAAAAAAATGAAATTAAAGAAAGTAACTAAATTAATTACTTAATTAATTAAATTAATAAGTAAATAAATAATATAACTAATTATCTGTTTATTTATCAATTCATGTAAAGAAAGAAATGTCTGTGGACTTTCAACTTCAAAACAGTTAAAGTGAAACTAATTTAGCAGACAGATTGAAGTTTACTTTTTACACCATGTAAATATATTTATTTTTCTGGCGTACTCTCCCACGTACAATTTGTTGTCACCACAACAGACAGACCAAGGTTCGGACAGCCCATCCTAGTCAGTGAGGATGTCACGTATAATGTTACCATCTCGTGACAACTGAACAACACAATTTCTTTTGTAAGCACAAACAAAAATATTTCCCTCCCTGTCACATGTAACACCTGCCAAGTTTCTCAGTTTGTCTGAATCACGTGACACCCATTTGACGTCACCTGATGACGTCACACAAACTAAACTGTTTGCATTTGACACAACAATCAGACATTGATCGTGAACTGTGAGATACCACGGTTTGGGGATCAAATCTGTTGAGATTGAATTAATGAGCTGACCACTGTCTGTCAGTATGTCCAAGTACTGAGTGTACCCAGTGACCGCGAGACGGTTGCCAGGTAACACAGAGATAAACTCATAGCCTTTAACAGTTTTAACTGTTTTTATCAGTTTGAAGTTTTCCAAATTTAAAAACAATATTTTATATTTACTTGGCACAGCAACAACAACAACAACATCACCCTGCCGATCACATGATTCAGCAAGACCGCATGGTCTAGAGGAAGTTTTGTATCTGTTTATCAGTGATTTTCTTTCTAAACAAAAACATTTTACACAGACATTGAAACAATCACTAACAACAATTTTACTTTTGTCTGCACCTGACACCAGCATGAAAACCGGAAAAGCATTTTGTTCATCTTCTTGTGTTTTTATGTTAATGGTGTCTGTGTGTTTGAGTGTGTCTGTTAGTCTCTCTATCTGTGTGTCTGTGTGCTGTGTTTTTGTGTCAGTTGTGCCTGTGTGTTTGAGTGTGTCTTTGTGTATGTCTGTTTGGATATTTGTGGATATTTCTCCAATGTGGACTGACATTTCTGCCTTTTTGTCAGATTTTATCAGATTTATTTTAAACTTTGCTTCTTCTGTTTGGGAACGAGATTTGGCCAGAAACTCGGAAGTTGTGTTTTGAAGTTTGGTGAATTTTAAAATGTTACTTTTTACATCTGATTTTCTTTTCAGCAAATCTTCCCCCAATTTTAGCATTTTTTCGTTTTCCTCAATCAGATGTTTGTGTTCATTGAATAATTTGCCTATTTCTGAGTTTACAAAGTTCTGAGATTTTTCTATTTCTCTTATTAACCTGTCTTGTTCTTTGTGGACTGCGGCAGTAAAATCTGTGATTAGTGTGTTACCAATCCTTCTGACCTCTTCTGCAATGTCAACGATGTTGATGTCGACGGCTTGGCGATGTTGCTCAATCATATCATCCATCTCTGTCTGAAGAGCTTCTTTAAAGGTTTTGAGACTTTCAGAAACAGAACTCAGAATTGAAACGTGACCTCCCTTTTGAGCTGAAATAAATAACTAACTAAATAAATAAATGAATGAATAAACCAATAAAAATAAATAAAGAAAGAAATAAATAATCAATCAGTCAATTAATTAATTAACTAGGACTACTATTATTAATAAAGATATGTCCACAAAGTGAAGTTTTAGAATTTATTTTATCAACTACTTTAAAAATCTGAGTAGAGAAATGTCATAAATAAAGTTCCCTCTATTTCTTTAGGTTGTGATGGTTAATACATAACACAAATATCTTTAGTTAAACAATCACTAAATGTTTTCTTTTTTTAGTATTTTATTGTAACGGATCTAAACACAACACTGCTGACTCACAAAACTTTGATTGTAGTCTATCATTAGCGGCGTCCTGTAGTGAAAGGTTTATAGGGAATTGATCTGCCCATGTATTCACTGGTTTCGTGCTGTCTGAGATGTGGACATCCTGCCTGCAGAACGGGCAGGTGATTTTTATGTCGTTGTTGTTGTAATTCTGACTTATATAGTCCTGCAGGCATTTGCTGCACAACGAATGTCCACAGGTTAATATTCGCGGCTTCTTGAAAAGTTCCGCACAAATGCAGCACGAAAGTTTATAATCATAGTTTGCAGCTGTTGCCATATCTGTGAATAACAATAACAATAATAATAATAAATATATAAATAAATAAATATCAATAACAAAAACAGCAACAACATAGAAGAATCAGAGAAGATAAAAGAGAAAATGCAGAGAAAGAAAAAGTGATGTTTAACTAAATAATAATAATAATAATAATAAATAATAATAATAATAATAATAATAATAATCATGATGATGAAATGATAAAATAAATATATAAACGTGTGAATGTAACACTATAATGAATTACAAACTTATTAAATTTAACCTTGTGACGTAGGTTTGTGAAGGAAGACAACAGACCTACTTAGTAATTTATATGAATCAAAAGATAAATAAATAAATAAATAAATAAATAATCTGACATATCCATGAATGTTGCAAGGTAATTTCACACTATTTATGTCATGCTAAGTAACCCAGCTCACACATTTTCATGATGAAACACGTATGTGGACAATGAAAGAAACGTGACATTTACAGAAGTAATGTATTCAGTGTAATAACAACGAAACATTTCATAGTAAACGAATGAATTTCTGATTGCTGCTGAACATTATTTTATTAACGTGAACTCAACAAATTTTTAATCTGCAGTTAAATGGCTTCATTCACTGATAAAGTAATCGACAAAGATAAATGCGACAACACATCGCCAGACACTACTTTTCTCTGACCACTGAGCCACACCCTCCACTCTAACACAAAACAATTTTGTACAGAAATTTTATTATGAAATAAACTATAATAATGAAAAACATGATACAAGGTGAATATATGATTTTAGTCACGTAGACACAATGGTAATAAAATAATAGTAATATATATTCCTTTATTATATAAATTTTATTTCGTTCTATTTAAGATGAATAAATAAATAAATAAAGACAGAAGCAATAAAATTCATGAAATTATAACATTATATATTTTATTATTTAGCTAAACCAAGCAAGTATATTTCTGTTTGAATCAGAGAGCAATTCTCAAATGTTTGGAAATAGGGAATTGAATATTACGTCAGCAGTGTTAACAGCTGACAAATATATGTAACACAACTGTTTTCTAAGTATTTTAATTTAACATATGTTGCAGTTTACCTTACTTATTTGTTAGAAAGGTGTTAATTTTCATATCATTCTTAATTCACATATGTGTATGTGTATAGATATATATATATATATATATATATGAGAATAGTGTCTCTGCATAAAACCGTCACACTTTTGTCGTCTTGTTGATATTGTGAACGACTGTTTTGTTGAACCAGATTATTTGAAAAACATGAGTACAAAAACGTCCTACAGACCAGTATGAATAATACAAGTTATCACTTCGCTGGTTTTCATAGCCTTTCAGTTAGCTCGTTCATTATAGTGATGTTTTTAAACGATACAGTACAAAGTCAAACTATTTTCCAATGTCATTGTTTCAAATATTAAATACTCTTATTAATAATAATACTTTAATAATACTTTAAATAATAATACTTTAAATAATAATAATAATAATAATAATAATAATAATAATAATAATAATAATAATAATAGCAGCAGATGAAGTAGTAGTAGTAGTACTATTAATAATAATAATAAAATCTAAAATGTTTGGGTTGGAGATTTACTCTTATTTTATCTGACCTATTCATAACAACAAATTCTACTCCACAAAACTGTAAACAAAAATTATATCATTTTAGTCATCTTTTTTAAACCTGATTGTATTCTGTTACAGCCAGACACTGACGACATGTGTATCAGATAACTATGATTGTGTTTCTTTTTAGCCACACATTGTAAAACAAAGACATTCTTACTGTTACTGATATGTGTATAAAGTGTAGTGCGCCTGGAAGCTACATTCTAATTATTATACTTGTCACGTATAAAACGAAATAAGTAATGTTAGTCAGTTATTCATTAATTCATAATTACTTTTCAAACTGCAACGACAGAAGCGTAGCTATTGCAGGGAATAAATATATCTCTCTCTCTCTCTCTCTCTCTCTCTCTCTCTCTCTCTCTCTCTCTCTCTCTCTCTCTCTCTCTCTCTCTCTCTCTCTCTCTCTCTCTCTCTCTCTCTCTCTCTCTCTGCATACAAAATAATATTTTTGTTTTCTAAAAAAGGAACAAACAAACACACAAATAAAAACATTTGCAATATTATTGAAATAAATAGCATTAATTAATAAGTAAATTATATAGTATTAGTAGTAATAGTAATAATTGTATAGCCATAAAAATAATTAATTAATTATGTAAACGGTCATATTTTACACTTTTGTCAGAAAACTTTCGAAAACTTTAACATTGTGTCACGTCATTGAGATGGATGATAGTAGCTGAAAGGTGTTATGAAGTTATTTTTATGACTATTTTATTATTTCCTAACCTAAAAAAATGGTCAAGCCATTTAACATTGTAATGTTTCCAGTGTAGCTGTTGGATGTCTGTCTGTATGTTCAACTATCTTTCTCAATTTTAATTCTCACCATTAATTTCTACAAATTTCAATACCGGCCCTGTCACCCTCCTCTTAGATTATGTGAATCAGTCCCTTGTTTAAACTAACTTGAACGTGCACAGTAAACAAAAGACGAAACATAATCTCTAACATGTGTCTAAGATATCCAGTGATATCTAATTTAATTTGTAGTCACGTTTTTCGTATCTCGGGTATTCCTTTTGTTTTCTTTAACCTGCCAGTTCTGTTGATATTACTTTATTTATTTATTTATTTATTTATTTATTTATTTATTTATTTATTTATTTATTCATTTCTATGTCTTCCTTTACATTTTGTTTTCGTTGTTTGCACGTGTGAAAGAGATAGACAGCACACACACACACACACACACACACACACAACACACACACACACACTCAATAGTACTTCGACTTACGAGTGGCCCAACTTACGAGTTTTTCGAGTTACGAGCAGACGCCCGGCCGATATTATGCTTTGAGTTGCGAGCTAAAATCCGAGTTATGTCCGAGTTTCAGATACGGCGCCGACAACACAACATCCGGCCAGCATCCCGTGTCTAACTCATTTACTTCATGTAGTTATCTCGCCGCGGAAACATCTGTTGTGTAGTGATCGGTTTTCTGTAGTATTTTACCACATTTCCTTTTTTGACCAAGGTGAGTGCAAAGGACTCTGGTGAGTAGAAGAAGCGGATGATGTCCATTGAATTAAAGCTTGAATTCATAGAAATACATGAGCTAGGTGTATTTGTAGTCAACTTGACTAGGCAGTACGAGTGTAGTACCATACTGAAGCTGAAGGAGACGATAAAGGCTTTTTGTGGACCTGGAACAGATTAATGGTATTTCAATTAATTTCAGTTGGGAAACTGATTTGATACACGAGCAAATTGAGATACGAGCTCGGCCATATCATATCTCTTTACTTATAGGTTATGATGTGTTAGAAAACTGAAATCAGTTTGAAAAACAAAAAAAAAAAAAAAAAATAAAAAAATAATAATAAACAAACAAACAAACAAACAAACAAAATGAAACAAAAATATATTGTTTTGTTCCTCATCCTAAAAACACTGAAGTGTCAGTACCAGCCCTGTTCCCCTCCTCTGTGATTATTGTGATTCAGTCCCTTGCTCCAACTAACTCGAGCGTGCATAGAGAAGAAAAGATGAAATATGATTTGTAACACCGGGTTTTAAAAGATAAGTTTACAGATCCCCAGTGAGGATACTGTTTAGTATCTAGTCACGTTTTTGAGATATCAGTTACTAAGTTTTGTTGTTTGTACGTATTAATGAGAGAGAGGGTCAAAAAACATCCTTCTTATCTGTGAATAGAACATTTTATACGATGCGTCATACAGTAATAATAATAATAATAATAATAATAATAACAACAACAACAACAACAACAACAACAATAGCAGCAATAAGGGCAATAGGATTAATAACAACAACAAGTAGTCAGGCCAATCCATCGTTTATTAAGCGACCCTGTCATTTTAATATCGTGTAAATTTCCTAGATGTTCTAGATAATTTGAATTAACTGAAGAAATTTTTAATTTGATTACTTTACTTTATTTATTACGTTAGCATTTTCCCTTAATATATATATTGAAAATCGTTATTTTGTTATTCTGTTTAACTGCATTTACATTATATTTGAGTTTGATTATTTATATGTTACTTATGACATATATTACTGACATACCGTTCACACTGATTAATTACAATTATTCTTAGTAGTAGTAGTAGTAATTGTTGTAGCTAGTAATAGAAGTAGTTGTCGTTGGAGTAGCAGTAATAACTAATACAAATATTAGCAGTAGTATTTATAGCTGAGTTTTATTAGTAGTAGTAGTGGCAGTAATAGTAACAGTAGTAGTAGAACTAGTAACACTAGTAATAATACTAACAAAAATAGAACAAAAGTAATACAATTATACTAGTACTACTAATTCTACTACTAAGACTATTACTACTACCACTATTATTATTATTATTAGTAGCAGTAGTAGTAGTAGTAGTAGTAATAGTAGTAGTAGTAATAGTAGTAGTATTAGTATTGCTGTTACTTCTGTATTCATTATTTATTTATTTACGTTTATATTTACTTATTCATTACTATGTCTCCTTTACATATGTTTCGTTGTTTTCACGTATCAGTGAGACAGGATATATATATATATATAGTTGTATGTACGTGTGTATGCGTCTGTGGTGTGTGTGTCTGAAAGTGATTTGTATTGTAATCTATTTTAGAAACCGGACGTCACAATATTTATTTTTAACATCATATTTCTCTACTTATAGGTTACGAAGTGATAGAAAACAAATCAAATTGAAATTATAAAAAAATAAATAAATAAATAAATAAATAAAAATAAATAAATAAATAAATAAATAAACAAAATAAATCAAAATGAAACAATAATATATGGTTTTGTTCCTCATCCTAAAAACACTGAAACCTCAGTACCGGCCCTGTTCCCCTCCTCTGTGATTATTGTGAATCAGTCCCTTGCTCCAACTAACTCGAGCGTGCATAGAGAAGAAAAGATGAAACATGCTTTGTAACTTTGGGCTTTAAAAGACGAGTTTACAGATATCACTGAGGTATCCAGTTTAGTAGCTAATCACGTTTTTGAGATATCAGTTACTATGTGTTGTTGTTTGTACGTAGCAGTAGTATTTATAGTTGACTTTTATTAGTAGATAGAAAGATATTAGTTTCAGAACGCGATATTATTTCACCTGATACAGCTTAACAAATCATATTACAACATACGTATTGTCTGTTTTTCTTTTAATTTATTTATTTATTTATTATTTGTTTGTTTGTTTTTTTAAAAGCCAATTTAACAAATATATATTTACATATAAAATAAAACATTAAAAAAAAATTTTTTCGAAGGTTTTCCTTAAAACGACGTTCTTTTTCAGAACTAATTTACTATAAATCTATAAATTGTCAGTTTGTGCTGAATGAAGACACGCTTCAGGTTAACTGACATTTAAATCTGCACAAATTTGGACTAACCTAAACCTAACCAAAACCTAACCAAAATGCTAACCATACTTCTGAAACTCCTCATATGATTTTCCAGGTCTTGCAGCTTGTTCAGCTATTTAAATTAACCCTGGGCATAAACCTTACTCGTAACAGTGTGATAAAATTAAGGATGTTTTGAAATAAATCTAACCAAATCATTTCCTATCACGTAACAATGTTTCCAAATAAACTAAAGAAAACATATTTTGATAAATGTATATTTAAATCAGCTAACTTTAACCCACAGTGAAAAATTTACTAAAATAACTTTATTTTGTTTCCGTAATATTTAACTTTCAACATGTTTTATAATGTATTTAACATTTTTTATAAGCAGTAAAATAATTAAAACTGGACTTCATTTGTGTCAGGAACTGAAGTTTCCATTAATTAATACTGAATCTCAACTATTTTT
Organism: Chrysomallon squamiferum; assembly: GCA_012295275.1. Taxonomy (NCBI): domain Eukaryota; kingdom Metazoa; phylum Mollusca; class Gastropoda; order Neomphalida; family Peltospiridae; genus Chrysomallon; species Chrysomallon squamiferum. The sequence continues at coordinate 7,552,340 of CM022677.1, forward strand.
AGTCATAATAATTATAAACTTTTCAGAGTTATGGCCCTTTGTTTATATAAAAATGTGTTCTCAAGCCAGATCAGTCAATGAATTCATCTTTATTCATTTCACTTCCATCATTAATTCCAGTATAATCATTCCGTCAACAAGAGATAACGTTCTCCAGTCGATCAAGTACACACTCCAGTTGTTTCATTTCTTTGTCACTGTTTTCTGAACGTGATCTTTTCCTTCTTCTTGTTTGTTATAAGCCAGTCTGTTATATGTAACATGGATAACGATACATCATCTGACCAGTCTGTTACATGTAATATAGACAGTGTTACACCACAGGACCAATCGGACACATGTAATATAGACATTGTTACACCACAGGACCAATCGGACACTTGTAATATTGACATCCTCTTTTTCTGGGGGTCGCTTTTTTTTCTTTTTTTTTTTTTTTTAAATCTTTAATTAATTAATAAATTAATTTGATCATTCTACTGTTTGTAATGAATTCTTAATTCATAATGAAATAATATATATCCGAAAAAAAAAAAAAAAAAAAAAATAATATTATGTTTCTGAAATCAGGATAAAAAGATCTACAGTTATAATTAACTGTAGTCAACCTTTATTTCCTAAACTTAAAATTACTTTTCAGTACCTAACAACACCGCCAACAACAAACAACAACAACAATAATATAGATAACTTGCAAGTACAAATAATTTTATTGTTGCTGTTGTTGTATACACACTTTAAAACAATGAGACGGTTATAACCTTAACTGTATTTCTCAGCCTCTCGTAACAACAACAGCAACGGACATAGTAATAATAATGATAAATGAGTTGTCGAGCTATAATTTCTGAATTGACTCTGTTAACTAACGGTTTAATTTCTGCTAGAAATAGCTGAATAATTATTTGTTATAAAAAAATAATGTACTGTTGTTAGTGAAATGAGAAAGATCTCGTCTCCCCATTCGCTATCGAATAAACAGTAAGGAACACTGTATAACACTGTATAACACTGTGTAACACTGTGTAACGCTGTATAACACTGTATAACGCTGTATAACACTGTATAACGCTGTATAACGCTGTATAACACTGTATAACGCTGTATAACACTGTATAATACTGTATAACGCTGTATAACACTGTATAACACTTGTATAACGTTGTATAACACTGTATAACGTTTGTAAGGTGGGGAAAGTTACTAACAATTAGTAATTGTTAACAGTGTAACAACTCGCTCCGAGTAGTTGGTCAAACTCAGACTAATTTATTTTGTTAATAATTCTGTGTGTGTGTGTGTTTATTTTTGTTTTATTTTAAAAAATCCATAACTTTCGAACAATTTGACTCACAATTTTAAATATTATGTTTCTGAAATCAGGATAAAAAGATTTAAACTTATAGTTAACTGTAGTTAAAATTACTTTTGAGTACCTAACAACACCGCCTACAACAAACAACAACAACAACAACAATAATATAGATAAAGAAAAAGTAACACTGATAATAACAATAACAGAAAAATAAATAAGTTTAAAAAGCTATGACACAATAAAACAGCAACAAAATTTAAAATAATAAATTTAATGATATGAAATCACATCACATATAAACTTTAAATATGTGTGTGTGTGTATGTGTGTTAATGTCGCCGTCGTTGCCGTTGTACCGGCGTTGTTCCTAACATTATTCCAGTACACTTCATTCTTCCTTTTGGTTTTTTATTCGTTAATATTGTTGCTTTCTTTCCATGTCCAATTTATACTAAAATTTATTATTATTATCTGTGCTAATGCCGCCGTCGTTGCCGTCGTTGCCGTCGTAACGTTCTCGTTATTATCTGCCCGAGACAGATACACATTTACAACTTAGAGGAATCCGCGTGACAGTCAGTAATATAAAAATTACGCTTTATTAATCTTGATTCAGTAGTCTCAATAAACAAAAGACATGAACTGATATATGGAATGTGTTTCTATTAGTTTGCTGCGTACATTTCAGTAACAAATATTGAGTCATTTTTTCACATTCACAGTTTATAAAAGGAGGATTTTATTTTAATATGATTAAATAATTTTCATATGATTAAATAAACAAATTTCCATCTTAATCAAATAACGTCTTAATAATACACATCCATTTATTTTTCAGAAAACTGATACAATAAATGACAATAAATAAATAAATAAATAAATAAATAAATAAATAATAATAATAATAATAATAATAATAATAATGATGATAATAATAAAATCCAGAAATAGATAAAGATTAGGACAATATCACGTTCTCTTTTTATAAATTCTAATATGATCATTAACAAATAAAAGAAAACCTCTCAGTATTTCTTGATGTTAAGCAATTTTTGTTTTGTTTTGGGGTTTTTTTTGTTTTTGTTTTTTTGTTTGTTTGTATTGAATTTACCAGTCCTCTGATCAAAAACAGTTCTAGGCCTCAGAAAAAGGAAATGTTTTATTATAAACGGCATTAACGTCATATTTATAATAATGTTGAGCTATTAACGCAAGATAGAAGCTTTATATCTCCGCTCCACATCTAAATATCAGTATATTCTTTATGCGAAATATTAATTTCAAAATTATAATCAAGTCATTAAAATTTTATTTTTAAAATGCTGTGTACAATTATCAATGAAAATTAGGATTTCTTCGCTAATGTTATTAGGTATAGAACTCAGTACACTGATAATAATAGTGAAGCGGTAATATTAACACAGTACACTGAAAAACAAGAACAGTTATAATGAAACAAAGAGAATGGCGTCAAACATCTATAGGAAGCTTCCGTTTTTACTGAAAAATAAATTAAATTAAAAAAATATATTAAAAACGATTTTGTTGTTACTTACCTGATGACTATTAGAGGAGTGACAAATATGTATTCTGCTCTACTGATATATTTATATATACTGGTGGAGAGGTTATAATGTGTAATACAGAATATAAAATATATTACACTATTCAACTTGCGCTGATGAATGTAATGAAAAAATTAAATTTCGCATAATAAAATAACATGATAATCATGTTTGTTCTCAGCTAATTAGTACAAACTGTCGTGAAATGTTTAAATGTAACCTGTACAATATTAATAAAATATCAGATTAATATTTCTCAACTTACTTACCTACAAACTGTAAATATCACCGCTGAACCACCTATTAATTCTCACCTTTTTCTTCTTACAGGTAATAATTCTCACCTTTTTCTTTTTACAGGTAATTAAGCTGCTTATTTTCATAACGACGATGTGTTAATATTAACGCCACACCTCTGTTGAGACACTAATGAGATCTGATATAGATAGTGATGGCGGCGTTAAAACTGCAAGTGTTATTTTCATAAGGTCTTTTTCTAGACAGGTATGTATTTAAAAACTGAGGTTACACTTGAAATATTAGCAAATAATTAATTATATATGAAGTGATATTTATCTTAATATTTCTAGTTGAGATGTCCAGTGAATATTCAGGAATTAAATATAGCAGCCAGATAATAATGACATTTCATTAGCAACTGTGATATTAATGTGGTATTTCTCAACGGAATTTGTGTTGTTTTTACTATATCAGGTCAGAATAATGTGTTACTCAGCAAAAATGACGTAGTGTTTTTGTTAAGACAATGCACTATTTACATTGATAATTTTAGGCTGATATATTTTTGCACGTCAGCACTGTTTAAATAGTTTTAGATGTTATTAGCTTGATCCACAGAATATATTTAATGGCATCCTGAAAGATAACAGTGGATTCTTTAATAGTCGTGTCATTCCGATTGAGGCACATCATGTGATCCAGAAAAAATGTCAATATTTTTCTTTTTCTTTTTTCATGACAGATCCAAAATCTGCTAAAATTCGGTCAGTTGAAGTCTGTCAAATTTAATTAATAAAAGTTAAAATTATCAAATTTGAATTGACGTTTTATTTACTTCCAGAAATAATATTATTAATCTGAAATACATCAGAATTTTGAGGTGTGTATTAAACAATTTTTATTAGGTATATATTTGTTTCACAAGCATTATTAAAATTAGAAATAATTTTTATTACTAAAGAATTAGAACGTTTGTGAAGGGAGACAACTGTAACAGAGCATTACCTACAACGTCATTCAACGATGCGAAATCTTTCATAGGAAAAAAAAAAAGAACAAGATATTGTTATACTTGGGATATACATTATTGTGTATATAAAATATGATTGAAAATAGAAAAAAAGAGTGGGATTCAACGAAATCGTATCTGTTGCAACAGCAGAAGAAATCGTTTTCGCAGAAAAACAAAATATGGTTAAAAGAAAAAGGTAAATGTCAATTTTAAATAATAGCAATAATAATACAACGAGCTCGCTGTCTGTGACAATAGCATTGTATTATAATCTGTTTTAATAATATTACAGAACACAACTAAATAAACTAATTTTTTTCAGAAATTGTCAATGAAAGCGGTAAATAAATAAATAAATAATGGAAAAAAAAAAGGCTAAAAGATAAATATCGTTTGTAATAGAAACGGTGTAGCAGCCAGTGCGGTATCTTTCCATCAACCTCAAAACAATTGTTAATGAATAACGATACATTATTATTTGTGTGTGTGTGTGTGTTTGTGTGTGCTGTTCGTATATGAATGTATACATAATATTATAAATATAGATAGATAGATAGCTGAAACCTGCATGTGTGTGTGTGTGTGTGTGTGTGTGTGTGTGTGCGCGCGCGCTTATCGGATATTGTTTTTGGTAAGAAACCTATTTTGAGAGGTTGCACTTTTATTTATAGATAAAAAAAGAATAAAAGAAAAGAAGGATGCAATGTAAACAGTTTTTGAAATGTTTTAAATATATTTATAACTGTTGTGTTCTAGAACTGTATATCTGTACAACCCCGAATGCTTCTGTATACAATTTTAAAATGTTTTATGTAGATGAATAAATGTTTAGTAAAAAACAGCGGAGAACTAGCGAACTGGATTTAAAGCTCCGTTATACAGATGAAATAAATTCGAATGAAATTAGAAAATGATTATTTTTGAAAATAAAATACAATTCCTAAGCCAAAGCGTTTTCTAATTCTAAATATATGCATAAATACATAAAAACAATCACATTCATTATTTCCCATTCTTTTTCTAAGGTTGATTAAAAATAATGCTGATAATTACAGATATTACATTTCGAAGTTGTCTTGGAAAGCTTCTTAAATAACACCTAGAGTTGTCTCTTACAACAAATAATATACTATTTGAAGTACTAGGTAAATTATTGTACTACTTTTTCACACTAAACTGATTAGGATCATGAAATATATATATATATATATATATATATATATATATATATATATATAAACCGGACCCGGTGAATGACTGTGCATGAGTGTGTGTATGAAAACAATGACTTTAGTTACAAATATTTGTGGGAATTATAGGCCTAACGTTGGGTTTGATCTTTTCTGAGATATGTCTAGTCGACATATTTATATTTCACGCTGATCTTTCTACGTCACTGGAAATCTTTAATTGAAAATAGTTTCGTCATTTTTACATTGAGGTCAATGGCTGAAAAGCGCAATAAACTCGTATTTTCACATTAGATTTATAAATAAATCATTATGTGAATGTAAAACCAGGTTTTTACTTTGAACTAGATCATAAGTTATAACCATTCATATTATATAAACTAAGAGGGAAGGGTGAGGTGACTTGAGCCTTGAGGGGGGGCGGTAAACTTTCTTTAGCCTATGGGAGGCAAGCACATTAAATCCAACCCTGAGTCAGTCACACGGAACTCTCTTTTTTCTTACTTAAGTACATATCTTTTTTACTTTCCTGTTGTATTTACAAAAATAAATGTTAGTTTAGGTATCTGTGTGTTTGTGCCGTTTTTATTATTTTATTGTTGTTATTATTATTTATTTATTTATTTACCCTTGTTTTGAAGTTTTTATCTTTACAGACGCTAACACAGTAGACATATACTGTAATAAGATATTTTATCATTGTTAATCTTCATGTACTTAGACATTTAATATCCTAACAACATAAATGTATTTGTCTTGACTGATTATTGCATTACGTTGTGTCACTTTTCACTTGATTCACATTAATCACTCCTTAATACAGTTCACACACACACACACACACACACACACACACACACACACACACACACACACTAATATTAATAATCAAAAGAAATGTTATGTGGTAACAATGGAAATTTCAGAAATATATTAAAACATATTTACTTTCATATGTTTTTATTTAACATTTCAGCACACCAGGAAAAGACACCCGAAAAGGTGAATACACCCTTCATTTGATTGGTTTCTACTTTGTTATTGATAACAGATGTCAGAATAGGTTCAAACATTGATCGCACACACACACACACACACACACACACACACACACACATTTTTGTTATAAGAGAAATAAACTTTAAATGTAGTGCCATTATGAATTGTTTGATGGGATTATTTGTTGTTTTAACGCATACTCAGTTTATATATATGCGATATCTTACACAGACTACACAGTTTAAAATGCAATGCAGATAAAACAAAGGAAAATAATTATTTATTTCCAGTCTCTCTGAGTTGCCATAGTTGTAAATTTTTATTTTATTTTATTTTTTTTTTTTTTTTTTTTTTTTTTTTTCAGACAATGTTTTCAGACCTATATCAAACCTTGGTAAATTCCTGGACAATAATTAGCAACTTATTTCTGTGATTTCTAAGCTTTGTGATTTTACGTGGTGCATTAAAATAGATTAAGAAGAAGAAAGAAAAAATAGGGTGAAAACAAAATAACAACACCGTTTATTTGAAAAAAGAACCATATCGATTTATACGTACGTATATGTTAATAAAGGTTTATGTTCCTTTATTTATTTTATTTGTTTTAAACTTATTTATTTATTATTATTATTATTATTATTATTATTATTATTTTTTTTTTTTTTTTTTTTTTAGTATAGTAGTTGCAGAAAAATGCGGGATGATTACCGGTGTTTACAGATTTACGATTGGCTAATAATGAGAGGAAAAAATCAAACAAAAAACAAACGCAAAATAATAAAAAATAAATATAATAAAAAAAGAACCATATCGATTTATAATTAGTACGTATATTTGATAAAGGTTATTTTGTTCCTTTACTTATTTCATTTGATTTGAATTTTTTTTTTTTTTTTTTTTTTTTCCACTGTATTAGTTTCGGAAAAATGCGGGGTGATTGCCGGTCTTTACGGATTTACTGTTGTATTTGACGTTTGAAGAATTTTATTCAGAATTCATGTAATCGCATTATCAACCAACAAAGAAGTTGCTTAAAACATTTCAGGAGACAGGTATTACTATTTATTATTATTGTTGTTAATGTGTTTTGATTTTTTTGGTTTTATTTAATTATAATTTAAAAGTCATAGCCGCATGATGGCAGCCATCTTATTCGGGAACAATAATTATTTATTTATTTATTTTTTTATTTTTATTTTTTTTTTTTTCAAATAACGACTCTCAATTATAAATAAAATTCACCAGTGGTTGTACTAATGTGAACAGCATAAACAACATCATATAAACAAGAAATCATGACTAATAAAACAATTAAAAATACTAATTTTCTTTGACAGGTTGTTTTCTGCCAGGTTATTTATGATTTAGTATTTTTAAATCACTGACTTGCTCTCTATATTATTAAACATATTTAAATTATTTTTTAACCATATTAAAGGTTATAATAGGTGGGGCCCTAAATGCTTTCATATCATTAAAGTTAAATAACTGTATAACTCTATGTAAACATTAAAAACTAATAAATCTGTATAAATATTTTTTTTAAATATGACCAGGTTATTTTGATATGCAGATACAGTAAAATATTAATATAATTATTTGTTATAATAAATATTTAACACACACACACACACACACACACACACACACACACACACATAATTACACACGATAAACACAAAAGATATTAATACACTGTACAATCTCCATGCACAAAACATTACTAAAATTATTTTTTTTTGAGGCAGGTGTCTTATGCAGATAATATGACTAATACTAAGACATCCAAAACTATTTACCTCTGTATCTATGGATAATGTACCTGGCTGACATGTATTACAACATGTTAAATTCATACAGTATAAACCTATGAATGTACAAGGTCTGAGTTATGGACACACAAATAAACGGAGCATATTGACATTCAGAATGCCAGGCAGGACACTCCTCACATTCCACATTGACACAGGCAATGGATGGTGACATTGACATTCATGTTCGGCAGGAAACTGCTGCAATTCTATATGGTGCTCCCCAAAACTGGCAGTGGTAAGTCAGTTTCAAATCCTGTGCTGCCAAGGCCTGCACCTTTGGTCAGTGTAACTGATTGGAAAACTCACCTGGAGGCCTTTACAGTGTCATTTACTCAGAATTCCCTGCCACTGAGCATGGTCCCCAAAATCATAGAATATGCTAAAGAAATTGCTAGAGGTAAAAAGGCAATGGATGCCCTATCATGCAAGCGTGAAGGACTTGGTACTTTGTCTCACAAGAAGCCTACTGAATGACTTTAAACAAAGTTTATTTTCGATGAACATGGACAACACCACAACGGTGCTCTCTACATTAGTTAGCTACTTCTCTGAGTCACAGCAAAAGGCTGTAGTCAAACACTTTGAGTCTGAAGACATGACAGTTGTGAATGCCCAGAAACTTCTGGATTTTGTCTTGAAAACTTGTGAGAGGTACCAAATTCCACTAACAAACCTAATATTGTCACATTCTACAAATTATATGGGAGGAAAACATGTCGGAATTGAAACCCTGTTGAGAGAAAAGGTTCCCCATCTGTGTGACATTGATGGTGATATCTGTCACCACATTCACAACAGTGTTCAGAAATTGTGTGTGCATCTTGGGTCTGTAGTTGAATGACTTGCACATGGAAAAAAATAGCATTTATCAGACAAATGTAGATTGGTAAAAAAAATAAATAAATAAAGTATCATGTTGGAATTACCATAAACTTTGTTTACAATTGATGTTAAATATTTTATGTAGGTCATTGCAGTATTGTCCAGTTGCTGTCTAGAAAGGGAATTTACATTATAGAGAAGGATGAATCAGCTGTACAGACACTGCAGACTGCACTACTCCAAGTTGTAATTTGTTTTTATCTTATTTTTATTTGTTAGTGAGTAAAATAAGTTTTATAGTAACAACTCTTTACTATTTTGTTAATTATTTAAATTATTACCATTATAATGATTATACAAAGTATATCAAAAATATTCCATACCCCTTTGTGTCCGAATAATCCAGTAACTGGTAACAGTACAATTTAAATTTTAATAATAACAGAAACATTAGCTATTTATTTATAACAGTTTTAGTTTATTATTTGTATTATTTTATTTGTATATTTTTATTTTCAGAATACACATACAGCTCTAATTGATGTGCTGATGTTGTCTAGTGAAGTTGTTTCAGCAGAAGGTGCTGTCCAGCACTGAGGATAAAGTTTGTACTGCTGCCACTGGAAAAGAGAAAAAAAAACTGAACAGTGAATTTGAGTTTGTTTTCTTATGTATTTCTCATTATTCTAAACCTAAGGCAGTTTAATTTAAATTAATGTAGGAAGTTGGATTTTGTAACATGTACCAGTAAGTACACATGCACATACATTAGAATCTTGTATCACACACTGCATTTTAATTCATACTCTCTCTCTCTCTTTCTTTCTTTCTTTCTTACACACACACACATAAAACACACACACACCAGTTCCATTCATATAAACCTGATTATTTTGTGGTAAATTTCTATATTTTAAAATAAAAGAAGAAGAAGCATCATATTTTATGAGTATTTTAAAATGTTTAACTTTCCTGTTACCAGACTGGAACTGTCAGCCTTCACACAGTGTCACTGTTCCTGTGATGACAGACACACTAAAATACATTGGAGATGGATGTACTGTAGCTGGTGTCTATATTTATGTTGACCACAGTCTCTCAATTTTTGTGGTTGGTTTAATAACACAATTTTTGTAAATAAAATAATGAATCAGGTGGTAATTTTAAAATATATGAATCTTAATAACTAGTTAATCAACATAATTCACATTATATTAGGTCTGGTTTTCTTTTTTGGTTTTGAATATGATACGTATGTAAATTGTTTTGGTCTCTCTCTCTCTCTCTCTCTCTGTCTCTCTCTCTCTCTCTCTCTCTCTCTTGACTACAAAGATAAATAAATAAAACACTGTTGTTTTTCAGAATCTGCCCTGTACATAAGACGAGCTAATTTTGTGAGCCCACCACAGGGTAGAAATGTCATCAAAGAATATGGCAGAACAGGAACATCTATAGAGGTTGTTGTTATAGTAGTAGCATTAGTCATTGCCATTGTTGTTGTAATGTAGTTGTTGCAGCATTAGTACTTGTAATAATAATAAAACTTGTTGTAGTAATATAGAGTTGATCTTGGTGATGTTTTAGCTGATGATGTTGTCTACATAGCTTTGTAATAGTAATGTGTCTTGTGAGACTCATGGTGATTCAAATAAACTGCTTGTAGTCAAATTACAGGTTCTAGTGGTGGTGGTAGTAGTAGTAGCAGCAGTACTAATAGTAGTAAAAGTAGTCATAGTTGTTGTTGTAGTAATTATAATAATATTTGAATAAAGAAATACAGGCATAGGAGTAATAGTGAAGAGAGTAAAAAATTAACACTTTTATTATTAATGGATCGTAATTTTAGTAATAGGAGTATTATTTCAATAACAGTAACCCTAGTTGAATAAGGAATAATAGTAAATTGTAGTTATAGTAATGATGGTAATAAAAGTAGCATGTAGTCTAGAGATAAATGTAGTAGTAGCAGTATTTTATTTATTTTATATATTTTTACAGTATTTTGTTTATTTATTTATTTATGTATTTATTTATTTACTCAAACTAGGCAGTGCACCCACCAATGTGACTCTGACTCAGAGATGTTTAAAGTTCTGCTGATGAAGAGCTCAGTTTTGGTGACCTGGACATTGAAGCCGACCACGTCAGATACAACAAATCTTAAGTTGGAGAGTCTTACACCAGGTCACCAGTATCAACAGTCAAAACTTGAATGTACTAAAACCAGGCAAAAAAAACATTAAAATGAAACCACTTGGCAGAAGACTGCGTGACAGTGGCAAAGACAAAAGCCTGGAAGTTGAGCAGCAGGTGACTTAGTATACTTCCATTAGCATTGTTTTATTTCTTTTTAGCTTATATTTGTTACAGGAGTAATCAAAACTGTTTTGTTTTTAACTCACAAAAATTACGAGAACTACATGGCTTAAGGAATGCTGTTGAGGTACATGTGAAATCATTTCATAAAGAAAAGCTATATTCATTTTGTTGAAGGTGGTTCTGAATGAAAAATTCTTCTTTAGCTTTAATTATGTGATTCAAATTCATCTTTATTTTAGACATATTTGTTATTTCTCTAAAATATTTATATTTAATTTTTAATTTTATTTTTAATAATTACTTTATTTTATATATTTATTTTTAAAATACTGGGATTCAAAATTTCTCTGCATGTATATCACAACATTTAAATTAATAGCAGATATAGATCTGACCTCCATTAAAGAATCTACTAGCAGAAATAATTAGTTCAGATATTGGATTAAAAGCCTTTCTTTAATTTTTATTTACGAATTTGTTTTTCTTTTTTTCTCTTTGAGATATACTCCTGTCACAGTTTTAGGCTCATCATAAATAATTATTAGTAGCAGGAAGTCAATAAAACAGTGACTTGTTCTGAAGTAAGTGGTCTGGTTATGTTTTATAATAATAAATAATGTGTTTAAGTACGTATGTTCTGTTTGGATGATTAGGATGTTAAAAAGATGATGGGTTAATTGCCCCAAAAATTGTATTTGGGCAACTTTTTTTTTTTCTTCTATATGTTTTAAAACAAGAGCCACTAATAATAATTTTATGGGAAATATTTTATTCACACAGACTTAGTGTAAATTGGTAGACTTCTCTTTATTGTGTTCTCTATAATGCATGCCTATAAAAATTATACTTTTAATCAAGGTTTTAACTCGTTAATTTTTGTGGTTGTTGCAGGCAAAGTATTTACCTTTTTAAAAGTTATTTTTGCTTCATCTGAATGTTACCATCATATCCAGATAAATAAAGTCAGTATTAAAACATTGTCAAAAAATAATTCATTTATAATTTACAAATAATTTCCCATGACTGAAATTTTTCTTCCCACAGATTTTATTGTGCAAGTTAATCAAATGCTTCTAGCCTGGAGTATGTAAAAAAATAGACATTTAACTAATATACATTAAGATTTAGAATAATAAATTTGATGCTTACTTTTTATTTATTATTATTTTTTTAAATTATTTTATTAGGTTTTCTTTCTGTATTTGTTTAAATGGAACATACAAAATCCACAAAATTGCCAGATTTGAACAAATAGTAGGAAACTGACTCATACATCATGCTTACTTTTTATTTATTATTATTTTTTTAAATTATTTTATTAGGTTTTCTTTCTGTATTTGTTTAAATGGAACATACAAAATCCACAAAATTGCCGGATTTGAACAAATAGTAGGAAACTGACTCATACATCATACCAGATAGTTGTCTAAATACCACCAGCACAAACTTTGTCCAGCATTTCAGAGGATTTTCTTGACCAGCTTGGGTTAAAGACACAGGAAGACCTTTCAGGTAACTCAGATACAACACAGATCAGTAGATTTTATACTTAAAGATCTGAAGGTATAAAGGAATTTTTTGTGGTTTGAATTAATTATATCATAACATTTTAAATAGTTAAATATTTGTAAATAATTGGAATTCTCTTGATCTTTTGGGATTAAAAGATAATTATTCTGGATAAATTTATTGTTGTAGCAAGATTATTAACTTATATATTTAATCAAATCTAAAATTAGATGTATAGAATCAGTTCTAAGTGTTCCAAAAAAGTAATGCAGCTTGTAATCAAAATGACTGAATTCACATGCCTAGTGGAGAGTGACATTAACAGTTTGTTATTAGAACTGAAAAGCCTTGGTATCTATTAGTAAACTAATAAATGACAGAACTTATCAATTAGTTATTTAACTAAAATGCCTGTCATTTTTATAGGCTGGTGACAATGAATTATTTTCAATTTACAGGTGGAAACTGTCAAGTCCATGTCAGATTGTGTATTTCTTTTAAACACTTGGTCAAAGACAGAGTTTTCAGATCTCACTCTCTCCCTTACAGTACAAGGCAGGTCAGTGCTGAAGATTCAGAGGAGAATTCACAATTTTATGGATTTCAGCTTTGAGAAATATTAGTGGTATTTGTATTATTATTATTATTATTATTATTACATTTTCATGTTATGTTTGTATTGCTTAACTTTAAAATATTTTGATCTAATCAGTGCATTTTTCTTATTTACTGTTAGAAAATCTTTCATAAAGAAATATTTTCACATATTTTTATGAATTTAATTATAAAAAACATTTTTTTTTTTTAAATTGACCAGAATGTAAAATGTATAGTGATACTTTTTTATAGATATATATTTTTTGTTTAAATTATTTGTGATTTATTATTAAAATCTATTACAATAAGAGAGACATGATGTTTATTTATAATAATTTCTTTCTAACATTACAGACAATTAAACACAATGTCATGACTAATGACAGTGCAAAAGCTATGTGTGTTTCTACATTACAAATTATAGAAGAAATGAAAATATGTGGAGCAATGATATTTACAGATAGACAACAAACAGGTTTCAGCTTAATGTTGTTTTCATAAACAATATTAGCAAGTTTAGAGCAACTATAAGTGATTTAAAGGAAAGGAGAGATGATTGACAGAGATATGAGACTGACTGTCTGATGAAAGGTTAACAGGTAAAGAGATAAACAGGAAGAAAGAGAGATATATCGATAGACCGATAGACAGTTAGAGCAGTAGAAGTTAACAAATGAATTGATAGATGTAGATGAATTTAGCCAGATAGTTAAACATGTCAGTGTCTATCTATCTATTCTGTGTTTTCTTCTTTCTGTCATGTGTGTTTGTGTGCCAGGCTGAGAGTGTAGACATACAGTAAAATACATAGGTTGTAATGTAGCTGTCTAGAGATAGTTAGTTACGTATGTAGGTAGTTTGACAGGGAATTAGATATATGATCGATGGATGTTTATTGATCTGTTGTAATGTGGATAATAAACAAATAGGTATGTAGGTCAGTAGTTCAGTAGGTTGATATGTAGATATATGTAGATAGTTAACTAATAGATATCAGACACACAGAGGGACAGATAGGTAGGTAGTCAGTAGTTCAGTAGGTTGATATGTAGATATATGTAGATAGTTAACTAATAGATATCAGACAGACAGACAGGTAGGTAGGTAGGTCAGTAGTTCAGTAGGTTGATATGCAGATATATGTGATAGTAACAGACAGCAGACACAGAGAGGGACAGATAGGTGGAAGTAGTTCAGTAGGTTGATATGTAGATATATATATATATATATATATACATACATACACATATAGATATATACATATATATATATAGCTACAGGTGTAGGTATGTAAGGTGGAGCAGAGAATAGTATATAGAAGGAAAAGTCGCTTGTCTTTTTTGAAGAGTGAATATATTGAATAAATATGTGTGCAAACATACAGAACTATAGGGAGGTTTGAAGGTATGTAGACAAGAAGATGTTTAAATGACTGATAGATGTTATTGATATATAAACTGTTAGGTAGGTTGATTATGTAGATAGAATGAGAAATTGTGTACATATATATACATATAGAGATACATATAGATAGGTGGACACAGAAAGTGTGTGTGTGTGTGTCTGTGTGTGTGTGTGTGTGCCAGTGATTGATAAGGATCGCTAAATAAGGGAATTGTGAATGAGAGTTATAAATGGACAGTAACACAGAAAGATAGATATAAAACGTAGTTATAATAATTTAGGGAGATAGTCAGGAAGATGAATAGCTGATTCAATCGATTGTTATTGATGGATAGAGAAATATATATAGCGAGGCATTTCCTTAGAGTTCGATGGATGGATAAATAGATAGGTGTGCAAGCATACATGATGGTAAAGTGGATATGATCATGTATATGTACATAGATAAACACACACAGAGACAGACAGAAAACAGAAAGGATTGGATCTGTGTTTGGATCAAGTTAGATATCCAGAGTTAAATACAGATAGATTATATATAGATATATAGAAATAAATACAAATAGATTTTATATATATATATATATATATATATATATATAGATACATATATAGAACTAAATACAGATAGATTATACAGATAGATATACAGAGATAAATACAGATAGATTATATAGATAATAGATATAGATATAGATTATATAGATAAAAGATATAAATACACACACAGAAATAAATACAGATAGACAGACATTCAGCAAGATAGCGAGGTTTGAAGTAGTATATAGTTAGATATTCAGGGAGCTGGACATATGTTTGATAGATGGTTATTGAAAAATAGACGTATAAGCTAGAGAGATAAACTGATATGTAGGTATGTTACTAGTTTGGTAGATTGATTTGTAGACAGACTGACAGACATATAGATAGACGTGTGTTAAGAAATGGGTTTGTGTATATATATATATATATATATATAGATGTATACACACACATACATAACGTGTTTAGTAATGATAATTTATTTGTGTGTTTAAAGATGATTAGTATATATATGTGTGTGTGTGTGCATGT
>CM022677.1:7568399-7590899 GCA_012295275.1 Chrysomallon squamiferum
ATTATTGTATCTACAGGAAAGACAAGATTCTGGAATCAGCTTCAGTTACAAGAATAGGGAGAAAAATTTAAACAGATGAGGTGTCTACTGATATGGAACAATTATTATTCACAAAAGATGGATTTTTCTTTCCAAAGCAGTTTCCTAACCTATCAAACACACACATATACACTCTCTGTATTTATATCATATTTAATTATTTAAATACATTATTTTTATCTATTTATCTGTCTATAAATATATTTATTTATCTATCTATTTATCCCATATACTTAAGCAACAGACTTGGTCTTTCTTACAGGATGCAGTATATACTCATGCCTCCTTGCATCTATCTAGCTTTCTTCTGTCTATCAATTTACCTCTCTATCCACCCTTTTTTACACACACACACATATATATATATACTAATCATCTTTAAACACACAAATAAATTATCATTACTATACACGTTATGTATATGTGTGTATCTATATATATATACACACATATACCCATTTCGTAACACACGTCTATCTGTCTGTCAGTCTGTCTACAAATCAATCTACCAAACTAGTAACATACCTACATATCAGTTTATCTCTAGCTTAAATGTCTAGTTTTCAATAACCATCCATCAATAATATGTCCAGCTCCCTGAATATCTAACTATATACTACTTCAAACCTCGCTATCTTGCTGAATGTCTGTCTATGTAATATATCTGTATTTATTTCTGTGTGTGTATTTATACAGAGATAAATAGTTACATCTTTCTGTATTTATATCTTTTATCTATCTATATTATCTATCTGTATTTATATCTGTGTATCTGTCTGTATAATCTATCTGTATTTATCTCTGTATATCTCTGTATAATCTATTTGTATTTATCTCTGTATATCTGTCTATATAATCTATCTGTATTTATCTCTGTATATCTATCTACATAATCTATTTGTATAAATTTCTATATATCTATAAATATAATCTATCTGTATATATTTCTATATATCTACATATATATAATCTATCTATATTTATCTCTGGATATCTACATTTAAGTTATCAGTTCATCACTAACTCAAACACAAATCCAATCCTTTCTGTTTTCTGTCTGCCTCTGTGTGTATTTATCTATGTACATATACATGATCATATCCACTTTACCATCATATATGCTTACACCTATCTATTTATCCATCCATCGTACTCTAAGGAAATGCCTCCCTATATATATTTCTCTATCCATCAATAACAATCCCTTGAATCAGCTATTCATCTTCCTGACTATCTCCCTAAATTATTATAACTATGTTTTATATCTATCTTTCTGTGTTACTGTCCATTTATAACTCTCATTCACAATTCCCTTATTTAGTGATCCTTATCAATCACAAACACACACACACAGAGGCACTTTCTATGTCACCTATCTATATATATCTCTGTATGTATATCGAAGTACACAATTTCTCATTCTATCTACATAATCAACCTACCTAACAGTTTATATATCAATAACATCTATCAGTCATTTAAACATCTTCTTGTCTACATACCTTCAAACCTCCCTATAGTTCTGTATGTTTGCACACATATTTACTCAATATATTCACATTTCAAAAAAGACAAGCGACTTTTCCTTCTATATACTATTCTCTGCTCCAGCTTACATACCTACACCTGTAGCTATACATATATATATATATATATATATATATATATATATATATATATATATATATATTCAGTCTTCCACATTACCATCATACCTGCCTACACCTATCTGTCTATCTGAAACATAACTCTCTACATATATCTCCATATCAACCTACTGAACTACTGACATACCTACCTATCTGTCCCTCTCTGTGTCTGATATCTATTAGTTAGCTATCTACATATATCTGCATATCAACCTACTGAACTACTGACCTACCTGTCCCTCTCTGTGTCTGGTATCTATTAGTTAACTATCTACATGTATCTACATATCAACCTACTGAACTACTGACCTACCTACATATCTGTCCCTCTGTGTGTCTGCTGTCTGTTAGATAACTGTCTACATATATCTACGTATCAACCTACTGAAGTACTGACCTACATACCTATTTGTTTATCTATCCACATTATGACAGATCAATAACCATCCATCAATCATATATCTAATTCCCTGTCCAACTACCTACATACATAACTAACTATGTCAAAATAGCTACATTATAGCGTATGTATTTTACTGTATGTCTACACTCTCAGCCTGGCACACAAACACACATGACAGAAAGAAGAATACACAGAATAGATAGATAGGCATGTTTGTCTTTCTGCCTAAATTCATCTACATCTATAAATTTACTTGTTAACTTCTACTTCTCTAACTGTCTATCAGTCTATCAATCTCTCTCTCTTTCTTTCTGTGTATCTTCCTGTTTATCTCTTTACCTGTTAACCTTTCATCAGACAGTCAGTCTCATATCTGTCAATCATCTCTCCTTTCCTTTAAATCACTTATAGTTGCTCTAAACTTGCTAATATTGTCTGTGAAAACAACATTAAGCTGGAACCTGCTTGTTGTCTATCTGTAAATATCATTCTCCACATATTTTCATTTCTTCTATAATTTGTAATGTAGAAACACACATAGCTTTTGCAGTGTCATTAGTCATTAAGTGGAAGTTTTTTGTTCCCTTCCATAATAACCAAGAATCATCCACTGTTAACTATTGGAGAATAATCAATCAACACTGATGTGTACTGTCAACATTTTCTCTGGAAACTGCTTTGGAAAGAAAAATCCATCTTTTGTGAATAATAATTGTTCCATATTGGTAGATACCTCATCTGTTTAAAATCTTCTCCCTATTCTTGTAACTGAAGCTGATTCCAGAATCTTGCCTTTCCTGTAGATACAATAATAAAATTTAATAGAATAATAATTATTTTTTGATTGTGTTTAAAAATCTGTAATGTTAGAAAGAAATTATTATAAATAAACATCATCTGTCTCTTATTGTAATAGATTTTAATAATAAATCATAAATAATTTAAACAAGAAATATATATCTATAAAAAAGTATCACTATACATTTTACATTGTGGTCAATTTAAAAAGAAAATTGTTTTTTTATAATTAAATTCATAAAAAATGTGAAAATATATCTTTATGAAAGATTTTCTAATAGTAAACAAGAAGAATGCATTGATTAAATCAAAATATTTTAAAGTTAAGCAATACAAACATAACATGAAAATGTAAATATAATAATAATACAAATACCACTAATATTTCTCAAAGATGAAATCCATAAAATTGTGAATTCTCCTCTGAATCTTCAGCACTGACCTGCCTTGTACTGTAAGGGAGAGAGTGAGATCTGAAAACTCTGTCTTTGACCAAGTGTTTAAAAGAAATACTAAAATCTGACATGGACTTGACAGTTTCCACCTGTAAATTGAAAAGAATTCATTGTCACCAGCCTATAAAAATGACAGGCAGTTTAGTTAAATAACTAAATGATAAGTTCTGTCATTTATTAATTTACTAATAGATACCAAAGCTTTTCAGTTCTAATAACAAACTGTTAATGTCACTCTTCACTAGGTATGTGAATATAGTCATTTTGATTACAGGCTGCATTACTTTTTTGGAACACTTAGAACTGATTCTATACATCTAATTTTAGATTTGATTAAAAATGTAAGTTAATTAATCTGGCTACAACAATAAATTTATCCACAATAATACTCTTTTAATCCCAAAAGATCAAGAGAATTCCAATTAATTACAAATATTTAACATTTTAAAATGTGATGATATAATTAATTCAAACCACAAAAAATTCCTTTATACCTTCAGATCTTTAAGTATAAAATCTACTGATCTGTGTTGTATCTGAGTTACCTGAAAGGTCTTCCTGTGTCTTTAACCCAAGCTGGTCAAGAAAATCCTCTGAAATGCTGGACATCAGAGGATCCAAAGTTTGTGCTGGTGGTATTTAGACAACTATCTGGTTTGATATATGACTCAGTTTCCTACTATTTGTTCAAATCCGGCAATTTTGTGGATTTTGTATGTTCCATTTTTTTGTCTAAATAAACAAATACAGAAAGAAAAACTAATGAAATAATTTTAAAAAATAATAATAAATACAAAGTAAGCATCAATTTTATCATTCTAAATCTTAATGTACATTAGTTAAATGTCTATTTTTTTTACCTATTCCAGGCTAGGAGCATTTGATTAATTTGCACAATAAAATCTTTGGGAAGAAAAATTTCAGTCATGGAAAATTATTTGTAAATTATCAATGAATTATTTTTTAACAATGTTTTAATACTGACTTTATTTATCTGGATATGATGGTAACATTCAGATGAAGCAAAATTAACTTTTAAAAAGGTAAATGCTTTGCCTGCAACAAACAACAATTAATGAGTTAAAACCTTGATTAAAAATATAATGTTTATAGGCTTGCATTATAGAGAACACAATAAAGAGAATTCTACCATTTTAAATAACACTATGTGAAATAAATATTTCCCATAAAATTATTATTAGTGGCTCTTGTTTTAAAACATATAGAAAAAAAAAAAGGTTGCCCAAATACAATTTTTGGGGCAATTAACCCATCATCTTTTTAACATCCTAATCACCCAAAGAGAACATACGTACTTAAACACATTATTTATTATTATAAAACATAACCAGACCACTTACTTCAGAACAGGTCACTGTTTTATTGACTTCCTGGCTACTAATAATTATTTATGATGAGCCTAAAACTGTGACAGGAGTATAACTCATAGAGAGAAAAAGAAAAACAAATTCGTAAATAAAAATCAAAGAAAGGCTTTTAATCCAATATCTGAACTAATTACTTCTGCTAGTAGATTCTTTAACGGAGGTCAGATCTATATCTGCTATTAATTTAAATGTTGTGATATACATGCAGAGAAATTTTGAATCCCAGTATTTTAAAAAATAAATATAAAAAATAAAGTAATTATTAAAAATAAAATTAAAAATTAAATATAAATATTTTAGAGAAATAACAAATATGTCTAAAATAAAGATGAATTTGAATCACATAATTAAAGCTAAAGAAGAATTTTTCATTCAGAGCCACCTTCAACAAAATGAATATAGCTTTTCTTTATGAAATGATTTCACACATACCTCAACAGCATTCCTTAAGCCATGTAGTTCTTGTAATTTTTGTGAGTTAAAAACAAAACTGTTTTGGTTATTCCTAGTACAAATTTAAGCTAAAAAGAAATAAAACAATGCTAATGGAAGTATACTAAGTCACCTGCTGCTCAACTTCCAGGCTTTTGACTTTGCCACTGTCACACACAGCTGTCACAGTCATCTGACAAGTTTTAATGTTTTTCTTTGCCTGGTTTTAGCATGTTCAAGTTTTTCAAGTTTTTTCTCCCTGATATTTGATGTTGAGATTGGTGACCTGGTGGAAGACTCTCCAACTTAAGAATTGTTGTAGTCTGACATGGTTGTCTTCAATGTCCAGATCACCAATATTGAGCTGTTCATCAGCAGAACTTTCACACAACAGAGTCGATGCTGATATTGGACTAGAGTCTGGACAACTCACTGGTCAGAGTGTGATTGGTGGGTGTAATAAATAAATAAATAAAATACTGTAAAAAATATAAAATAAATAAAATACTGCTACTACTACATTTATTGTAATAATAAAAGTGATTTTTTTACTCTCTTGACTATTAGTCCTATGCCTGTATTTCTTTATACTAATATTATTATAATTACTACAACAACAATTATGACTACTATCACTGCTGTTACACTACTCTTCTTGTTTATCATAAGAATTTCTCTAAAACAACTACTATTAGTACTGCTACTACTACTACCACCACCACTACAACCTGTAATTTGAGTACAAACAGCTTATTTTAATCACCATGAGTCTCACAAGACACATTACTATTACAAAGCTATGGAGACAACATCATCAGTTAAAACATCACCAAGATCAATTCTATATTACTACAACAAGTAGTATTATTATTGCTGTAACAACAACATTACTACAACAATGACAATGACTAATACTACTACTATAACAACAACCTCTATAGATGTTCCTGTTCTGCCATATTCTTTGATGACATTTCTACCCTGTGGCAGGCTCACAGAATTAGCTGTTCTTGTGTGCACAGCAGTTTCTGAAAAACAACAGTCTTTTATTTATTTAGCTTTGTAGTTATAAATGCAGAGAGAGAGAGAGAGAGAGAGAGAGAGAGAGAGAGAGAGAGAGAGAGAGAGAGAACAAAAGATGTACATACATGTCATATTTAAAACCAAAAAAGAAAACCAGACCTAATATAATATGAATTATGTTGTTTAGCTAGTTATTAAGATTCATATATTTTAAAATTACCACCTGATTCATTATTTTACTTACAAAAATTGTGTTATTAAACCAGCCATGAAAATTGAAAGACTGTGGTCAACATAAATATAGACAACAGCTACAGTACATCCATCTCCAATGTATTTTAGTGTGTCTGTCCTCACAGGAACAGTGACACTGTGTGAAGGCTGACAGTTCCAGTCTGGTAACAGAAAAGTTAAACATTTTAAAATACTCATAAAATATGATGCTTCTTCTTCTTTTATTTAAAAAAATAGAAATTTACAACAAAATAATCAAGTCTATATGAATGGAACTGTTGTGTGTATATTTGAGAGAGAGAGAGAGAGAGAGAGAGAGAGAGAGAGAGAGAGAGAGAGAGAGAGAGAGAAAACAAAAGATTTACATACATATCATATTCAAAAACAAAAAAGAAAACCAGAGCTAATATTATAATATGAATTTTGTTGATTAACTAGTTATTAAGACTACAACCTGATTCATTATTTTATTTACAAACACTGTGCTATTAAACAAACCATGAAAACTGAGTAACTGCAGACAATAGAAACTATAGACAACAGCTACAGTACATCCATCTCCAGTGTATTTTAGTGTGTCTGTCCTCACAGGAACAGTGACACTGTGCGAAGGCTGGCAGTTCCATCTGGTAACAGGAAAGTCAAATATTTTAAAATAATATTTTTCTTTTAATGAGGTTTATATGAAAGGAAGTGTTGTGTATGTGTGATGTGTGTGTGTGTTTGAGAGAGAGAGAGAGAGAGAGAGAGAGAGAGAGAGAGAGAGAGAGAGAGAGAGAGAGAGAGAGAGAGAGAGAGAGAGAGAGAGAGAGAGAATGCAGTTATTATACAAGATTCTAATGTATGTTACAAACACAAATTCACTGTTCAGTTTTGTTTCTCTCTTTTCCAGTGGCAGCAGTACAAACTTGTTCCTCAGTGCTGGACAGCACCTTCTACTGAAACAACTTCACTAGCCAACATCAACATCAATCAGAGCAGTAAGAGCATTCTGAAAAAAAATAAAATAAAATAAAATAAAAATATTAAATGTTATAAATAAATAACTAATGTTTCTGTTATTATTAAAATTTAAATTTTAGTGGTACCAGTTACAGGATTATTCAGACAAAAACAGGTGTGGGATATTTTTGATATATTTTGTATAATCATTATAATGATAATGATGGTAATATTAATAATTTAAATAATTAACAAAACAACAGAAAATAAATGATTATCATTATGCTATTATTTTACAATCACTTAAGAGATGTTACTATAAAACTTATTTTACTTGCTGAGAAATAAAACTAAGATAAAAACTTACAACTTGGAATTGTGCAGTCTGCAGTGTCTGTACAGCTGATTCATCCTTCTCCATAAACATAAATTCCCTTTCTAGACAGCAACTGAACAATACTGCCATGACCTACATAAAATATTTAACATCAATGGTAAACAAAGCTTTTGGTAATTCCAACATGAACATGATACTTTATTATCTTTTTTTTATGATAAATGGTGGTATTTTTTGGTAATATTATCATTCATGCAATATTTCTCCCTCTCTCTCTCACACACACACACAAACCATACCCTGCCACTGTTGAGAGGTTCTGAAAACATTCTTACACAGGCCTGACATCACTTGACACCAGACTGTTGCTTGGTTGATGTTTCATTAGTCTCTTGTATCTCTTCTCTGGAAAATGGCCTGGATTTGTGTGATGCCGATGCAGGAGTCTCTGCATTTCATGATGCACTGGCATAGATGAGAACAGCCTGACAAAACAAATCAGGAAAATATTTTTATAAAACTTAGGGAACCACTAAGCTGTCACTGGTGGGTTGATATATTTTTTTAAATCAGTTTTTGATTTGTTTAGCAGCTCTGTGCACCAAGGTTGTTTTACCACCTACACTTCTGTTCACTTGTTTTTCCTTGTGGTTCAACTTGAGCCTTTTGGCTTTTTGTTCAGGTGAGTTTTCCAATCAGTTACACTGACCAAAGGTGCAGGCCTTGGCAGCACAGGATTTGAAACTGCCTTAGCAGTGCCACAGTTTTGGGGAGCACCATATAGAATTGCAGCAGTTTCCTGCCGAACATGAATGTCAATGTCCATATCACCATTTTCCATTGCCTCTGTCAGTGTGGATTGTGGAATGTGAGGAGTGTGCTGCCTGGCATTCTGAATGTCAGTATGTTCTGTTTCTTTGTGCGTGCTTTTAGGTCGGTTTTGCCACTACTCGACAGAACTCAGACCTCGTACATTAGTAGGTTTATACTGTATGAATTTAATATGTAATACATATATGTTTGATGAAACAAATAATGTCAGCCAGGTACATTATCCATAGATACAGAGGTAAATAGTTTTGGATGTCTTAGTATTAGTCATATTATCTGCATAAGACACCTGCTTCAAAAAAGAATAATTTTAGTAATGTTTTGTGCATGGAGATTGTACAGTGTATTAATATCTTTTGTGTTTATGGTTATGAATTATGTGTGTGTGTGTGTGTGTGTGTGTGTGTGTGTGTGTGTTAAATATTTATTATAACAAATAATTTTATTAATATTTTACTGTATCTGCATATCAAAATAACCTGGTAATATTTTATTTAAATATTTATTCAAATTTATTAGTTTTTAATGTTTACATAGAGTTATACAGTTATTTAGCTTTAATAATATGAAAGCATTTATGTCCCCACCTATTATAACCTTTAATATGGTTAAAATATAATTTAAATATGTTTAATAATATATAGAGCAAGTCAGCAATTTAACATAAATCTTTAAAAATACTAAATCATAAATAACCTGGCAGAAAACAACCTGTCAAAGAAAATTGGCATATTTTTTTAAATTGTTTTATTAGTCATGATTTCTTGTTTATATGATGTTGTTTATGCTGTTCACATTAGAACAACCACTGGTGAATTTTATTTATAATCGAGAGTCGTTATTTGAAAAAAAATATATAATAAATAAATAAATAAAAAATTATTGTTCCCGAATAAGATGGCTGCCATCATGTAGTATGACTTTTAAATCATAATTAAATAAAACCAAACACTTTAACAACAATAATAATAAATAGTAATACCTGTCTCCTGAAATGTTTTAAGCAACTTCTTTGTTGGTTGATAATGCGATTACATCAATTCTGAATAAAATTCTTCAAACGTCAAATACAAAAGTAAATCCGTAAAGACCGGCAATCATCCCGCATTTTTCAGAAACTAATACAGAAAAAAAAAAAAAAAAAAAAAAAAAAAAAATTCAAATCAAATGAAATACATAAAGGAACAAAATAACCTTTATCAAATATACGTACTAATTATAAATCGATATTGTTCTTTTTTTTATTATATTTATTTTTTATTATTTTACGGGGTTTTTTTTTGTTTTTTTTTCCCTCTCTCATTATTAGCCAATCGTAAATCCGTAAACACCGGCAATCATCCCGCATTTTTCGGCAACTACTATAGTAAAAAAAATAAAAAATAAAAATAAAATAAATAAATTTAAAACAAATAAAATAAATAAAGGAACATAAACCTTTATTAACATATACGTACTAATTATAAATCGATATGGTTCTTTTTTCAAATAAACGGTGTTGTTATTTTTTTTCACCCTATTTTTTCTTTCTTCTTCTTAATTTATGTTAATGCACCAAATAAAATCACTAAAACTAAAACTCACACTACAATAAGTTGCTAATTATTGTCCAGGAATTTACCAAGGTTTTATATAGGTCTGAAAACATTGTCTGAAAAAAAAAAAATGAATAAATTAAAATAAAATAAAAATTTACAAGTATGGCAACTCAGAGAGATTGGAAATAAATAATCATTTTCCTTTGTTTTATCTGCATTGCATTTTAAACTGTGTAGTCTGTGTAAGATATCGCATATATGCGTTAAAACAACGAATAATCCCATCAAACAATTCATAATGGCACTACATTTAAAGTTTATTTCTCTTATAACAAAAATGTGTGTGTGTGTGTGTGTGTGTGTGTGTGTGTGTGTGTGTGTGTGTGTGTGTGTGTGTGTGTGTGTGCGATCAATGTTTGAACCTATTCTGACATCTATTATCAATAACAAAGTAGAAACTAATCAAATGAAGGGTGTATTCACCTTTTTGGGTGTCTTTTCCTGGAGTGCTGAAATGTTAAATAAAAACATATGAAAGTAAATATGTTTTAATATATTTCTGAAATTTCCATTGTTCTGTGGTAACATTTCTTTTGATTATTAATATTAGTGTGTGTGTGTGTGTGTGTGTGTGTGTGTGTGTGTGTGTGTGTGTTTGAACTGTATTAAGGAGTGATTAATGTTAATCAAGTGAAAAGTGACACAAAGTAATGAAATAATCAGTGAAGACAAATACATGTATGTTGTTAGGTAGATGTCTAAGTACATGGAGATTAACAGTGATAAAATATTTTATTACAGTATGTCTACTGTGTTAGCGTCTGTAAAGATAAAAACTTCAAAACAAGGGTAAATAAATAAATAATAATAACAATAATAAAATAATAATAACGACACACACACACACACACACACAGAGATACCTAAACTAACATTTATTTGTTATAAATACAACAGGAAAGTAAAAAAGATATGTACTTAAGTAAGAAAAAAGAGAATTCCGTGTGACTGACTCAGGGTTGGATTTAATGTGCTTGCCTCCCATAAGCTAAAGAAAGTTTACCGCCCCCCTCAAGGCTCAAGTCCCCCTCAGCCTTCCCACTTAGTTTATTTAATATGAATGGTTATAACGTATGATCTAGTTGAAAGTAAAAACCTGGTTTTACATTTACATAATCATTTATTTATAAATCTAATGTGAAAATACGAATTTATTGCGCTTTTCAGCCATTGACCTCAATGTAAAAATGACGAAACTATTTTCAATTAAAGATTTCCAGTGACGTAGAAAGATCAGCGGGAAATATAAATATGTCGACTAGACATATCTCAGAAAAGATCAAACCCAACGTTAGGCCTATAATTCCCACAAATATTTGTAACTAAAGTCAATGTTTTCATACACACACTCATGCACAGTCATACACGGAGTCGGTTTTAAGCCAAGATATATATATATATTTCATGATCCTAATCAGTTTAGTGTGAAAAAGTAGTACAATAATTTACCTAGTACTTCAAATAGTATATTATTTGTTGTAAGAGACAACTCTAGGTATTATTTAAGAAGCTTTTCAAGACAACTTCGAAATGTAATATCTGTAATTATCCTCATTATTTTTAATCAACCTTAGAAAAAGAATGGGAAATAATGAATGTGAGTGTTTTTATGTATTTATGCATATATTTAGAATTAGAAAACGCTTTGGCTTAGGAATTGTATTTTATTTTAAAAAGTAATCATTTTCTAATTTCATTCGAATTTATTTCATCTGTATAACGGAGCTTTAAATCCAGTTCGCTAGTTCTCCGCTGTTTTTTACTAAACATTTATTCATCTACATAAAACATTTTAAAATTGTATACAGAAGCATTCGGGGTTGTACAGATATACACTTCTAGAACAATACATTTATAAATATATTTAAAACATTTCAAAAACTGTTTACATTGCATCCTTCTTTTCTTTTATTCTTTTTTTTATCTATAAATAAAAGTGCAACCTCTCAAAATAGGTTTCTTACCAAAAACAATATCCGATAAGCGCGCGCGCGCGCACACACACACACACACACACACACACACACACACACACACACACACACACACACACACACACACACACACACACACACACACACATATACGAACAGCACACACAAACACACACACACACACACATAATAATAATGTATCGTTATTCATTAACAGTTGTTTTGAGGCTGATGGAAAGATACCGCACTGGCTGCTACACCGTTTCTATTACAAATGATATTTATCTTTTAGCCTTTTTTTTTCGATTATTTATTTATTTATTTACCGCTTTCATTGACAATTTCTGAACAAAAATTAGTTTCTTTAGTTGTATTCTGTAATATTATTAAAACAGATTATAATAACAATGCTATTGTCACAGACAGCGAGCTCGTTGTATTATTATTGCTATTATTTAAAATTGTCATTTACCTTTTTCTTTTAACCATATTTTGTTTTTCTGCGAAAACGATTTCTTCTGCTGTAGCAACAGATACGATTTCGTTGAATCCAACTCTTTTTTTCCTATTTTCGATCATATTTTGTATACAAAAGAATGTATATCGACGAATTTTAGCAGATGTTTGATATTTCATTAAAAAAAGAATAATACAAAAAAAATATTGACATTTTTTCTGGTTCACATGATGTGCCTCAATCAGAATGTCAAGACTATTAAAGAATCCACTGTTATCTTTCAGGAAATATGAAAATATCACTTGCAGTTTTAACGCCGCCATCACTATCTATATCAGATCTCATTAGTGTCTCCACAGAGATGTGGCGTTAATATTAACACATCGTCGTTATGAAAATAAGCAGCTTAATTACCTGTTAAATGAAAAAGGTGAGAATTATTACCTGTAAGAAGAAAAAGGTGAGAATTAATTGGTGGTTCAGCGGTGATATTTACAGTTTGTAGGTAAGTATTTTGAGAAATATTAATCTCATATTTTATTAATAATGTTATTAGGTTTAGAACTCAGTACACTGATAGTAATAGTGAAGCGGTAATATTAACACAGTACATTGAAAAACATAGAACAGTTTTTGATCAGAGGACTGGTAAATTCAAAAAAAAAAAATAAAAAAAATAAAAACAAATCCAAAACAAAAATTACAGAAATTGTTTAATATGAAGAAATACTGAGAGGTTTTCTTTTATTTGTTAATGATCATAGTAGAGTTTATGGAAAGAGAACGTGATACTGAGGCCCCTGTCTTGAACTCGCTGGAGGAACTGGTAAGGTGGCTTTAAGGCAGAAAGTGGGAGACAGACCTGCTGAATGTCTTCACTTGAACTCGCTGGAGGAACTGGTAAGGTGGCTTCAAGGCAGAAAGTGGGAGACAGACCTGCTGAATGTCTTCACTTGAACTCGCTGGAGGAACTGGTAAGGTGGCTTCAAGGCAGAAAGTGGGAGACAGACCTGCTGAATGTCTTCACTTGAAGTCGCTGGAGGAACTGGTAAGGTGGCTTCAAGGCAGAAAGTGGGAGGCAGACCTGCTGAATGTCTTCACTTGAAGTCGCTGGAGGAACTGGTAAGGTGGCTTCAAGGCAGAAAGTGGGAAACAGACCTGCTGAATGTCTTCACTTGAAGTCGCTGGAGGAACTGGTAAGGTGGCTTCAAGGCAGAAAGTGGGAGGCAGACCTGCTGAATGTCTTCACTTGAATTAGTCGGAAGCCAGACTGTGAAACAGAGGACGGAGCCGACCTGTTCAGACTCCTCACTTGTACGCACGGAAAGGTGGGATTAAGGCAGACAGCGGACGCTCGAACCTGGAATTTTAAGCACTTGACTTGGCTGCGGAATACAGGACGGAACCGGACCAACTGACCTGCTCAGGCATGTGTATTTGTGTGTGTGTGTGTGTATGTGTGTGTGTTTCTGTGTGTTTGTGTGTGTGTGTGTGTGAATGTGTGTGTTTCTGTGTGTGTGTGTGTGTGTGTTGTGTGTGTGTGCGTGTGTGTTTGACATATCTAAACGATACAAACTTGGTCTTGATGACAGACTGTGAAACAGAGGATGGAACCAACCTGTTCAGACTCCTCACTTGTACGCACGGAAAGGTGGGATTGAGGCAGACAGCGGACGCTCGAACCTGGAATTTTAAGCACTTGACTTGGCTGCGGAATACAGGACGGAACCGGACCAACTGACCTGCTCAGGCATGTGTATTTGTGTGTGTGTGTGTGTGTGTATGTGTGTGTGTTTCTGTGTGTTTGTGTGTGTGTGTGTGTGAATGTGTGTGTGTTTCTGTGTGTGTGTGTGTGTGTGTGTGTGTGTGTAAAAAATGAAAACACTGCTGTAAGGTAACACATCTGTATTTTACAGGTAGGACACATCTAAACGATACAAACTTGGTCTTGATGACAGACTGTGAATGTGCATGGACGTGAAGCATTTGACGGGAGACCTCGAGCAGCTGTTGGAGAAATGGGTTGTTTTGTTGTTTTCTTATTAAATTTATATGTCCAGTTTTTAAACTCGGAACAAGCAAGGTATGCAGACCTGGACATGCAGGTTGTACAAATGGATCAGATGTTTTAATTCATGGTGGAATGAGTGGGAAAACTAACTGTGTCTGTAGTGAATCTTTCTGACGGGCATATGAGTGTACGCAAAGATGCCAGATCTCGCCAAGCAAAACTAAACTTTGTTATTAATCAAATAAATTGAAGAATCATGGATATACAATCAGATTTTATTTAAATTGTTTTTTAATATTTCTTAATTAATCTGAACTCAGGTTTTGGTTATTTGTTTGAATGTTTTAGAAAAGGAGTTATTATTATTATTATTATTATTATTATTATTTTGTTTATTTATTTATTTTTTTGTTTTAATATTTAATCATATCAAAATATACCTATTTGTATCAAAATGTATTTGTCTAATTTGCTACAATTTAGCCATATATTAACCTTTTAATTAACGGTTCTATTTTTTAAAATCTTCAGAACATGAAATATGTATTATAATTTTCTGCAAGTGTAAATACATACATTTAATTCTGTCTGTGAGGAAATGTAAAATTATACTATTTAGAATGTTCTGAATAGGAATGTGTGAATAAAATGTGAAAAAAAATAACTCAATATGTTCTTCCTGAAATGTACGCAGCAAACACACAGAAACATATTTCATATATCAATTCATGTCTTTTGTTTATTGAGACTATTGAAGTAAAGATTAATAAAGCGTAACTTTTATATTACTGACTGTCACGCAGAAAGAAAACAGAAATAATAGCGAATAAAAAACACCAAAAGAATAACGTTAGGAACAACGCCGGTATATATATATATATATATATATATATATATATACACACACACACACACATACATAATACATAATTTAAAATGTATTTGTGATGTGATTTCATATCATTAAATTTATTATTATCATTTTGTGTTTTGCTGTTTTATACTGTGGCTTTTTAAACTTATATTATTTTCAGTTGTTGTTATTATCAGTGTTACTTTTTCATTATCTGTATTATTGTTGTTGTTGTTGTTTGTTGTTGTTGGTGTTGTTAGGTAATTTTCAGTTTAGAAAATAAAGGTTGACTACAGTTAACAATATCCTGAATTCAGAAACAAAAAATATAAATTAGTCTGAGTTTGACCAACTACTCGGAGCGAGTTTTTACAGTGTTAACAGTTACTAATTGTTAGTAACTTTCTCCACCTTACAAAGAAAAATTAAACCGTTAGTTAACTGAGTCAAACCTGAAATTATAGCTCGACCAACTCATTTATCATTATTATTACTATGACCGTTGCTGTTGTTGTTACGAGAGGCTGAGAAATACAGTTAATGTTATAACCGTCTCATTAGCTTAAACAATAAAACAATAAAATTCTCTGTGCTTGCAAGTTATTATTTTATTGTTTTGCGGAGACCGTCACGGATCGTAAGAAAACAACAATGACTAAATATCTTAGGCTGCTGTTTTATCATCTGGTTACGTGATAATAGCGAATTACTTGGTCAAACATTACAGCCGGTAGCTCAGTATCTCAGTGGGTTTTACGACTCCAGAGATCTTGAAGGATGACTGGGGTCAGAGAAGAAATTTGAAATTTGAAATGTGACTATCACGATGTGTAAGGCATTCAGTTAGTCGACAAAGTATACTGCGTACGAGTTCCACTCCTCTTGCATAGGTGTAATAATATATAGCGTTACTATATTTTCATCAACCAAAGACAGTACAATAGAAATCTGTATTCACTATGACTATACGTCTTTATTTATTCCGACTGCCAAATCAAGTTGAATCAGTCCCTTGCTCCAACTAACTCGAGCGTGCATACAGAAGAAAAGACGAAACATGCTGTGTAACTTTGGGCTTTAAAAGACGAGTTTACAGATATCACTGAGGTATCCAGTTTAGTAGCTAATCACTTTTTTGAGATATCAGTTACTATGTGTTGTTGTTTGTACGTAGCAGTAGTATTTATAGTTGACTTTTATTAGTAGATAGAAAGATATTAGTTTCAGAACGCGATATTATTTCACCTGATACAGCTTAACAAATCATATTACAACACACGTATTGTCTGTTTTTCTTTTAATTTATTTATTTATTTATTTATTATTTGTTTGTTTGTTTTTTTAAAAGCTAATTTATCAAATATATATTTACATATAAAATAAAACATTAAAAAAAAAAAAAGATTCGAAGGTTTTCGTTAAAATGACGTTCTCTTTCAGAACTGATTTACTTTTACCAAAAATCTATAAATTGTCAGTTTGTGCTGAATGAAGACACGCTTCAGGTTAACTGACATTTAAATCTGCACAAAAGTTGGACTAACCTAAACCTAACCAAAACCTAACCAAAATGCTAACCATACTGAAACTCCTCATATGATTTTCCAGGTCTTGCAGATTTTTCGGCTAACCCTGGGCATAAACCTTACTCATAACAGTGTGATAAAATTAAGGATGTTTTGAAATAAATCTAACCAAATCATTTCCTATCACGTAACAATGTTTCCAAATAAACTAAAGAAAACATATTTTGATAAATGTATATTTAAATCAGCTAACTTTAACCCACATTGAAAAATTTACTAAAATAACTTTATTTTTTTTCCGCAATATTTAAATCACAACATGTTTTATAATGCATTTAACATTTCTATAAGCAGTAAAAAATTTAAAAACTGGACTTCATTTGTATCAGGAACTGAAGTTTCCATTAATTAATACTGAATATCAATTAGTTTTAGTCATAATAATTATAAGCTTCTCAGAGTTATAGCCTTTGTTTATATAAAAATGTGTTCTCAAGCCAGTCAGTCAATGAATTCATCTTTATTCATTTCACTTCCATCATTAATTCCAGTTTAATCATTCCGTCAACAAGAGATAACGTTCTTCAGACGATCTAGTACACACTCCAGTTGTTTCATTTCTTTGTCGCTGTTTTCTGAACTTGATCTTTTCCATCTTCTTGTTTGTTACAAGCCAGTCTGTTATATGTAACATGGATAACGATACATCATCTGACCAGTCTGTTACATATAATATAGACAGTGTTACATCACAGGACCAATCGGATACATGTAATATTGACATCCTTTTTTTCTGGGGGTCGCTTTTTTTTTCTTTTTTCTTTTTTGTTTAAATCTTTAATTAATTAATTAATTAATTTGATCATTCTACTGTTTGTAATGAATTCTTAATTCATAACAAAATAATATATATCCAAAAAAAAAAAAAAATAATTAATTAAAATATAAAAAATAATATTATGTTTCTGAAATCAGGATAAAAAGATCTACAGTTATAATTAACTGTAGTCAACCTTTATTTCCTAAACTTATAATTACTTTTGAGTACCTAACAACACCGCCAACAACAAACAACAACAACAACAACAATAATATAGACAACTTGCAAGTACAAAGAATTTTATTGTTGCTGTTGTTGTATACACACTTTAAAACAATGAGACTGTTATAACCTTAACTGTATTTCTCAGCCTCTCGTAACAACAACAGCGACGGTCATAGTAATAATAATGATAAATGAGTTGGACGAGCTATAATTTCTGAATTGACTCTGTTAACTAACGGTTTAATTTCTGCTATATTAGAAATAGCTGAATAATTATTTGTTATAAAAAAATAACGTACTGTTGTTAGTGAAATGAGAAAGATCTCGTCTCCCCATTCGGTATCGAATAAACAGTAAGGAACACTGTATAACACTGTATAACACTGTATAACGCTGTGTAACGCTGTATAACACTGTATAACGCTGTATAACGCTGTATAACGTTTGTAAGGTGGGGAAAGTTACTAACAATTAGTAATTGTTAACAGTGTAACAACTCGCTCCGAGTAGTTGGCCAAACTCAGACTCATTTATTTTGTTAATAATTCTGTGTGTGTGTGTGTGTGTGTGTGTGTGTGTGTGTGTGTGTGTGTGTGTGTGTGTGTTTATTTTTGTTTTATTTTAAAAAATCCATAACTTTCGAACAATTTGACTCACAATTTTAAATATTATGTTTCTGAAATCAGGATAAAAAGATTTAAACTTATAGTTAACTGTAGTTAAAATTACTTTTGAGTACCTAACAACACCGCCAACAACAAACAAACAACAACAACAACAATAATATAGATAAAGAAAAAGTAACGCTGATAATAACAATAACAGAAAAATAAATAAGTTTAAAAAGCTATGACACAATAAAACAGAAACAAAATTTAAAATAATAAATTTAACGATATGAAATCATATCACATATAAACTTTAAATATGTGTGTGTGTGTGTGTGTGTATGTGTTAATGTCGCCGTCGTTGCCGTTGTACCGGCGTTGTTCCTAACGTTATTCCAGTACACTTCATTCTTCCTTTTGGTTTTTTATTCGTTAATATTGTTGCTTTCTTTCCATGTCCAATTTATACTAAAATATATTATTATTATCTGTGCTAATGCCGCCGTCGTTGCCGTCGTAACGTTCTCGTTATTATCTGCCCGAGACAGATACACATTTACAACTTAGAGGAATCCGCGTGACAGTCAGTAATATAAAAATTACGCTTTATTAATCTTGATTCAGTAGTCTCAATAAACAAAAGACATGAACTGATATGTGGAATGTGTTTCTATTAGTTTGCTGCGTACATTTCAGTAAAAAAATATTGAGTCATTTTTTCACATTCACAGTTTATAAAAGGAGGATTTTATTTTAATATGATTAAATAATTTTCATATGATTAAATAAACAAATTTCCATCTTAATCAAATAACGTCCATAAAATACTCAACTATTTATTTTGGGATATTTTCCTTCTATGTTTTCTCGGTGATAATATTAAGACAAACCCTTGATTTTAGAATTAATGCTTGGTCTTTAATCAGAAAACTGATATTATAACAATAAGTTGAAAAAAAAAAAAAAAAAAAAAAAAAATAAAAATAAAAATAATAATAATAATAATAATAATAATAATAATAATAATAATAATAATAATAATAATAATAATAATAAAATCCAGAAATAGATAAAGATTAGGAAAAATAACTATAAATAAATATCTCAGTTTTTCAAGAAGTGCAAAATACGTCCATGCAGATACACAGTCTGTCATCAAGACCAAATTTGTATAAGTTTGATGTCAAACCTGTAAAATACAGATGTGTTACTTTACAGAAGTGTTTTCATTTTTTCACCCACACAGACACAGCGAAACACACACACAGTCACACACATGCACACACACAGTCACACACAGACACACACACACACAACTCACACACACACAAACACACACACACACACAGACACACACACACAAACACACACACACACACACACACACACACACACACACACACACACAGTCACACACAGACACACACACACACCGAAACACACACACACACACACACACACACACACACACACTCACACACACACACACACACACACACACACACCGAAAAACACACACGTGCCTGAGCAGGTCAGTTGGTCCGGTTCCATCCTATTCCGCAACCAAGTCAAGTGCTTCAAACTCCAGGTCCGACAAGACAGTTCAAGACAGGGCCTCAGTATCACTTTCACTTTTCATAAACTCTAAAATGATCATTAACAAATAAAAGAAAACCTCTCAGTATGTCTTGATGTTAAGCAATACCTATACTTTTGTTTTATTATTATTATTTTTTTTATTATTATTTTTTTTTATGAATTTACCAGTCCTCTGATCAAAAACAGTTCTAGGCCTCAGAAAAAGGAAATATTTTATTATCAACGGCTTCAAGGTCATATTTATAATAATGTTGAGCTGTTAACGTAAGATAGAAGCTTTATATCTCCGCTACACATCTAAATACCAGTATGTTCTTTATACGAAATATTAATTTTAAAATTATAATCTAGCCATTAAAATTTAATTTTTAAAATGCTGTGTATAATTATCAATGAAAATTAGGATTTCTTCGGCAATGTTATTAGGTATTGAACTCAGTACACTGATAGTAAAAGTGAAGCGGTAATATTAACACAGTACACTGAAAAACAAGAACAGTTCTAATCAAACTAACAGAATGGCGTCAAACATCTATAGGAAGCTTCCGTTTTTAATGAAAAATAACTTAAATTTAAAAAATATATTAAAAACGATATTGTTGACTATTAGAGGAGTGACAAATATGTATTCTGCTCCACTGATTTATTTATATATACTGGTGGAGAGGTTATAATGTGTAATAAGGAATATAAAATATATTACACTATTCAACTTGCGCTGATGAATGTAATGAAAAAATAAAAAAATAAAATAACATGATAATCATGTTTGTTCTCAGCTAATTAGTACAAACTGTCGTGAAATGTTTAAATGTAACCTGTACAATATTAATAAAATATCAGATTAATATTTCTCAACATATTTACCTACAAACTGTAAATATCACCGCTGAACCACCAATTCAATCTCACCTTTTTCTTCTTACAGGTAATAATTCTCACCTTTTTCATTTTACAGGTAATTAAGCTGCTTATTTTCATAACGACGATGTGTTAATATTAACGCCACACCTCT
The DNA here is from genome assembly GCA_012295275.1 of Chrysomallon squamiferum. Classification (NCBI taxonomy): domain Eukaryota; kingdom Metazoa; phylum Mollusca; class Gastropoda; order Neomphalida; family Peltospiridae; genus Chrysomallon; species Chrysomallon squamiferum. The sequence continues at coordinate 7,589,577 of CM022677.1, forward strand.
GTTGAGACACTAGTGAGATCTGATATAGATAGTGATGGCGGCGTTAAAACTGCAAGTGTTATTTTCATAAGGTCGTATGAAGTTAAACAGGTATGTATTTAAAATGTATTTTACACTTGAAATATTAGCAAATAATTAATTATATATGAAGTGATATTTATCTTAATATTTCTAGTTGAGATGTCCAGTGAATATTCAGGAATTAAATATAGCAGCCAGATAAAAATGACATTTCATTAGCAACTGATATATTAATGTGGTATTTCTCAACGGAATTTGTGTTGTTTTTACTATATCAGGTCAGAATAATGTGTTACTCAGCAAAAATGACGTAGTGTTTTTGTTAAGACAATGCACTGTTTACACTGATAATTTTAGGCTGATATATTTTTGCACGTCAGCACAGTTTAAATAGTGTTAGATGTTATTAGCTTGATCCACAGAATATATTTAATGGCATCCTTAAAGATAACAGTGGATTCTTTAATAGTCGTGTCATTCTGATTGAGGCACATCATGTGATCCAGAAAAAATGTCTATATTTTTCTTTTTCTTTTATCATGACAGATCCAAAATCTGCTAAAATTCGGTCAGTTGAAGTCTGTCAAATTTAATTAATAAAAGTTAAAAATTATCAAATTTGAATTGACGTTTTATTTACTTCCAGAAATAATATTATTAATCTGAAATTCATCAGAATTTTGAGGTGTGTATTAAACAATTTTTATTAGGTATATATTTGTTTCACAAGCATTATTAAAATTAGAAATAATTTTTATTACTAAAGAATTAGAACGTTTGTGAAGGGAGACAACTGTAACAGAGCATTACCTACAACGTCATTTAACGATGCGAAATCTTTCATAGGAAAAAAAAAGGAACAAGATATTGTTATACTTGGGATATACATTATTGTGTATACAAAATATGATCGAAAATAGAAAAAAAGAGTGGGATTCAACGAAATCGTATCTGTTGATACAGCAGAAGAAATCGTTTTCGCAGAAAAACAAAATATGGTTAAAAGAAAAAAGTAAATGACAATTTTAAATAATAGCAATAATAATACAACGAGCTCGCTGTCTGTGACAATAGCATTGTTATTATAATCTGTTTTAATAATATTACAGAATACAACTAAATAAACTAATTTTTTTCAGAAATTGTCAATGAAAGTGGTAAATAAATAAATAAATAATGGAAAAAAAAAGGCTAAAAGATAAATATCGTTTGTAATAGAAACGGTGTAGCAGCCAGTGCGGTATCTTTCCATCAGCCTCAAAACAATTGTTAATGAATAACGATATATTATTATTATGTGTG
>CM022677.1:7593399-7641221 GCA_012295275.1 Chrysomallon squamiferum
TTTGTTCCTTTATTTATTTCATTTGATTTAAATTTTTTTTTTTTTTTTTTTTTTTTTTCCCTCTGTATTAGTTTCGTAAAAATGCGGGATGATTGCCGGTCTTTACGGATTTACTGTTGTATTTGACGTTTGAAGAATTTTATTCAGAATTGATGTAATCGCATTATCAGCCAACAAAGAAGTTGCTTAAAACATTACAGGAGACAGGTATTACTATTTATTATTATTGTTGTTAATGTGTTTGGATTTTTTTGGTTTTATTTAATTATGATTTAAAAGTCATACCACATGATGGCAGCCATCTTATTCGGGAACAATAATTATTTATTTATTTATTTATTTATTATATATTTTTTTCAAATAACGACTCTCGATTATAAATAAAATTCACCAGTGGTTGTACTAATGTGAACAGCATACACAACATCATATAAACAAGAAATCATGACTAATAAAACAATTAAAAAAAATACTAATTTTCTTTGACAGGTTGTTTTCTGCCAGGTTATTTATGATTTAGTATTTTTAAAGATTTATGTAAAATTGCTGACTTGCTCTATATATTATTAAACATATTTAAATTATTTTTTAACCGTATTAAAGGTTATAATAGGTGGGGCCCTAAATGCTTTCATATTATTAAAGCTAAATAACTGTATAACTCTGTTAACATTAAAAACTAATAAATTTGAATAAATATTTAAAAAAAATATGACCAGTTTATTTTGATATGCAGATACAGTAAAATATTAATAGAATTATTTGTTATAATAAATATTTAACACACACACACACACACACACACACACACACACACGCATAATTCATAACCATAAACAAAAAAGATATTAATACACTGTACAATCTCCATGCACAAAACATTACTAAAATTATTCTTTTTTGAAGCAGGTGTCTTGTGCAGATAATATGACTAATACTAAGACATCCAAAACTATTTACCTCTGTATCTATGGATAATATACCTGGCTGACATTATTTGTTTCATCAAGCATATATGTATTACAACATGTTAAATTCATTCAGTATAAACCTATGAATGTACAAGGTCTGAGTTCTGCCGAGTAGTGGCAAAGCCGACCTAAAAGCACACACAAAGAAATGAAGAATATTGACATTCAGAATGCCAGGCAGGACACTCCTCACATTCCACATTGACACAGGCAATGGAAGATGGTGATATGGACATTGACATTCATGTTCGGCAGGAAACTGCTGCAATTCCATATGGTGCTCTCCAAAACTGTGGCACTGCTAAGTCAGTTTCAAATCCTGTGCTGCCAAGGCCTGCACCTTTTGTCACTGTAACTGATTGGAAAACTCACCTGGAGCCCTTTACATTATCATTTACTCAGAATTTCCTGCCACTGAGCATGGTCCCCAAAATAATAGAATATGCTAAAGAAATTGCTAGAGGTAAAAAGGCAATGGATGCCCTATCATGCAAGCGTGAAGGACTTGGTACTTTGTCTCATAGTAGCCTACTGAATGACCTTAAACAAAGTTTCTTTTCGATGAACATGGACAACAACAAAACAGTGCTCTCTACATTAGTTAGCTACTTCTCTGAGTCACAGCAAGAGGCTGTAGTCAAACACTTCGAGTCTGAACACATGACAGTTGTGAATGCCCAGAAACTTCTGGATTTTGTCTTGAAAACTTTTGAGAGGTACCAAATTCCAGTAACAAACCTAATATTCAATTTGTCACATTCTACAAATTATATGAGAGGAAAACATGCCCAGATATACGTGAGTCATTCCAAGAGGTATGCTTCATTCTTGGAATAAGCTACACAATGCTTGCCTAATAAGTTGCACATCGGTGGCTATGTGCATGTGATGTGCTGACAAAGAACTTGCCAATGCTGAATGCATTCCGACTCATCTATTTTGACTGAGTACCTACTAGTGGTGGCCTGAAAGTTGTTTATACCCCAGTTGTTGCAAAACTCCTTTCAAAAGTCTCCATGGAAGGAAGGCAAAGGATCTATAGCATCATAAATAATATGAAGCAGAAGAACCTGACACAGGATGGAAAAAGCCTCAAGGAGAGGATTGTGACCAGGGTTCTCTATAAATATGAACAAACAATGTTGAACTTAAATTTATGCTCAGTCCTACCACCCAGGTTCAAATCTATGATCCTCATGTATGAACTAAAGCAAGTAATGATACATAGGTTACATGATGGGATGGTTGACCTCTTCAGTCACTTCTTAGCATGTTTCCTGAAGCATAAGGTCATCAGAGATACTAATTTCAAACAGTTGAAGAGAATTGATGTAGAAGATGAGGCAAATCACCTCCCCATCCAGTCCGTATTCATTGGATCAGCCACACAGTTCATTGTTGATGCAGTGAAGAAGAAACCTATCCAAAGAAAGGAGGCAGTTGAATTCATGGAAAAAGGGAAGAAAGCACTTAGTCTCCTCTAAATACATGCAGCAGAAGCTCCCCTTGGAGAATGTGTTGCTTCTGTGTGTGTCATCCCTAGATCCCAAAATTCAGGGACAATCTATGGCATGTGGTGCATTGGAAAAATTGAACGTCTTCATGCCCACTGTGTTACAAAATGAAGACTATGACACTTACCTGTTGGAGGCATCTCATTTGCAAATTGATCCAAGACCTACCACAAGCAGAAGTTGATGGAAAGCCTGTTCAGTTAGACCATTGGTGGTTTAAAATGTTTGGGAGGTATCCCATATTGGCTAAAATAGTCAAGGCATGTGAAAGACATTGTCAAACCCTTTTAGAAATGGCCACCTACTATGCAATGCAGAGTGTCCGATATGATCTTTCTGCCTGGCATACCATCTCCATCCAGGCATTCCATTGCGATGACATCCTCAGAACTGCTGTAGACCAGAGTATGGTTTACACTAAAACTTCTGTTGCTAGGTACAAGAATAAGCTTGAACAAGCTAAGCTGGAGCTTGAACAAAAAGCCAGAAGGCTCGAGTTGAATCACAAGGCAAAACCAGTGAACAGAAGTGTAGGTGGTAAAACAACCTTGGTGCACAGAACTGCTAAAAAAATAAAAAACTGATTTTAAAAAATCATTGCGAGGGCGGATGCCCCCCTCACCAACCCACTAGCGACAGCTTATTGGTTCCATAAATTTTATAAAAATATTTTCATTATTTTTTTTGTCAGGCTGTTCTCATCTATGCCAGTGCATCATGAAATGCATCACACAAATCCAGGCCATTTTCCAGAGAAGGCATACAAGAGACTAATGAAACATCATCCAAGGAACAGTCTGGTGTCAGGTAATGTCAGGCCTGTGTTAGAATGTTTTCAGAAACCTCTCAACAGTGGCAGGGTATGTTTTGTTAGTTTGTGTGTGTGTGAGAGAGAGAGGGATAAATATTGCATCATGAATGATAATATTACCAAAAAATACCATTTATCAGACCGATAAAAAAAATATATAAATAAAGTATCATGTTCATGTTGGAATTACCAAAAGCTTTGTTTATCATTGATGTTAAATATTTTAGGTCATGGCAGGATTGTTCATTGCTGTCTAGAAAGGGCATTTACGTTACGGAGAAGGATGAATCAGCTGTACAGACACTGCAGACTGCACAGTTCCAAGTAGTAAGTTTTTTTATCTTAGTTTTATTTCTCAGCAAGTAAAATAAGTTTTATAGTACCATCTCTTTAGTGATTGTAAAATATATAATAATAATAATCATTTATTTTGTACTGTTTTGTTAATTATTTAAACTATTAACATTACCATCATTATCATTATAATGAGTATACAAAGTACATCAAAAATAACCCACACCCCTTTGTGTCTGAATAATCCAGTAACTGGTACCAGTAAAATTTAAATTTTAATAATAACAGAAACATTATTATTTATTTTTATTTTTTTCAGAATGCACATACAGCTCTGATTGATGTGCTGATATTGGCCAGTGAAGTTGTTTCAGTAGAAGGTGCTGTCCAGCACTGAGGAAAAAGTTCGTACTGCTGCCACTGGAAAAGAGAAAAAACAAAAACTGAACAGGTGAATTTGAGTTTGTTTTCTTATGTATTTCTCATGATTTTGTAACATACATTAGAATCTTGTAACACACTGTAAGCTGGAAACAATTTTGAGTTTCTTAATTGTGGCTAATCCACCTTTACTTCCAAAATTGCTAAAATGTCATCTTGTTTTGCAAACTTAATTGTGCAATCTGAAAATAAATCTCTTTCTGGTTTTCCAGGTAATTTTGAGAAAAAAAGCCTGAAGATGCCAAATTCTTCTGATACTCTTACTAGCCAGTCGGAGCAAGTCAATAAAACAGAGAACTGTTCTGAAGTAAGTGGTATCGATATGTTTTATAATAATAAATAATAGTAATGTGTTTAAGTACACATGTACATTACATATGAATGCAGGGCTTGTAATGGCCAATGGCCAATGGCCAAATGATACCAAAGTTCTGTTTGGGTGACTGGAATGTTAAAATATTATTTGGGTAATCTTTTTTTTTTCTATAAGTTATAAAACAAGAGCCACTATTAATAATTTGATGGCAATATTTATTCACAGTGTTAGTTAAAATGGTAGAATTCTATTTTTAAAAGTTATTTTTGCTTCTTCTGAATGTTACCATCATATCCAGATAAAAAAGTCAATATTAAAACATTGTTCAAGTATAATTCATTGATAATTTATAATAATTTTCCATGACTGAAATATTTCTTCCCAAAGATTTTATTGTGCAAATTAATCATATGCTCCTAGCCTGGAATAGGTAAGAAATAGTCAATGAAATAATGGTAAGATTTAGATAATAATTTATTATTATTGTATCTACAGGAAAGACATGATTCTGGAATCGTTTTCAGTTATAAAAATATGGAGAAGAATATAAAGGTTACTTCAAACAGTTGAGATATCTACTGATATAGACTAACATGGATTTTTCTTTCGAAAGCAGTTTCCAGACAGAGGAGTTGTTGACACTACACATCAGTGTTGACTGATTGTTCTTCAGTAGTTAACAGTGGATGATTCTTGGTTATTATGGAATGGAACAAAAAACTTCCACTATAATGACTAAGGACACTGCAAAAGCTCTCTATGGTTCTACATTACAAATTAGTGCAGAAAAAATGAAAAGATGTGGAGCAATGATATTTACAGATAGCCAACAGGCTTAATGTTGTTTTCATAAAGAATATTAGCACTTAACTTGAGAGCAACCATAAGGGATTTAAAGGAAAGGAGAGATGATTGACGAGATATGAGACTGACAGCCTGATGGGAAGTTAACAGGTAAAGAGATACACAGGAAGATAAACAGAAAGAAAGAGAGAGATACTGATAAACTAATAGACAGTTAGATCAGTAGAAGTTAACAAGTGAATTGATAGATGTAGATGAATTTAGGCTGATAGACAAACATGACAATATCTATTTATCTATTCTGTGTTTTCTTCTTTCTGTCGTGTGTGTGTGTATGCCAAGCTGAGAGTGTAGACATACAGATATATACATAAATCATACAGGTTGTAATGCAGGCATAGTTAGTTATGTATGTAGGTAGTTTGACAGGGAATTAGATTGATAGATGGTTATTGATCTGTCGTAATGTGGTTAGATAAACAAATAGTTATGTAGATCAGTAGTTCAGTAGGTTGATATGTAGATATATGTAGATCATTATGCAGCAGACAGACAGATTGGTGTAGAGAAGTATGGATGGTAATGTGGAAGACTGAATATATATATATATATATATACATACACAGGTGTAGGTATGAATCAGTTGGAGCAGGGAATATCTATATAGATAAACTGATAACATAAAGATAGATATCCAGAGATAAATACATAGGCTATATAGACAGATATACAGAGGTAATACAGATAGATTATATAAGATAGATATATGGAAAGATTCAGAGGTTTGAAGTAGTATGTAGTTAGATCTACAAATATTTACTGAAAAATAGACATATAAGCTAGAGAGATAAACTGATAGGAAGGTAGATATGTAGTATGTCACTAGTTCAGTAGATTGATTTGTAGAGAGACTGACAAACATATATACACATATGCATTAAATAATGTGTGTGTACACTCATACAAACACTGACACCTGTATAGGAATGATAATGTATTTGTGTGTTTAGGAAGTGACCAGTATGTATATCTATATTAAAGGATGAATAACTATACATATATGTGTGTAAAACAGGGTGGATATATGGTAAAATGTAAAATGGGCACAAGAAAGGTAGCTTGATAGACAGAAGAAAGGTAGATAAATTACTAGAAAGATAGATAGATGCAAGAAGGTAAGAAAGACTGAGTCTGTTGTTTGTGTGTTAGAGAGAGTTTTGGTTATGTACATGAGATAAATAGAAAAATGAATAAATATATTGATAACTAGATAGACGGATTGATAAATAGATAGGAAGCTAGGTAGGTAGGTAGATAGATAGACAGAGACACACATTTGAATAGAGATACAAAGACAGATAGAGAGGGGGATAGGTAAGTGTGGAGTCTTGATGTGTATGTGTGTTTGCTAGAGAGTATTGCTGTATGGCAGTGTTAAAGGAGGATTGTGAGTTTGTGTAATAAAAAGTATTTAAATATGTGCATATATAGGTTCATAATCATGAGTATATGTGTATGAATATACTGTAATGTAGTTAGAGGATTGGTATGTAAATGAATGTGTAAATGAAAGTATGTTTATATTTGAGTATATCTGTTAAAAAAAGGCTAGATATAGATAGTTAGATATATTGAGAGAGAGACTGATATGTAGGTGTGGTTATATGTTTTTGTGTGTTACAGAGAGAGAACAGGTTTGACCTCTGTATATGACACTGAGAAGTATGCCCTGTATGATTTTTCAGTGAATGACATAGATGAATAGAGATAATTATATATCTGTATATAGATATAGAGATAGAGATAGATAAGATTGACAGATGAGAGATAGATATGTGAGATAGGTGCATATATATATATATATCTTTATTAAACAGAGAAAGGATGGGTCAATAAATAAGTGTGAACAAGATTGTGTTTATGCTGTTTATTTATTTAAGATAGATTAGATATAGAATTGCAGGTAGATTTACTTAGAGACAGACATGTGTAAGAATATACTGAGTATTTATTTTTGTGAGGGTTAGAAAGAGGTGATGTGTGAATAAGAATGTGTTTATATTTGTTAGGTAAGCTATGTCTGCAAATGTGAAAGCTGGAGTGCATATGTAAAAAAGAGTATTTCTCTTTGTGAGCAAGATAGAGAATACATGTATGTTCAAAAAGGAGTGTTCTTTGTATAAAACACCCATTCTTTCTAAAAATAAACAAATGTTTTTCAAAAATACTCTGAAATACATACACTTCTGTATATACTCTGTTCTCTTGTCTTTCTATCTATATATAGAAAGGGCTTTCAAATTACTGCCACTGTATTCAAAATTGGAAAACGTAGCAATATCCTAAGTATCCACATTCTCTCTTACACACAGACACGTAATATTACAGAGCCATACATGTTTACACACCACATCTTTTACATTGACATATATCTTTCTATCTTTCTGTCTCTGTCTACCTATGTATCTATCTACAATACATATGCACTCTCAAAAACACAGAGAAAACACACAAAACCACACATGATATAACCATTCTTTCTAACTCATAAACACATATTCCCACAGTTTCTTGCTCAAATACTCAAATCAACCTATCAGACATGTTCATCATTTCATATTCACTCTCTAAAAAATATCTCTTTCACACACACACACACACACACACATGTATAGCTAACACCACATGTATATAGTCACACTTTATAATATACCCCACATTACCATTGTACAGTTGCTTACTCATGTCTCTTAATCTGTTTGTCTTGGTATTTCTATATCTATGAGTATGCTCCTCTGTGGCTTCCTATTTATCTTTGTTCCTTTCTAACAATCTATTTATCTGTCTACAAATAATCTGTCAGCCTGTCTAAGTTTTAATCTATCAAACTCTCTCTACCTCTGAGTCTCTCTGTCTCACTCATCTCCTGCATGCATAACAACTTTCAAAATCCATATGTATCTTTCTGTTTGTCTGTCCATTTATAACCCATACAAAAGTACACTCTCTCTCTCTCTCTCTCTCTCTCTCTCTCTCTCTCTCTCTCTCTCTCTCTCTCTCTCTCTCTCTCTCTCTCTCTCTCTCTCTCTCTCTCTCTCTCTCTCTCTCTCTCTCTCTCTCTCTCTCTCTCTCTCTCTCTCTCTCTCTCTCTCTCCATATCAATATACATTATAAGATTTCAGTTTATTGTGAATGAAACTGGATGTTTGAAGAAAAGTTGCAGATTGTTCAGGGTTAGTTTTCACATTCATTATACATTTTATCTTACCCTTTTAATACATATTTCAATTAACATTGCCATCATTGCTTTCTTAGTGTGCACATCTTATATTGAAATATGTTACTCTTATTAGAATTAATGTAAGTTTTCTTTATTAATTTGAGTGTTTTAATAACTATTATTCTTACTTACTTAGTGTCACATTAAAGTATAGTATTACTATTTCTGTTAATGTCGCTGTCATTGCTGTTGTATCTCCATTTTTCTTAAGGTTCACTTGTCATTATTCTTTTTCACTTGTTATTAATATTATCCTTGCGTTTTTAGTGTGCACCTGCTATTTCAAAATATGTTATTCTATTTCTGTTAACGTCCCCATCGTTGCGTCACATCTGTGTTCTCCTCGATCTTATTTGTGTACTTTTACTTATTCTCTTTCTATTAATTCTTAGACTCACTTTCAGTGATAATTAAAATATTTTATTAGTATTTCTATTAAGGCTGCCTTTGTTGTGATCCTACCAGCATTGTTCCTAGTGTTACTCGTGTATTTCTCCTTATTATCTAGCACTTTAAAAAAAAAAAATATTATTCTTATTTCTATTAACATCGCCATCGTTGTTTTCTTAGAGTGCACATCCTCTGTTAAAATAAATTAATCTTATTAGAATTAATGTTGTGTACTTCGCTTTATTATTTTCAGTGTTTTAGTAACTATTATTCTTTCTTTCTGACAGATGCATCCTACATTTAAATATATTACTATTAATATTGCTGACATTGCTTCTAACTTCATTGTTCTTAACGTTTTGGTGTACTTCTATCTTTTGTTTTTCTTACTTTTGACAGAGTGCATCCTGTCTCAAGTTAATGTAGTTCTACTTATTGTGTTGTGCTTTCTATTGTTAGTCTCACTTTCAGTGTGCACATCCTGTCTCAAGTTAATGTAGTTCTACTTATTGTGTTGTGCTTTCTATTGTTAGTTAGTCTCACTTTCAGTGTGCACATCCTGTCTCAAGTTAAAGGTGTAGTTCTACTTATTGTGTTGTGCTTTCTGTTGTTAGTCTCACTTTCAGTGTGCACATCCTGTCTCAAGTTAATGTAGTTCTACTTACTGTGTTGTTCTTTCTATTGTTAGTTAGTCTCACTTTCAGTGTGCACATCCTGTCTCAAGTTCAAGGTGTAGTTCTACTTATTGTGTTGTGCTTTCTGTTGTTAGTCTCACTTTCAGTGTGCACATCCTGTCTCAAGTTAATGTAGTTCTACTTATTGTGTTGTTCTTTCTATTGTTAGTCTCACTTTCAGTGTGTGCATCCTGTCTCCAGTTAATGCTGTAGTTCTCCTTATTGTGTTGTGATTTCTATTGTTAGTTAGTCTCACTTTCAGTGTGCACATCCTGTCTCCAGTTAATGCTGTAGTTCTACTTATTGTGTTGTTCTTTCTATTGTTAGTTAGTCTCACTTTCAGTGTGTGCATCCTGTCTCCAGTTAATGCTGTAGTTCTACTTATTGTGTTGTGATTTCTATTGTTAGTTAGTCTCACTTTCAGTGTGCACATCCTGTCTCAAGTTAATGGTGTAGTTCTACTTATTGTGTTGTGCTTTCTGTTGTTAGTTAGTCTCACTTTCAGTGTGCACATCCTGTCTCAAGTTAATGGTGTAGTTCTACTTATTGTGTTGTGCTTTCTGTTGTTAGTTAGTCTCACTTTCAGTGTGCACATCCTGTCTCAAGTTAATGGTGTAGTTCTACTTATTGTGTTGTGCTTTCTGTTGTTAGTTAGTCTCACTTTCAGTGTGCACATCCTGTCTCAAGTTAATGTGTAGTTCTACTTATTGTGTTGTGCTTTCTGTTGTTAGTTAGTCTCACTTTCAGTGTGCACATCCTGTCTCAAGTTAATGTAGTTCTACTTATTGTGTTGTGCTTTCTATTATTAGTTAGTCTCATTTTCAGTGTGTGCATCCTGTCTCAAGTTAGTGTGTAGTTCAAGTTAATGTAGTTTATTGTGTTGTGCTTTCTATTGTTAGTTAGTCTCATTTTTCAGTGTGCACATCCTGTCTCAAGTTAATGGTGTAGTTCTACTTATTGTGTTGTGCTTTCTATTATTTTAGTCTTATTGTGTTGTGCATCCTTTCTATTATTAATGTTAGTTCTTAGCTTTCTATTATTTTTAGTCTCATTTTCAGTGTGTGCATCCTGTCTCAAGTTAATGTGTAGTTCTACTTATTGTGTTGTGCTTTCTATTATTACTTAGTCTCATTTTCAGTGTGTGCATCCTGTCTCAAGTTAATGTGTAGTTCTACTTATTGTGTTGTGCTTTCTATTATTACTTAGTCTCATTTTTTTCAAGTGTAGTTGCATCCTGTCTCAAGTTAATGTGTAGTTCTCAAGTTAATGTAGTTACTTTGTGTTGTGCTTTCTATTGTTAGTTAGTCTCATTTTCAGTGTGCACATCCTGTCTCAAGTTAATGTAGTTCTACTTATTGTGTTGTGCTTTCTATTATTAGTTAGTCTCACTTTCAGTGTGCACATCCTGTCTCAAGTTAATGTAGTTCTACTTATTGTGTTGTGCTTTCTATTATTAGTTAGTCTCATTGTGTTGTGCTTAATATTATTAGTTAGTCTCATTTTCAGTGTGTGCATCCTCTATTGAAATAGATTATTATTATTAACATTAATGTCGGTGATGTCTGCATTGTATTCCTCTTTATTATTTTGCACTTTTTATTAACTATTATTCTTACTTTCTTAGTTGCACCCAATATCATTACCTTCATATCTGCATTAGAGTGTGTTTCCTATATTAAAGTATTTTATGGCATGTATTAATGTTATTTGTGTACTTCTCATTATTCTTTAGCACTTCCTATTAACTACCATTCTTATTTTTTTAGAGTGTGTTTCCTAAAGTATATTATTATTATTATTATTATTATTATTATTATTATTATTATTATTATTATTATTATTATTATTATTATTATTATTATTATTATTATTATTATTATTATTATTATTATTATTATTATTATTATTCTAAATCTTTCTTTCAGGTTTGATTTGTGGTGTTCTAGAGATCAGTGATCAGAAAGGGCAGGAGGCCCTATTGAGGTTAACATGTAATAGCAATTTATTCAACAAGGTAATATGAAGTTATATTGGTTTAATTATCAAAATTAAATAAAAATAAAATAAATAATAAATGAAATTATAATAGTAATTTTAATCATTATTTTGATCTCAGACTTTTTACATTATTAAACAATGTTATATGATTAATTAAACATGCTAAACATCATAAGTTTAAATCTTTGTAATAGTTTAAATTAATGATTCTGTATTTTATAATATCCATAGATTGTCCGGACACTGTATCAATAAAAAACATTTAGTTAAATTATGTTTTATTTAGAAATCTGGAAATGTATGCATACTCAATGTTTCTGTATATTTTGATAAAAAAAAAAATAATAAAGATAAAAATATTTTTTATTAAAAATTTATAAATACTGATCTCTGTACTGTTGTCAGCTTGCCATCACATGATTTTACATCAAGAACAAAATAACTAATATTTACTATTGCAGAATTCTCAGTATCCACACACACTTCAACATTAAACAATTAGTAAACAAATATTAATGTTTCTGTTTCTTTTTGAATAATATTTACTATTTTAGAATTCTCAGTGCCCACATATATTTCAACATGTCAAAGAGATTTCACAATGGTGTTGTTGTTGTGTGATGCTGATGTCAACACTCCCATCTATGTCAGCAAATACTACTGGGTAATGTAATTAGAACAATTTTACCATTTGAATTAGTTTGAACATTTAAATAAAGACTATTTTATTACCAGTATGAGAAATTTGAAATATAACAGAAGTGTCCCAATAGATTGTTCTGTATTATTAATTAAGCATAAGTACAAAGTATAAACAGTTAATAACACTATATTATTACACATCATTATTAACATGTTAAGTTATTAAGTACAGAGATAGAGCTAGTTAATAACAGTATACTGTTATAACTTTATTAACATGTTTGTTTATAAGTACTTACTCAGTAGACTGTGACAAAAACAAAACTGTAAACTATGAATTAATCTAACTACTGTTTAACTTGATAGTAAACTTGATTATCAAGTATTTTAGATTTGTGTTGTAAAATAGGGTTGAAACCAAGAACTAGAGTGGGTGTTTTGTCATCAGTGGTAGAAGTAGAAGAGCCTCAGTCAATAAAGGACAAGGAGAAGAAGTTTGCATGGAGCAGATTACAGTTAGCATACACAGAATTTGATAGATTTCAAGTTGATATTATTGTGATTATTCCAGTGAGCAGAAGAAAAAGTTAGAAAGAACAAATACTCTGATGTTAAAGTGAATACTTAACTGTATTTGCTAAAGATTTGGGGTTTACTGTAAAATATCGTATATGCACAATTGATAACATACTAGTGTCAACCATACAGAAGAATTTCACACAGTCAGTATCAGGAAGTCAAGGAGCTGATCAAGAAACTTATAAAACAAGATGTAATTTGACCCAGCCACAGCCCATATTCATCTCCTACTGTTATAATGAGAAAAACAGACAAAAAAAAATCATCTGTGTGTGGACTACAGGTGGCTGAATGCTAAAACTAGGAAAGACTGCTTTCCTCTACCTACAATAGAATAGTCATTAGATGCTTTGCACCAAGCAAATTGGTTCACTACACTGATATGGCTAGTGAATACAACCAAGTTGCAGTTGAGGATAAAAACAAAGAAAAAACTGCATTCATCACTCCAATGGGTTTGTTTGAATCAATCGTATGTTTAGAGAGCAGATATTTCAGTGTTCTGTTTTTTTATGCATAGATAAACTAGACGAGGTATTTAAAATTTTAAAACAGCATGGGCTCAAACTAAAACCAAGCAAAGGCTGTTTCCTTAAGAAAGAAGTGAAATATCTAGGATGTGATGTCTAGAGATGGGGTAGTTACAGATCCAGACAAAATAAAGGCTGTTCTTGAATGGGAAGTTCCAAAGACACCAAAGGACCTGATGTCATTTTTGCAGTTTGCCAGTTATTTCAGTTCATACATTAAAGGATTCTCAGTTACTGCTGGACCTTTGCATTCGTTTGTGAACAGGTTCCACGATAACAAAAATCAAGCATTGTTAAAGGGTGCTTGGTACGAGAGTTGTCAAAAGAGATACTTTAAAAGAAGAGTTAACTTCAGCTCCAATATCAGGAAACGCTGATTTAAGTGAACTTTTCATTGCGGAAACTGCTGCAAGTTTTCAGGGAGTGGGACCAGTACTGTCACAGGAGCAGAATGGGCAAAGGTAAGAAATTACATATGCTAGACAGAGCTTGAGACCCACTGAGAGAAACATGAATAATTACAGTTACATGAAGTTAGAGCTTGTTGGTCTGAAATGGGCTGTGACTGAAAAGATTGAACATTATCTCCTCAAACATGAATTTACTATCTATACAGACAACAATCCAGTAAGTCATCTTGATAACACAAAATTATGTGCAGTGGAATAAACATGGGGGTCTCAGCTGGCACAATTTGATTTTGATGTGAAATATCATTCAACACAATAAGAAAGCTGATGGTCTATCCAGGAAGAAATTTCACAGAATGACATCTACTTCAGTGGAAGCTGCTTTAGAGATACTGCTAGTAGTACAGAAGTTCCACAGACAATGAGACCAGTTATAAAAGGTGGTGGAAGAAAAGTCACACACAATAAATGGTAACAGTGGAACAATTTAATGAAACTATGGAAGCCACACGATCATCTCCCAGCTTTAGAAGAACTAGCAGTGATGCAGGCAAAAGACAAGTTAATAAGGAGATTGGTGTATTACATGGCTATCATGCAGAGCTGAAAGAAGATTAGAAGAATCAGGTTTCTTCATGCTAATCTGGCAATGGGACAGATTATTTCTTGAAAACAAAGTACTTTACAGAAAAGTAAAGGACCCAAGTTGGCAAGTTTGCTGTTCATCTTATCTAGACGAAATATCATCACATTCCTTCCTCTCTACAAACAATTATTAGTAGTAAATACTGTCTTAGAATGACTTAGAAAATATCCTTTTGACCTGAAAAACAGAAATATTTGCAGATTGTGTTGAATGGTTTAATTATCTAAATCTGTTGTATTTCAAGGATTTTCTGTCTGAAATGTTTAATTACGTGTGCACACATGGACAGGAAGACACATTTCACTTTCTTTTATAATGGAGCCAGAAACAGTCTGGTGTAAGCACTAATGTGATTTGATTCTGTGACTACCCACACTTCATACACTGACTTACACATTGACTAGTGAGAAGTGTTTGATAATCATACAGAAAACACAGCAGTCAGTTTAATTCATAGTTTACAGTTTTCTCTTTCACTTTATTCCAGTGATTAACCACTGTGAAATAAAATACATGATAACCAATTTGACTAGAAAATAAAATAAGGAAAGAAAATAATTAGGAAAAGCAGCTAAAAAAAATTCATAAATCATGTTTCTCCTCGATATAACAGCTATTGAAACAGCTATTATTTTACTAATTATTTATTTATTATTATTTTTATTATATGTAAATTAACAGAATTTAACTTTAAACACTGTAAATGTTTAAAAAAAAGACAAAAAATTAAATCTTGTATTTCACATAATCCTAATTTTCATTTAGAATTTAACAATTTATAAAACTGTTTATTTCTTTAAAACATTATTCCAAAATCTGTAGAAATTAATGGTGGTTTAAGACCTGGAACAGACACAATACAAGATAAATTATTAATGGAGCTCAGTGTGGAATGGGAAACGGTAATGTTTCAAGGATAGAGTGAGCTCTGGGATCATTTCAGATTCTTATTTATTAAAACTAGTTGTAATAAAAAAAACATTTATCAATTCAAATACTAGTATATTAAAAATTTAACAAACTATTAATCATATATATATGTATGTTATAAGTTTTAATATACTTCTATGTTATATTTACAGATGACTGAACTTCCACTGCAGTCCATGTTGTCCACGATGTTGATCATGTCAGTTCATGTGACAGAATTCTCACAGTTGTCTCCATGTTGTTTGGGCAGTATGTTCTCTACACACCAAAGGTTTGAAACTGCTGGGTTTTATAGGTTTCAAAGATATAATTAAACTAATATTATATAAGAAAATAAGTAAAACAGAAAAGTTATTATTAACAAAAATCTTATATACAACATCCTATGTTTTTGAAATTAAAAAATAAATAAATAAAAAAGATAACAGCAAAGTGAACTCTTTATTATTAAAATCCAAGAAAAAAAGACATCCAAAATAGTATTTTGTTTATTTATGGTGAACAATCTTGTTAATTATAAAGTTTGACACAAAACTGAAGAAACTTGCTGGTTATGAACACTAAAAATTATAAACTTCTGTATTTTAAAAAAAATAACAGACAAGCAGATAATTTTCAAGAGATATCTTAATAATGGTATAAGATGTAAAATGTATTTATTATGACTAAATAATTTGTAATTTTTAATACATCAGGTAACTTTTAAATAATAATTTGCTATCCTTTCCAATGATAAATGTTATAGTTTTTAAGTAAATCAATTTTATTTATTAGGGTTATCAGTGATAAGTTCTGTTTACTACTTTTACAGGATACACAAGCCCTTGCTGACCACAACAAGTTCTATCAGGCCAAGGATGACCACTTGACCAGGATTGTAGTACAATTCAGTGAAGAACAATCACTTCTCCAGTTCGTGGTGTTAAAAGAAATTGGTACCAACTCAGAAACTCATATGAGTTCAATGTTTTGTAATCAAATGCTGAGTATAATGGAAAGGTAATTCAGTTTACAACTAGACTTTATAAACTGTAAAATATAAATCATTTAATGCTATATGAGAATATTTTAATATTTTTATTATATATAATTTTCTTTTTTTAAATAATGGTATCTGTAGATGCAAAGACATGACATTGATACAGCAGTTGGGAGAAAAGGACTGTACTTTAGAAAATGTATCTTCAAAAATTAACACATAAATATTACTGATCTTACTTCTTGTCAATTTTTATAAAATATATTAATTTATGTACTTAATTAAAAGTAAAATGGAAGTTACTGCTTTAAGAAAGAAAATATATATATATATACAATGAAAAATAGAGGTCCAACAAGACTGTTTAAATAAATATAATTAAACTTTATTTTATTTCAGTTAAATTAACTGTACTTATTATTGGCTGAAAACATTTCTTCAGATTCAAATGATAAAATATAAAATTATAGTGGGTCTTGTTAAAATGTTTGAATGTAATATTTTATATTTCAGTCACCACAGAAAGCTATTAACAAGAACTGATGTACACTGAATCTAAATGACTTGACAAGTTTGCCTCCAAGTTCTTCAGGTTTTCTGACTACCGAACTAAGTAAACAGAAGATAAAACATCTCCACAGTAAATATAAAGAACTGAATAACTGGATAAAATAACATTTTAAAAACATTACTTGTGTGAATCATGGACTGTTCTTATTGAAGAATTTATAATATTGTGATACTGAATTTAGATTCAAAGTTACAATGTTGTTCATGAAAGATGTGATCAAATTTATTCAGTATACTGAATGTTTGGACCAGACACAGCACCAAGTACAGGCAAGTCTGTGGTAAAAGAAGTTACTTTTTTAAAATGATTTAGTGTCAGAAATCCTTTATTACTGACTTAAAATAAAAGTACAGACTTCGTATTAAAAAATGTTTGGTTTAAGGGAGATACTTTTTTTTAAATTTAATTTTATATTTTTAAATAATTTTGTTTTGAAAGAATACTGTACTTAATAATCTAATCAAAACTTAAAATAAATAAATACAAAGAGTTCTGGTAAAAATGTACCCTATAAAACATCGTTAAAACATAAAATGGAATCAGTTAACCTATTTAAATAACAGAGTTGAACAGACTGGCTTTTGGCTTTTTTACCAAATGTACTTTAACACCCGAAGGTGCATAGTCACGTGACATAACGTCATCTAAAAAAAAAAAAAAAAAGTATAGGGTGGGGGGAGTGAAAGACAAGACATGATATATTGTCAACCTAACTCTTGTGATTTGTAAAAAAAACAAAGATCTTCATTACTGGCTTTTGGCTTTTTGACCAAAAGTACTTTTAACCCAAAGGTGCTTAAGCTTCGCCCGAAGGAGCATAAGTTAAAGTACATTTGGTCAAAAAGCCAAAAGCCAGTAATGAGGATCTTTGCAAATCATAAGAGTTAGGTTGACAACTAAACTCTTGTTATTGAAAAAAAAAAAAAAAAAAGTTCCCCATGATTGGCTTTTGGCTTTTGGCTTTTTAACCAAATGTACTTTTGACCCGAAGGTGATAATGTTCCTTCGGGCAAAGCCAAAACCTGAAGTTAAAAGTACATTTAGTTAAAAAGCCAAAAAGCCAAAAGCCAATATGAGTTAAACTTTTTTTTTTACAATA
Organism: Chrysomallon squamiferum; assembly: GCA_012295275.1. NCBI lineage: Eukaryota > Metazoa > Mollusca > Gastropoda > Neomphalida > Peltospiridae > Chrysomallon > Chrysomallon squamiferum. The sequence continues at coordinate 7,611,279 of CM022677.1, forward strand.
ACAAGAGTAGAGTTGAAATATATCATGATTTTCTGCGACTTCTTTTTTTTTTTTTTTTGTTAATAATGTTATTTTTCATTGTATTTATATATAAAATTAATATGACAAAGTAAATTTAATTATTTAACTTTTATTAACGTAACAATGTAACTATGATTAACATTTTAAACAGCATCAGTGATATCATTTGTTTATGATATAATATTCATTTATAGGAACGAAAAATGTCAAACACTTTATAATTAATTTGCGATGGCAGAATAATGTTTTCAATATCAATGTCCAAAGCTTGGTTATTATTCATATACGCTTCTGGAACTGTATTATCAGCAGGGTTATTGTCATCTTCAGATGCTATAAACAGATCTTGAGAATGTTCATCTGACGTGTTACCACTTATCATATCACAGTCTGATCGTTTTGCTTTCAGAAGTTTTCGTTTCTTCTTTGGAGATTCATTGATGATGTCTTCATTCTGATTGAGATCTTTCTCTTCATTTTCTATATAGGCTTCGATGTTATCGTATTGCCTCTTTACTCCACATGATTCTTGTGATTCGTTGTCAAAAGAGTCATGGAAGTAACTATACTTAGCTTGAATTGTCTTGTCGTTTTGTAGTGGATTGAGTTTATCGTTAAAGAATTGTTTATCGTTTTCAATCGGAACCATTATTTCGTCTTCGGATGGATCTTCGCACAAGGTGAATAATTTAGGATGTAGCAATCCGTAAGCTCGTTTTAGTGTATTGCTTTTCTTCAAGTGCTCGATGAAGTACAATCTAGTTTTCATAATACTCATTGGGTTGATGTAATGTTCTGTCCAAAAGGAATGTTGCTGTTTAAATTACATAAGCTTGCTTTGCAATACACCGGTGTCGTTCCCTTTCGCTCTCATGTTGCCTTACTGCCACTGAGAAGATCTTTGTATTTGTCTATGTTTACTTGGGTAATAGCTATTTCTTCTCTAATAACAATTTTTTTGTCACCCAGCATCTGCCATGGAAAATTGTCTTTCGCTATTTTACCGGAACATGTCAAAGGTTCAAACAAACTCGACGACAACATTGTCTTGCCGGAATCGCTCTCACCTTGTAAATAGATTCCAATTTTCTTTTTGCCTTTGCCTTTCAAAAGGGTATTCATTAGTACATAGAACCATCACTCTGGTATCTCTTGTTCCTGGCACCAACTGTTAAATAGTTTCAAAGAATCTTCTGGTGTCATATAGTTTTCTAGGTTATCGTCGAGAGCTTTTATCTAATCGTAGGCACTTTTATCTGCTTGTTCCATTAGGTATTTGGTTCTTGCTGCTTTAAATATTTTTTTTCCAGATATGTTGGCAACAGCATTACAAAGAGCTTTAAATTCATTGCGATGTATCGAATTTGCTTTTGAGCATATTGAGTTTATTCACATCTGGATACTTCTGAACCAATTTGTCAAAAAAGTCGAATGTGTCTGCTGATTTGGTAGACATGAGGTGACTTGGAATCTTTTCAGGCTTGTTAGTTGGAATATCATCATCAATGTCTATAATGTTCTTTGTTTCTTGATTTATCTCCTTTACTGTCATTCCTTGTCCATGTTGTAACACGTCACTGTGTTCATTTAAAAATTCCTGAACCGTCATTTTTTTCTTGGGAGGCTTAACTTCAAATGTCTTTATATCTTCGTTGATAGACGTGTCTTCGAATACAGTATTTTCATTATAATTATCTTTTAGCCAGTTTTTTTCTTGATCCAGTAATAGATTCCATTTATTGAGCATGTCCGGACAATTTGTTCCTAAAAACATTTTCTCGTCATCTCTTATTAAGTAGTTCATGAATTCAGATACAGAGTATTTGTATGGCTGACGTAACTTCCTTAACTTTATATACCCTTTTTCAGCCAGAACAGCTCAGTGTAAACGTCTATACTGACGATCTTGACTTGGATGTGTCATCGTTGTTTTCCATATGATATGGACATGACTTCCATTTGTAGGTATGTTGGAGTCCATATCACACGATTTATCGTGGTACACTAACAGCATCTTCCAGTTTTTATTCCTTAACATGTTTTTAAGTTCAGTTATCACTCTATCCTGACCTCTCATCATGAACTCCGATTGCGGAGTCGACCAATGGTCCACGCACTTGTCTAGAATGTCTTGGTGGTCCATGACGAAACTCTTGATATAATTCTTTCCCATGGCGTAAACATATTTTCCGTTCTTATCTTTCGCAAGGCATCTTGGAACCAGATAGTTGGGATGCACCAAGTCGTACTCTTTATGTCCCAATATAATTGAGTAATATTCAGAAGTATTAGTAGCGTCTTCAATATATTTCTCCATAGTGGTGCTGGATTATAACTATGCTTCTTTTAACGTGTAGCAAGTCAGTTAATGACAAACGACAAAAATATTTTTGAACGTCAGCTTTATTTATACCAATATTTACATGACGTCATTGATATGACGTAACGAGATGTTACGTGATCTGTAACACAACAGACTTTTCACTGTGTTCTTACAAATAGTTCTTTTAAAATAGTAATTAACGATAAGTAGTAAAATAACTAATATGAACAATGAATAATTATTTAAATAGGATAAGAATAATCAGTTTCGTTTTCTTTAATTGGAACCGTTCTGTCTCCGTATGTTCCATGTAATGGCCAGACAACTCGTCGCCTCGACTTTCTTCGATTCGAATTGTCCCATATAGGAGCGGCAATTCTCATTTCCCATGTTTTACGTATTCGTTCGACATATTGTTGTGCATTTTCACTTAAGAATTGATCTTGTTCAGTATGTTTAACGACATCTTTATTTCCGGCTACATCCTTACCATATATATACAGATCTCTCATGGGACCTGGACAACCACCTAATCCTATAGGAATATACTTAGGACAAAATCCTGTTCTTACTATGAACTCTACTTCACTGTAATATGTAATCTGTAGATTAGCATGATAATTAAAAAAAATAAGGTGTTGCCACTACTAGTCTTTTCTACGTCTGGGTATATACCAATGAGAAACATAGGTGGTCTGTTACATTGATAAGCTCTTCTATATTATAATTCTGAGCACTAATGTCATTTGCGGTTACTCCTTTTTTAGCAAGTTTATTCGAAGGATCACTTGCCATAGCAGGTGCACCCAATTGTTCACCTGCAGCATTTTGAAAACACGCTTTATAGTCTACATTTCTATATTGATGATTAAAGTAGTCATTACTTTTGCATAAGGATGAAGTGCAACATCAGTTAGAGTTAACTCATGAGTGGGCCATACTTCCAATGTTTTTGAACTTTCATTGCTACACTGATAATTGCCTTTTTTAACCTTTCCTGTGACATGAGTAAATGCCAACATATGACTAGTCTCTCCAGGAAATAATACCAACGGAGAATCTTTACAAGTATAATCGAGAGCAAAGCCACCTGCACTTATAACGGTTTCTCTATAACCATCATGTTTCTTAATGTTATAGATGTAATTAGGATCAATAGCTTTAAAAGTATTATCAGTTACTTTTGTCCAACCATTATTTAGCAATTGCATACCGACATCACCTGTTAGATACATGTATCTGTCAGGCTGTTTAGGTATCGCTCTATTCGATGTTTGATCCATGCACTCTTCATCTCTGAATAAATCATTATGACTTTTGCTGTTATCAGCTGTATGAGGTATTCCTTAATCATTATGTAAGTCTGTAAATGTCCATACTCGGGCATTAGGAGGAGCCATGATAGGAACTTCATTGGAATCAGCTTTATTATTATTTAAAACATGAATTGTCATGTTATTTATATTAAATCCGAATCTCTTGATCTTATATCCTACAAACTCATCTGGTAAATTCCAGTCTTCTGGTCGTGTACTGGCTTGTTTATACCAATAAGGTATAATATGACCACCATGATTAAAAACTAACTCACAAGCGGATGGATCACCTATAGCATTTGTCCACCCAAGATTAGTTGAATTATTAAGAACTGTCATCTTAGCTTTGGTATGCATATCAAAATTAATAGCACTAGTAAATGTTCTTTTAAATGTTTCTGTTACTTTGATGTATCTAAGATCTGTACCTCTAGTAGTTCCTCCAAATCCTTGATATAGTACATTGTTTCCAGTTGCAGATGCCATTGGTGCTCCTTGAACAGCTTCGCTACCACTAGTATCTGTTACTTTGTTACCAGAAACAGAATCTGCATCCATAACAGATTCATTTGGTTGTAAATAAGTTCCTTTAGCGTTACTATTTCCAACGACATCATCTGATACAGTTGTAGATAACTGTGGATTATCTTTTCGTTGCTTTTTAGATGGAAAAAAGTCTTCTTTTGTACATTTTCTTTTGTCTGCGTCCATTATTTCGTTTGGTTCTTGTTCTTCTTCTGAGTATAGAGGCGAATTAAAAGGGTCTTCTTCGTCCGAATCTTTAGTATCGTTATATTCGTTCCGAATATTATGTATTGCCGAATAGTAAACTTTAGTAGGTATTTGTAGATTTGGATATCGACGTCGAATTTGTAACCACTTTTCTTCAGCTTTATCCCTAGGTACGTTTAGACTTTGTAATATGCTAAGAGCTTTAGACTTTGTAATATGCTAAGAGCTTTAGACTTTGCTATAGCCCACAAACGTGTTACTTCTTTCTTGTTTAGTAACCGTTTTCCTTTGTTGCTCATTAAACAGGTTTATATGTGTTCATATAATTTATGTTCTCTTCTTTTTCTTCTTTATCCTTATTGTCAACAGATGACTCAGATATGTCCTTTTTTGCAATAACAGCAGGAAATTCTTCAATTGCTTCTTTAATTTGATCTTTAGTATAGTTCGCAATAGCTTCCACAGATGAAAAATGTGGGGGTGAAGAAAAACATGACCTGATATATTTCAACTCTACTCTTGTTATTGTAAAAAAAACAAAGTTTAACTCATATTGGCTTTTGGCTTTTTGGCTTTTTAACCAAATGTACTTTTAACCCGAAGGTGATCGCGTTCCTTCGGGCGAAGACGATAACCTAACTCTTGTGATTTGTAAAAAAAACAAAGATCTTCATTACTGGCTTTTGGCTTTATAACCAAAAGTACTTTTAACCCGAAGGTGCTTAGGCTTCGCCCAAAGGAGCATAAGTTAAAGTACATTTGGTCAAAAAGCCGAAAGCCAAAAGCCAGTAATGAGGATCTTTGCTTTTTTTACAAATCACAAGAGTTAGGTTGACAACTAAACTCTTGTTATTGTAAAAAAAAAAAAAAAAAAAAAAAGAGTTAGGTTGTTCTGTATGCTTAACATTGTCTTTATTTCCTACAGGTGTAGTATCGTTCAATTTAAAAAAAAGTCCTGACATATTACCTGACGGACATCCACCCAAACCTATAGGTATGTATTTTGGACACATGGCCGTTCTGACTAAAAACTAAACCTCGCTATAATAAGTTATTTGTATGTTAGCATGGTAATTAAAGAATAATGTAGCTCCGTTGCTAGTTTTCTCTACATCAGGGTATAAACCTATTAGGAACATAGGAGGTCTATTGCATTGATACGTACGTCGGTGTTTACCGTCCATGCACGTGTTCACATTTGGATTATCTAAATCATTGCTAGATATACCGCTTTTACCTAGTTTGGTGCTAGCATCATCTGCCATCGATGGTGCTCCTAAATCTTTACCAGCTTTATTTTGATAACAAGCTGAATAGTGTACATTTCTGTACTGATGGTTAAAATAGGTAGTGATAGCAGTCCCTAATGGATGTTTAGAAGTGTCAGTTACTGTTACTTCGTGTGTAGGCCATACCTCTAAGTTAGCTTTGTTTTCGTTGCTAGACTGATAGCTATCGTTCTTAACCGTACCAGTAATCTGAGTAAAGTTTAATGTATGACTTGTTTCTCCTGGAAATATAACTAAAGGTGAATCTTTACATGTATAATCCAAACCGAAACCACCTGCACTAATAACTGTTTCTCTATATCCATCGTGTTTTTTCATATCGTATATGTAATTAGGTGTTTCAGCAGTATAAGTCGCACCCTCACTGTTCCAAGCACTGTTTAACAGTTGCATACCTATGTCACTAGGCAAATATAATTTACGATCTGGTTGAACCGGTATGCTTCTTTGAGATGTGTTGTCCATACATTCTTCATCTTTGAATCGATTATTATGAGATAGGTCCAAATGTTTATCAGGTAAGCCATAATCATTATAAATATCTGTAAATGTCCAAACTCGTGCATTTGGAGGTGCCATTACTGGTACTTCATTTGGATCTGATTTAGTATTATTTAAAACATGTATTATCATATTATTTATATTAAATCCGAATTTTTTAATTTTATAGCCTACAACCTCATCAGGTAAATTCCAATCGCCTGCCTTCGTGCTAGCTGCTTTATACCAATAAGGTATAATGTGACCACCATGATTGAATGTAAATTCACATACATTTGGATCACCTATTGCATTTTTCCATGCTGAAGCATCTGTTGCATTATCTATAATTGACATAGTAGCTTTTCTTTGTTTAGAGAAATTAATCTCACTAGTGAATGTTCGTTTAAATGTTTTTTTAATGGTAATATACCTCGGATTAGCTCCAGACGTTGTATCTCCAAATCCTTGGTATAAAACGTTATTTCCTGTAGCAGAGGCCATAGGAGCACCTTCTACGGCTTCACTTCCACCTGTATCAGTTACCTCTTCGTTCATGATAGAATCAGGTTCCATTACGGACTCTTGAGGTTGAAGATACGTTCCTTTGGAATTAGATTGATCCAATACATCTTGTGATATCCTCGTAGATAGTTGATTATTATTAGGAACTTTGGAGCTAGATCCTCCTCCAGGTTCGATGTTTTGTCGTTTCATGCCTTGTTGTTCTGATGCTTTTAATGCTTGTTCGTCTTCTGGGTATATAGGCGTATTAAAGGGTCCTCTTCGTCTTGATCTTCAATATGGTTATATTCGTTCCGAATATTTTGTATTGCCGAATAGAAATCTTGATTTGGAATCTGTAAATTTGGATATTGACGTCGAATTTGTAACCACCTGTTTTGGCACTGATCCACCGGCACATTTATCTCTGATAATATATCAAATGCTTTAGCTTTAGCTATAGCCCAAAGTCTGGTAACGTCCTTCTTGTTTAATATACGTTTCCCTTTATTCATGAAATTGGACTAGTAGTACACATATATGATACGTATTCGTCCTCTTCAGTTTCCAATTCCTCTCGTTCTTCAGAGAAACGTTATTATCTACTGCTGTATCTTTTGAATTCACAAAATCAGTGAATTGGTCCAAAGCGTCCTTTATTTGAGTTTTAGTATAGCTAGCAATGCCTTCTACAGAAGATTCAACTATACTTTGTCTGATAGCAGTCGCTTGAGGTAGATATACACTGTCACCTCCGACAATTTCGGCTATAGCTGGAGCGGTAGAATCTATAATAGCTGATGTAGCAAGTTCCACTGATGTATCAAACGCAAATTCAATGATTTCAGTAGCAATTATACCCAAAGCTGTGAACATCCTAATTCAACAACTGATAATAATCAAATGAACAATATGCTGAGTGACTCTTTGGCGTAATGGTCGGCAAGTTCGTTGCCGATGATGCTGACATGTGCTGGGAGCCACTTGATGATTAGATGTTTGTTGTTGTGTTGTATGTCCTCGTGTAGCTGTTGTATTCTGCTGAGTAGGTCTGGTCTGCTGCAATTCGGCCGTGCATGCTGAAAGGTGATTTGTGATACGGCCGAACTGTATGCATGTGGGTTTGTTTGTGTGATCTTGGGCTATGAAGGCGAATCCTACTCTCCTGTTGTCTGGGTTTTTGGATGTACGTGTGTTGTTTATAGTGGTTGTTTGCTGCTGCTAGAAATATGGCTTTTTTTAACAGATTATGTTGTTGTTATTTTTTATAATTAATACATTTTTACTATTTTCACTCTTTGTTTTTTACCTGGACATCTCCTCACACACAGGGACCCTAATATGAACTTGGCTTTTGGAATAAGCACCATTTTATCAAGGTCATGGTCATGTGTATACTGCTGGGGACAGCAGGACTCGCAGGTACCTTCATTGAGGAAACGACAAGACAGAAAAAAAAAAAAAAAAAAAAAAAAAAATCCTGTATGTCAAGGTACCACATATATATATATATATATATATATATATATATATATATATATATATATAATAATAATAATAATAATAATAATAAAAATAAATATTACTATTAATAAATTTGGGTATCAAATGCACACACACACACATATCAATCCAGTACTACTACTACTACTACTACTACTACTACTACTACTACTACTACTACTACTACTACTACTACTATTACTACTAATAATAATAGAGATAATAATAATTTTGTGTAGCAGTATTAGTAGCAGTAGCTGTAATAACAATAATAGTAGTATTACTACTACTACTAATTATAATAATAATTATAATAACAGTGGTTCACCAGCTTTTCTGAAATGGATGGTGGGAATCGGTGTAACTGGTGAAAGTTAAACAAAGGGAGGTTACTGAAAATGTTCAGGGTACAAGAATTTTGAACAATGTTCAGATTACTTGTTTGTCAAAAATACTATAAATAATGTGCAAATTTCCACTTTGTTAGACACAGGCATAGAGGAGGTGAAATTACAAGGTGTGTTATAGTTTTTGTTTCACCGTGATGATAAAATGAAGGTGACTGTTTTTCAGTGAGATCTGACCAACAAGATAAGTTTTTGTCTCAGTAAGTATTAGGATTTTCCTGTTCTGAGTAGAACTCAGTGAATGAATGATCAAAATCTGTGACAGATGTTTTACTGTCTATGAGAAGGTGTTTATAACATATTTTTTCTTGCTGACCAATGGAAGCAGTTATCTAACTGTTTGTTATAACTGTCTTCATGACTGAGTGGATGTACATTGACAGACATCTGCAACAGACATTTAAGTATCTGATAACCCAAACAAAGCCTCATAACAATCATCATTAAAATAAATAACAATAAAAACCATCTCTAATTACATTATCTGATCTAGACCATCAAAACCAGAAATTATTCTGCCACCTAAACTGGGCCTCATTGTGATTAAAAAAACAAAACAAAAATGCAGTAATCAAACATACTTCCAACTACTAACTCACCACAGTTACTAGCAAGGACAACATTACTCCTTTATAAATAAAAAAAATAAATAAATAAATAAATAAATAAAACAAGAACAGAACTTAAAGGAGTAAGAAATAATAATAAATAAACAACAACAACAAGCTCTCTCTCTCTCTCTCTCTCTCTCTCTCTCTCTCTCTCTCTCTCTCTCTCTCTCTCTCTCTCTCTCTCATAATTATGAAAAATGTATTAACATTAAACTGATTTTAAAATTCATTCAGTCTTAGTCGTTGTTTTCTGCTCAGTACTTAATTGTTTTTATTTTTATTACTAATACTTTAGTAAACTTTAAATGAAATGAAGTAAACTGAAACTACTTTTATAAATTACTTTGTTGTTTTTTAACTATTTAGTGTAAACATTAAATATGAAATAAAAGCAAATTTTAAAACCATTTTGTTATTTCTTTTTACTATTTTCTGTAAACAATTTATTATTAAATGAAATAAAATAATGTAAAGTTAATGCATGTTTTGATATTTTCTGTAAACAATTAATTGTTATATGAAATAAAATGATTTTTGAAATTATTGTTTTTTTTACTATTTTTCTATTAAATGAAATAAATATGGTTTTTGAAATTAGTGTGTTAACAACTACTAAATGAAGTAATTTTAAAAACTAAAATTTACCACTTTCTGTAACCATTAATCAAAATAAAACTGATTTTAAAACCACAATGTGCTTGTTTTCTTTACGGATAATTTATTTCTAACATTACTAACATTTATATATATATATGATGGAGGAGGGTATACAGATCTGTTGAATATTTTTGAGGGGTGTGTTAATTCTCTAGGGACAGGGAAGTGATGGGTAAGATCAAAGTAAAACAGTAGATAAGTGCTGGTGTAGGTGGACATTTTTTAAAAATAAAAATTGGATTTGGGCATCATGGTTATTTTCAGTGACTTGTTTATGTAGAATGATTCTTGGTGACTGTGTATTTGAGTGTGTGTATGTGTGTGTGTGTGTGAGAGAGAGAGAGAGAGAGAGAGAGAGAGAGAGAGAGACAGAGAGACAGAGAGAGAGTTTGGTATACCTATTTGCCTTAGAGGATACGTTGTTAAGTTGATATCACGGAGATGGTGTTTACATATGTAGTTAAATAATAAGCCGATAGATTTGATAGGCAAATGAACTTGTAAGAAAATGCTTGTACATGCATTATAATATAATACCACATTAACCTCGCTTTTCACATATTTTCTTTTATTGGTCACATTAATTACTCAGTTCAGTGTTGGCTTTTTTTATTTCTCTACCTCTCTGTCTGTCTGTCCGTCTACCTATCTACCTCTCAGATTGTAGAGATGTGCACAGTGGTTGCTGTAATTACAACTTCAGTAATTTAGTTATAAACACTGTAGAAAACATTGATAATAAAGCAGCAATGATATAGTATGTCACAAAGTTTTCTTGTTCAGGTAAAGTGTAACTCCGTTTTCACCATTCTTCTCACGTTTTCAAATAATATAATAATAATAATAATAATAATAATAATAATAATAATAATAATAATAATAATAAAAAAAAAACAATAAACATTAAGCTTATCCAGCAGAGTAGTTCATATTCACTTCAACATCTTCACCTGTTCCTGTATAGTTTATTTTATTTATAAAAAAGGATTCAAAATTGTGTCCGCCTTAGAAACTTGTTTTACATCGTATAGTGTGTAAAACTAATGACGTAATCGATACTCGAGTGACAAGTTGCGTTTGCTACAAATACGTTTTACTCTACATTTACTACTGAAAAAATGACAATTTTAAATAAGAACTATTCACTTGTTTATATTATACAAAACGAAAGCAGATATCACACGAAGAAACCCAGAGTGATCGTGACTGTTCGAGATTTATAGTGTAAATGTCAATGCTTTTACTCAAGAGACAAATCGAAAAAGAAATAAAATAACAAATAAATGTTATAAACGAAATAGGAATTTTTCAATAATTAATTAAGTAATAATAATAAATCAAATAAAGCAACAAATAATGAAAACTGGCTCTTTATCAACTGTTGAATTTAATATTAACTATTAGAATATTTTACTAAAACATTTAGAGAATTAGCCAATTTCATCTAAATGTAGTAAACCGAATTTAGCTTGACATTGCATATGCATTAATGGTCTAAGGGAAATAACTCTGTATTTATATAATGATTATGTCAGATTATCTTTTGCTGGTTGACAGACAACAAAAACAGATTTTGATCAATATATACACATAAAAAAAAAAACACGCACAAAGACTATCTTTTTGTTGTTGTTGTTTGTTTGTTTTAAATTATATGAATTATAACAATTTCAGCATGATTTTCCATTTATTGTTTTTAGATAAAATCCAATGGGTTTGATTTTGCAGATGTCAGGATTTAAAACAGTTGAGAAAAAAAAAAAAAAATGGTACTAAAAATATGGTTCTGGGAAAGAATGCAACAGGAAAGACAGAAATGGAAAAAAGTAACAGGAAAAAAAAAATAAAGAAACGGAAAGAAAGAAACATTACATTTTTTTACTAAAATTCCTATTTTAAATATGTTAAAGGTATTACAAATTATTGTTTTGCCAAACAATGTTTTTAATGCTTCTTAAATACTCATCATAAATATGCAGCTCTTTCACCCATTAATTATCATTCCCCAATTGATAATCCATATGTTTCACCATAAATACTATGTCAATCTATATCTCTGCATCTCTCTAACATAAGTCAGTTTCCCAATTAAGTTGCCCAATTGAGTTTTAATTGTCATTGAGTCCTTGACCTATCCAATGGGTTCTTTAAATGTCTCAATTATCATTTTCTTGAAGAAACCATTTAAGAAGCCATTCTCTAATTGAACCATTCAAAGGGTAATCCCTTCTCTTTATGTCCTCAGATCTATCCCTTTATCTTATCTTCAGATCTATCCCTTTATCTTATCTTCAGATCTATCCCTTTATCTTATCTTCAGATCTATCCCATTATATGGCTTCCCAGATGGCTTCCCACTTAATTACTCATGATATGAATATAAAAGCTGTGAGGGAGCACCATTCCTGAGACTCATTAGTGCCATCGTTAGAATACATATCACAAACATATCAATAAAATTACTATGGAGTCAGAAAGGAGGATCAAAAATGTGTTATCATGGCCACATCTATACCAAGTTAGCTACTAGGAAGAACAAGATTTGGTGGAAGTTCTCCAAGAAAGTCAGTCTTGGTATGTATAAGGGTGCATATACTGTAGATGATTTTATTTATATTTTAAATTTCTGAAATGCAATGATGTGTTAATAAATGCGATTTAATTGGATGGGCGGGAAAATCTTGTATATTTCTTCAGATCACAGTAAAATATTATAGGATTGTTCTAAGGTTTGAATATCAATATTTCCGAATGACTTCATATTCTGGTATTAATTAGTGTGTTATATTATGTCTTTGTAGGTTGTGTGGCTACACTCAGCACTACGGCAGATATGACTGAACCAGGTCGTTCATGCACCTGATGACACCGAGATCTCATACACCAAGTGTCGCAGTTCCATGCGTGACCACGCTGCCAACTCACTGGAAAAGTCATCACAGATCTTCACTCAAGTCACAGCCGAGATCGGACCAAATGTGCAGGCATGCCTACAAATCGAGGAGAACACTAAGCGCAGATTACGCAAGCAACACAAGACTCCTCCAGTACCACAGCACCTCTCTGAGTTCATAGCTTCCAGATGAGTGGCAGAAGACCGTTGGCCCTTACCCAGAGCCATTCCTACTCTACGATACTGGACCAGAGGCTGTTAGCAGGGTCATCGCCTTTAGTACAGAACTGGGACTCAGGCGCCTGGCCACTGCGACTGCCAGCTTCATGGATGGCAACTTCTCCATGGCTCCAGCTCAGTTCTCCCAGGTTTATGTGCTTACGGTCGTGGTGTAATCCTAACTCTAATTCTAACACTAATCCTAACCCTAACCCTAGCTCAACTTCTAAATATAATCCTACCCAAGGCCACAACTTTGATTCTTACGTTAACGCTGCTGTTAATGACCGTAAAATTATTTTGCACATTATCGTATCATTGATAATAAAATTTAAATAACCCTCATCCTAACCATAACCTACATTAAACGTAACCCTAACGAAAGAACTGAACTTAATTCTGATGCTAACACCATTTCTAACTGTGCTCTCAGCTTGAACTTACGGTGGCCTTCAAATGTATGGCCATAATGTCTAAATATCTCATCTTATTTTCCAAGCGTTCGATTATATGATTTTTTTATTTTATTTTATTATCATTTTTTATTCTGTCTCCCGTTCCTTTATTGTTTCGTTCTTTTCATTCAAATTATGTTTGTTTTTTTGTTTTAATTCTGTCATAGTTCATAATTTCTATAATAGTTGTACTTTCTTTTACATTTTCTTTTGCATGTTTACTCGTTTATTCCTTTCATTCTCTCATCCGTGTTCCACATCCCGCATTGTAATATTACTCTGTAGGGGAAGTGTACATATACTGATCCTGTGACAGTTCTCAGATTCTGATTGTTTGAAAGGTGTTTAGCCACAACTGTGTGATACGTCGATCGACATCGTGATTGTTGTGATGTTAAAATCGGAAATCAGCTGACTGAAAAAAAAAAAAAAAAAAAAGATAAATCTTATTTCAGCCATGTAAATTTATTTTTTTAATTTTTTTTTTTTTTTTTTTTTTTTTTTTGTGTAGTGGTATATAGATGCATATGTAGGATATATTATATATTTATAGGTTAGGACAAGTCTCTGCATATGGGGATCGAGGAAGTTCGCATTTGGAAAAATTAAAGAATATTTGTAATGAAAAAATGTTCCTTTCGGTTCTGTTTCTTGGTAATTTGGTTCATAGAAATGGGTCAACCACCGTATTAGGCCTCAGGTTAGACTAGTCTCGATAAACCACGATTTTTTGAACATATACAGAGATTCAAAATGTAGAAAAAAATAAATTTTTTGCTTTTAATTTGGTAACATTTTACTGTTGATTATTCAGTTTAATAGAATTTTTGAAATATATCATGCAAATCCAAAATCAAAATTCGGATGTTTTATTTTGCGGAATCTTTTTTTTTTCTTCATCTTCTTTTTATTATTATTATTACTTTTATTACGACTTTATTATTATTAGTAGTATTATTTTTAAAATCATTATTACTATTTTTCATTTTTCTTCTTCATACCATTATTAACATTTATTTATTTTTGATGTTTATTACTACCAAATTAAATTCATCGCCTACTTGATTTTGTTGAAAGCATTTGGAGAAAATGCTTTTAAAGAACATTTTTTGTATGAAAAATGATAAAAGTGAAATAAAAATTTCATAAATTTAAAATATTTCAAGATATATATTCAAAATTATTGAAAAAAGTTATTATGTGTATTGTCATTTTGTTAAAATTAACCTAAAGTTAATAAACTTTATATAAAACTTACAATTATGCATATATTGTGTGTGTGTGTGTGTGTGTGTGTGTGTGTGTGTGTGAATCACTAGATTGATATACTGAAAGTTACAGAAAAATTTCTGCAACCTGTGGTGTGTGAAATTTGTGTTTGTCTGTTGAGCTTGTTATTGTTAGTGATAAACACAGCTAATCAGTTGTTTTGTCAAGACTAAAGTTTACTTAGTTGCCTTAAATCTTTACCTAGAGATAATGATTACTTTACTGCAAACTCAATTATTATTAATATTTTCATTATAATACTTTACTTGGTGCCATGGGGATTCCCCTAAGTTGTAAATGTGTATCTGTCTCAGGCAGGTACAACCCTAGTTGACTTGCTCTTCTGGTCAGTATGGGATCTATGTATGCAGTATATTATAAATACCGTAACACTAGAACAGAACAAACACAAGCACTTTTGAAAACAGTATTCACATAACATTGAACATTCAACAGTAAAGATGAATGGAAATATTGTCATCTGTCACATCAATCACATACGGGTTAATACAATGAAACCAGCAAACATATAAATAACTAGTTACCAGGTGTGTTTAAGGGACAGTGATGGTTCCACAATTCTCTCCTAACAAAAAAAATATCCAGGCTTTTATAAGAAAAAAAGGGACTTGTTTAATTTGGCAGTGAACTTTGCCACTAGACGTGTGTTGCCAGATCATTCTTTAAAACAAGAACCTGTAACACTGAGGCATTTTGTTGATTCGGCAGACAGAATCAACAGTCAGGATACATGACTTTTACAGGTGGAAAATTCTTCCCTCACACTTGGTAACATTATTTATTAAAGGGACAAGCTAGGTGAAAACCAAATCCATTATCTTTTATGTTATAGAATTGAAAAATGTGATTATTTTTGTGGTAAATTTCTATATGTTAAAACAAAAGAAGAAAAAGCATCATATTTTATGAATATTTTAAAATGTTTAACTTTCCTGTTACCAGATGGAACTGTCAGCTTTCACACAGTGTCACTGTTCCTGTGATGACAGACACACTAAAATACACTGGAGATGGATGTACTGTAGCTGTTGTCTATAGTTTCTATTGTCTGCAGTGTCTCAGTTTTCATGGTTTGTTTAGTAGCACAATTTTTGTAAATAAAATAATATATCAGATGGTAACTTTAAAATTTAGCATTAAATTTATGAATGTTAATAGTGACAGATTTGTTGTTTTTAAATTTTATGTTTCATAATGGACAAATTCGTATTTTATTATTAGGTCAGGCTTTTTGTTAGAGCTCTCTCTCTCTCTCTCTCTCTCTCTCTCTCTCTCTCTCTCTCTCTCATGTTATTAAATATGTATTGCCTCATTGTTATTTATTTATTTTTCAGATATGTTTGAAAGATGGGTTAGGAACAGCTAATTCTTTATGTAATCTACACCTCATCAAAACATTCTGTGAACAGAATCTTACCATCTACTTTTTCCACTTGATAAAACTGACATCTTCTGAATGGTCAGGAAACAGAAAATAAGTTTTGTGAGAATTTTTAGTTATGGTTCAGGATTTTATGTTAAAAAAATGTACATTGCAAGCCAAAAATTGTATTATATCTTTTATTATATGAATTTATGAAATTTGTAATTGTACTGGAAAAATGTATCAGTTTTAGTGTACAGACTGATGAATGCTTTTACCTATGTAAATATATTTTTATTATTTAAAATGGAAGCTTTCAGGTTTTTTGAAGATCCTTACATAATGTCAGTATTTCAGAAGCTCTCAATAAAGAAAGTTAATTTTAAATGAGTGCTCCTCAGTTAAATTTTATGAAGATTTATTTCATCAGACAGCTTACATTGCAGGGTTTATTATTATTTTTATTAATGTTAATTCAGCATCTCGCTATGGTAATGGAGGTCAAATGTCACGAAAACCAAGTACACATTAGCTTTCACAAAACTGAGTCGAGATCCAGAACTAAACAAATCAAACTCTACTCCGAGAGTATTCACTTAATCAAAGTGGTTAGAGTGCATGATAACTTAGAATACTTCATTATTTCCATATTTCCATTAGCATTGTTTTATTCTTGTTTCTGGTGTCAACAATCATTATATATTCTTTATCTTATGTTTTTTTAATTCTTCTTATATTTTTATTATTATTTTATTTTTTTATTTGTTATTCTTTCATCTCTATATTTATTTTTCCATCATTAACATCATTCCTCCATACATATATACTTTAACAGACTGAGTATGCCAGCATTATACACTAATTTACTCAGTCTGTGAGGTTTTGGTTTACAGTTCTGATATTTTGTGATATATAGATAAATTAAAAAAAAAAAAAAAAATAAAATATTGGGTAAGTCATCCTTTATATACAAGCCTGTTAAAATATTGTTATTCTTTATTACTAGGAAATGCTGGTACCAGTCAACATGGAATATATAAATTACAGCATCACACATATTCATTAAGTTCAATTTTTATAAGTAAAATTAACTAATTTTATCATCCATTAGTTTAAAACATATTTATCATTTCTTCATTTAGTCATCCACACTTGTTTTCATCATTCTGTCATCTGTATTAACTTTACTTTTTTAAATTTAATCAGTTCTTGGAGGTTTTTAAAAAAAATGTGTAGCATTATTATCTTTATTATTATTATTATCTAAAAACCTTTTTGCTTTTCACTTAATTTTCACTTGGCTTATTTACAGAATTTTCATCACATATCAAAAATAGTGACTGTAGAACTTCAAAAAACAAAACAAATAATAATAATAAAATAAAAATAAAAATAAAGCTTTTTTGAAATCCATGAATTCAAGTTATTCTTTTAATATGTCAGATTAGTAATTTATTGTTTTAAATAATTATAATATAAAATATAATTCAAAAATATTTCAGTTTTTGTGTGTTATAGAAACACATTTAATTTTTTGACAAAGTGCACACATGAATGTAAGCAGAATTTTCAGAATGTATACCATATTGAAACATGCATCAAAATAATGATATTAATAATGTAGTTATATCATAAATTATCTTTTCTGGTAAATTTTATTTTAAATTTTTATTTGCAGGTTAAATTAGCTTTATACTTGTTTATTAATTTTCTTATTTTTAAAGCCCTGCTCATTATTATTATTAATCTAAATTAAGCCATTGCTAAATTTAATGGACCAGAAATATTGAAATCTGTAGTTTACTATCTGTATTGATCATTCATAACAGATGTATCTATTTTAGCTTTTTTAAACTATTGACTTTGTAATTCACTCATAATGACCATGATAAATAAATCTTACTGTAATTTTATAGTTATACCATCGTACATTATAATATTTTCAATGGTTTGGTTAATTATACAGTATGAATATTTTTATTAAGTGTTTAAGAACATTATTCCAGTCATTTCTGTATGGATAATGACAGAGTCTTTCAAGTTAATGTCTCATATCAAATGGCAAATGTAAAAAATGTATTATTATTATTATTATTATTATTATTATTATTGTCATTATTATTATTATTATTACTATTACCACTACTATTATTACTACCACTACTATTACTACTGTTATAAAAATTATTATTATTAAAAGTCACCTGTCTTCATTTTTCCAGTTTCATTCCTAATGAATTAACTAAAAGGAATAATGCCGTAATTGTTTCATGATGGTATTACAACGGCTGTTTTGCTAAGTGAGAGATGATTCTTGCTTTATAAAACAAAATGTTCTCTTTTACAGTTTAAGAGTATGTTCTTGATGTGAAAGAATAAAAAGAAATAAAATGTATAATATGTATGTAGAAATTTAAAGAATGTTTAGATGCACCAGTTTCTACAACTGATTACATCTGGAAAGAGTTTCATATCGGCGGGCTTTGTGTTTGTAAACAAAACAAAACCTTTAAAAATCAGATAATTTCCGTTTAGTTGGCCCAATTATCTGTTAAAAATATTTAAAATATATATATATGTTTTGTTAACATTAAATATGCAAGTATGTAGATTTTGTATTTTTTGCCACTATGGTAAAAAATTCATGAATAGATTGTCATGACAGTTTAATTTAAAAATGTTTTAAATATATGTAAATTTCACTTTTGTCAGCTCCTGTATAAAACAAAAATTAATTAAAAATAGATTGTATCAAAACATTTAAAATAAATTTTAAATGATATAAATTTCTCATTTGATGGCCTATAATCTGTTCAAATTTAATTATATGTAAACGTGCCCTTTGGAAACCTAGATCAGTAAAAACGTACAAAAAAACATTGTAAAGGCACGTACTGAATCTGAAATAATATGCGAATGTGTTTTGTGGCTGGTGTGAATAGTTACTTCATTATAAAGCAAACATCACGATGGGAAATGGGCGTTATCATGTTTAATGTTAATTTGTATGCAATAAAAAAAACCATCCATTTCAGCTAAGAATGTTGTTTAGTTTTATTTCCTAATGAAGGAACCCAGTGAATAGGCAGAATTATTTATAATAATAATAATAATGGTAATAGTAATAACAACAGTAAGGGGAATAAAAATAAATATAATAATAGTAATAATAATAAAAAAATAATAAAATAATTCAAATTAATTATCTCTATTCAGAAATAGCTAATGTGAGTTTGTTATTTTTATTCTCTCTTGATAAAATACTGAGGTAACAATATGCTTTTTTCAAAATCTGATATAGAAAAATAGGTTACATTTATTGTTGCTAATTCTAACAACTATTTCATTCCAAAACTAGATGTCAAAGTCCAAATTTGTCTAACGTTGTGGTGGAATTTAAGACTGTTTTTATTCTGCTGAAAATTTAGTTAACTTGGCTGCACACTGAGTTTGAAATACAGTGATGTCACTTCTAGCTCTGTTCTTCACTTTAATTTCTGACTATATCCAAGCCCAAAAATTTAAAATAAATAAGTTAAACAAAATTAATAAATAATAATTAATAATAATAAATACATCAAATAAATAAAATAATTATGAAAAGAGATAGAAACACGTGAATGAGGCAGAGAATTAGACTGAGACAATTTAGAGACAACGAGACAGTGACAAAGGCGGACAAAGAATAAAGAGAATATATAAATATATATATTTCATTAACGTTTTACTCAAAGAATAAAGAGAATATATAAATATATATATTTCATTAACGTTTTACTCAAAGAATAAAGAGAATATATAAATATATATATATTTCTTTAATGTTTTCCTCATCTGTCATACTAAAAATAAAACCATTCTCATAGATAAATGAGACAATTCCAGTGAAAGTCTGTCACTGTTGTAATTGTGCATAGTGAAATTTCTACATATTTTTAATAATGTTTTTATATATATATTTTTAAAAGAATAATGATAAGCACTCAAAAAACATTACGAATGACCGGTTTACGATGGCAACGACGGCGAAATTAACGGAGATAATAATATATTTTAATACGGGATGGGCACGTTCAGAAAATAAGCATAACATGAATGAAAAACGAAAATGAATAATGAGGAGTACACCAATAACGTCGGTACGACGGCAACGAGGTCGACATCAGTAGAAATTACAATATAATATTTTAATATGTGATGTCCGCGTTCATAACGTATGAGAAATAATTAATAAAAAGCGCTGAAGACTAATGAGAACTACTCCAATAAAACTAGGAACAACGCCGTTACAAAGGCAACGACGGCGTCATTAATAGAAATAGTTTTTAACATGTAAAACTAACTTGAAAGTACTCAGTAAATAAAGACGAAACATGACCCCTATTTAAACTTCGGATTTAAAACTCCAGTGAGTTAGATCTCCAGTGAGGTATCCAGTTTCATATTTAGTCATGTTTTTAAAACATCGTTCTTTTTTAATTTATATTTTTATATTTGCACTTTTTGTTCGTGCGGTTGTTTCCCCTATTTTATTTTGTTGTTAATAATTTTATAATTGTTTATATATATATGTTGTTTATAATTTTATATATATATATATATATATATACAGCAGAACTTTGTACATAATTAATTGCTGGTTGAACAATGATATTTACGGTTTGTAGATTAATTATGTTGAGAAAGGTTAATATCATATTTTATTAATATCGTATATTTATATCAGGTTATATTTTAAAATCTCAGAGTTAATTTCCTGAAATCACGATAGTGTGTACTGATTAGCTGAGAACAAACGAATTCAACACGTTATTTTATTATGCGAAATTGAACTTTTTCATTACATTCATTAAAAGGGGTACATCAGCACAAGTTGTATAGGATAATATACTTTACATTTCAGATTACACCTGAAGTCATCTTATTACATTAGATATTAATACAACCACTCCACCAGTAATAATCTATATAACAATGAAGCAGACACCAACATTGTCCTGATTTTTTTGTCAACAGCAGAACCATAACAACAATAATAATATCTTTATTTCTCATTTTATTTTTATTTTTATGTAAAAACGGAAGCTTCCTATATATGTTTGACGCTATTCTCTTAGTTTCATTAGAACTGTTCTGAGTGCGGATATAAAAATTACTTCGAATTTTTTATTAGGCCGCGTGAAGTTATCAGATAAATCAGATTTATTCTTAGTGTATTGTTTCTGTCGAGATAAAAACTAAATACTTCTTTTTAAAAAAGTATATAATAATGATAATAATGATTTATTTATAATGTAATTACTTGAGAAATCGTGAACTTTTATCAAAACCACAGCTAACTAAAGAATATCGCTATTTGCACTGATAATGTTACCCCAAAATAACCCTTGTTTTATCATGTCTCTGTTATTTATATGGCATTTTAACATTATATTAATTAGAGATTATAAGTTATATTTATTGAATAAATATGGAATCTCATTCTCGATTATTAACTTACTTTTAGATGTGTTTAAGAAATATTAATGATATATTCTTAATTACATAATTTGTTAGCTGAATTTTAGATTAATTATGTAATTTCATCTAGAGAGAGAGTTGTAAATTGTGTCGCGTAATATCATGTTACAGCGATCGTAAAACACAATATCACATAGGAGGAAAATGTCCCAAAATAAATAGTTGGGTATTTTAAAAACGTTATTTGATTCAGATGGTAATTTTTATATTTAATCGTATCAAAATTATTTAAACATATTAAAATATAGTTAATCATATCAACATATATTTAATCATATCAAAATTATTTAAACATATTAAAATATATTTAATCATATCAAAATATACTTAATCATATCAAAATATATTTAATTGTTTCAAAATATATTTAATTATATCTGAATATGTTTGTCTTAAACGTTTTATTTGCTACTATGCAGCCACGTACTTACCTTCTAATTAACGGTTCTATTTTGTAAACTCTTCAGAAAATGAAATATATTTCATTATTTTCTGCAAGTGATTATGTGCGTTTGTGCGTGTGTCTGTGTGTCCATATCTGTCTGTCTGTATAAAAATGTAAACGTATCTTATTTAAATTTATTTTGTGAATACGAATGTGTACGTAAAGTGCCTTTTGAAAACTGCGAATGTGAAAAAGGACTCAATATTTGTATTGAAATGTACGCAAACTAATAAAAATATTTTCCTTATATCAATTCAGGTCTTTTGTTTTATGATTTACAGACAACGATCAAGTGTGTTAAGAGAATTTGCATTATCCTCAGTTGAAGAAATCACAGTTGTTTTCACACGAGTGTTTACAATGTTCTATGAAAAAGGATATATTTTCAGAGATAGGTTTGATGCTGAAGTGTGCACTTGTTTAACCAACACAGCATGTTTTTCTGAGACTACTGGGTTCAAGATAAATAAACTGTAACGAAAATTACAAACAACTTTTCTTGCGTTCAAATCCTATACTAAAATGTATTATTACTATATCTATTAATATCACCATAGTTGCTGTCCTTGTTCCTAGCTTTGTTGCTGTACATCTCATTATTGTTTTGCGCTTTTTATTAGTCATTACTCATACTTTCTGAGTAAATTGTATTATTGTAATTTCTATTAATGTCGCCGTCGTTGCCGTCGTACCGGCATATTCCTAACGTAGTTATTAGAGTGCTTCTCATTGTTCTTCTTTGTTTTTTATCACCTATTATTCTTATTTCTTATTTCTGCGCATCCTGTATTAAAATATATTATTAATACATCTTTATTATTAGTGTTAACGTTGGAGACGCTGCTGTCGTACCTGTGTTGTCCTTCAAGGCTTGGTGTTTATTATTCTTTTTCGCATTTTACGATTCTTACTTACCTACAGTGCGTATCCAGTATTGAAATTACTGTTATTATTACTGATATTACCACTAATTTACTGCTATTTCTACTAATCTGCCGCCGTTTCTTTATCGATACTATCGCCATTACTACTAATCTCTCACTGTTACTTCAGCAATACTACTTCTATTACTATTAATCTGTCAGTTACTTCATCGATACTTTTGATATTACTACTAATCTGTCACTGTTACTGCGTGAATAATATTGTTATTACTTCTAATCTGCCTGTATTACTTTAGCGATACTACTGTTATCACTACTAATCTACCATTTACTTTAGTGATAGTACTGATATGTCACTGTTACTTCAGTGATACTATCGATATTACTGCTATGTCCCTGTTACTTCAGTGATACTATCGATATTACTGCTAATCTGCCACTGTTACTTCAGCAATATTACTGCTATTACTACTAATCTATCACTGTTACTTCAGCGATACTACTGCTATTGTTACTAATCTACCATTGTTATTCAGCGATACTGCTGATATTACTACTAATCACTTTTAGTTCAGCAATACCACTGCTATTATTACTAATCTATCAGTTACTTCAGCAATACTACGCTATTATTATTAATCTGCCACTGTTACATCAGCCATACTACTAATATTACTACTAATCTGCCACTGTTATTTCAGCCATACTACTGCTATTGCTACTAATCTGTCATTAATATTACTAATATTTCAGCCATACTACTGATATTACTACTAATCTGTCACTGTTATTTCAACCATACTACTGATATATAAATGGAATATAAAACATGCATTATAACTTTAGAAATGTGCTGTTTAATTCTTTACGGTTGTGGTTATCAATATACCTAATGTAATTCCACTAAATCATTAACAACTGAATGTTTTTGTTTTTTGTGGGTTTTGGGGGGTTTTTTTTAAGAGAAATCCCTAATATTATTTGAGTCATTTTTCACTTTTGTAGGCAGAGAAGTATAATTATTGCTTGTTACCTGGACACAAGACATTTGTTTCACATGCTTCTTGAAGATTCCTCTTCGTATCTGTGCATGTTCGTATCTCAAATCTTATTCTAGTGCCTCTACCACATGTTTCACTACAACTACCCAGTCTCTGAAGTGTCCATGCAGACCAGGCACCATCAACTATAAGCGTGAAATTAAAGAATAAATAAATTAATATAAAAATATATATATCACAAATGAATTAAATATTCTTTAATTGCGCTTGAATATTAAGGTTCTTAAATATCTTTAAGACAGGTTATTGATCAGATATGCAAAATTATCTATGAATTAATGCAGTGGTTCTCAATCATGTTTTGCCAACGGTACACCTGGCTAAATATATATGAAAAAGTATTTGAATTTTGCAAAATAAAAACATGGCAAGTCATAGACGGCATACAACCGTACACACAGACTAGTCATAGACACATAGAATAACTCAAACTAAATAAAGAAAAACACAGCTATACTTTATTGCAGTGTTTCGAATGTTATCAGTCAAATAGCTGGCTTCTTTAGTGAGAAATTTGTGCCTGGCTTTTTTTCATAATTTCCTCAGTGTTTGGTCATTGTATGTAATATCTCGTGCTTCATGTTTTTGATGTTGCCTAATTCACATATATACGGTTGAAAATTGTAATAAAATTGCTAAAACTCTTTTACATAATTATAGGATACATCTCTTGTATTGAAATCCAAAATGAATGAATGGGCAGAGTCGAATGTTTTAATTTTAGAAAGTGCTGCCAATTCATCTTCTTCCTGTAACTCAAGTTCAATGTTGGAAGAATGATTTATGAAAGGATCTCTAATCCAATCATACTTTTCTGTCTTTAATGACGGAAAGTTATTGTTGATGGGCTGTCCAGGGCTGTCAGATGAGTAAACACAATAGGGATCACTTCTCTAATGCAGGTAGAACGCAATAAAGCGAACATATAAAGGTGGACAGTGATTGCTCTTTTTTTTCCCAAATCACTATTTTCTTTTTGAGGGCAACTAACTTGTCTGTTGAAGTGAGAATATTTTGGGATCACGTGGTTTTATTTTGGGATCACGTGGTTTTTCGCATTTTCTTAGTGTGCCGTTCAAAATTTTGCGGCACACATAGGAAGATCTCGTGGCACACCTGTGCGCCGCGGCACACTGGTTGAGAATCACTGAATTAATGTTATACTAATCGTGTTATAAGGCAGAATATTGATAAACATTATTTACACCTCAAAGTATTTGTGTAAACTGTTTAACAAATATAAATTGATTGACAAGATAAATATATGTAATTATTTAAAATCATTTTTAAAATCTCTAATAATGCTTGCAGGAGGCAGTGGATTGGAAAATAGATGAAAAACAAATACAAAATAAAGAAATGCATAGCTTAATTTATGTGTTTGTTGTGTATGTGTTTTTGTATGCAAATGTGTGCACCAACACACACCAATGTAAACACACATGGATTCATATATTTTATTTATACTCGTCAATATTCAGTCGATTTTCAGAAGCTTACCTCTATCAGACAGTGTGTAAGTGCATGCGTGCATGTGTATGTATGTGTATGCATGTGTATGCACGGATAGATAGATCAGATAGATCCTGAAGTCACTATCAGTAATTGCAATATATGATCACTAGATAAGTTTCTATATTTTCAGTCGGTAATTCGAGATTCCATTTATCACATATGGATAATTAGCGTACGTAAGCTTAGTGAGTACATCTCACGTAAGGCTAAAGTTGCGAGCACATATCACTAAAGAGAGATAACTCTAATCGATATAATTTTTATTTTATTTAGTGAGTACATGTCACGTAAGGGAGATAACTGTAATCGATACAATTTTCACTTTGCTTAGTGAGTACATCTCACATAAGGGACATAACTCTAATCTATGTTTGTGAGCACATATCACTGAACTGTAATCAATATAGCCTTTACTTCGCCGAGTTAACTCCTCCCACCTCTGGTGACACATCATGGGGTATGACCCATGTTATATACAGGGTGGCCCAGATCGTTCAGTGGTTGATTCTGTTACTTTTTTGCACATTTCCGTGAAGCAGACTTGAAATCAGTGATCATCGATTGAGCTTTCGGGTTCGGTTACATCTGGGCCACCCTGTATAAAGAAAGTGATGTTTCCACAATATTTCGTAGATGAATCTCGAATCGGAAAGTACTGCTGATGTCTCCAAAAACGCCGAGATTCAATCCCACGATCTCACGCACATGAACATGCTTACAAGAAACATTATATTTTCAACTTGGTTCTGTACCTTCACAAGCTGTGAGGGTGGGGTACTAGGGCAGGGGGGCAGGGGCCATGCGTTTTTATTTCTTTAACTATTTTTTGTTTATTGTTCTGCTGTTACAATCTTCTGTTATGTGAATAATGTTTTTATTAGAATTATTTTTTCTTAACTTGGCTGAATAATTAAATAGCATTTCTTTAGCACTTAACTAAATGAATTAAATGAAACAGAAATCTAAGAAACTACATCATTATTCTTTTTTATTTCATTTTTCAAGATAACTCTAATCGATATAATTTCCACTTTGCTTAGTGAATACATCTCACGTAAGGGACATAACTCTAATCTACGTTTGTGAACACATATCACTAGAGGGAGATAAGTGTAATCGATATAATTTTTAATTTGTTTACTGAGTACATCTCATGTAAGGGACCTAACTCTAATCTATGTTTGTGAGCACATATCACTAAACTGTAATCAATATAGCCTTTACTTCGCCGAGTAAACTCCTCCCACCTCTGGTGACACATCACGGGGTATGACCCATGTTATATATAAAGAAAGTGATGTTTCCACAATATTTCGTAGATGAATCTGGAATCGGATTCCATCGGATTCCAAAAGTACTGCTGATGTCTCCAAAAACGCCGAGATTCAATCCCACGATCTCACACATATGAACATGCTTACAAGAAACCTTAAAGTTCGAACTTGGTTCAGTATCTTCACAAGCTGTGAGGGTGGGGTACTAGGGCAGGGGGGTAGGGGCCATGAGTTTTTATTTCTTAAACTATTTTGTTTTATTATTGTTCTGCTGTTACAATCTTCTATATTGAATAAACAATGTCTTAATAATAGTTACCAGCGAATATATTCACAAATAGAGTTATTTCCCTTTAATATGAAAACGAATACTTTCTTGGATGACATTATCTCCCCTTTCTTATATTATAAAAGGGTTTATCAGATAACTTTGTTCGTTTTAACCTGAATAATCAAGAGAAAAAATGTAACGAACGGGAGATAACTCTACATAGGAATATGTTCGTAATCAAGGAGAAAAATGTAACAAAGGGGAGATACCTCTATCCGAGAGGTTATTCGTTTTCATGTTAAAGGGATATAAATCTATATAGGAATATGTTCGTTTTAACCTGAATAATCAAGGATGAAAATCTAACAGAGGGGACATAACTCTATATAGGAATATGTTCGTTTTAACCTGAATAATCAAGAGAAAAATGTAACGAAGGGGAGATAACTCTATATAGGAATATGTTCGTTTTAATCTGAATAATCAAGGAGAAAAATCTAACAAAGGGGACATAACTCTACATAGGAATATGTTCGTTTTAACCTGAATAATCAAAAGAAAAATGTAACCAAGGGGAGATACCTCCATCCGAGTGGTTATTCGTTTTCATGTTAAAGGGAGATAAATCTATATAGGAATATGTTCGTTTTAACCTGAATAATCAAGGAGAAACATGTAACAAAGGGGAGATACCTCCATCCGAGAGGTTATTCGTTTTCAAGTTAAAGGGAGATAAATCTATATAGGAATATCTTCGTTTTAACCTGAATAATCAAGGATGAATATCTAACAAAGGGGACATAACTCTATATAGGAATATGTTCGTTTTAACCTGAATAATCAAGAGAAAAATGTAACGAAGGGGAGATCACTCTATATAGGAATATGTTCGTTTTAACCTGAATAATCAAGAGAAAAATGTAACAAAGGGAAGATAACTCTATCCGAGAGGTTATTCGTTTTCATGTTAAAGGGAGAGAATATCAATATATTCGCTTGTGATTAATTTTCAGGTATATTTTCAACCAATGGAATCCAATAATTTTATTGAATTTAATTAGTGGACACTGCTTAATCATTTGATAAGCATTTTAAATAATGAATGCTTTTTACATTAAAATTATAGATCAGATGGAAATATTTATAGGATATTCTTTTTTTGTTATATTAATATATCAATATCTAAAAGGTAAATAACATCTGTTTTATATTAATAATAATAATTCTATGTTGAAAATATCTAATTTGTTGAAATCTAAAATTTACAAAAAGAAAATTTATATTTTGATATAACTCTGAACTTGAAATATGATAAGGATAGCGAGAACTTAAAAATACAAGAATTGTTTTCTACATTATACTTTTGTCTGATGGTAAAAGGAGAAACAAATGAATATTTGTTATATTAAATATAATAAACAATAAAATCTTTCTTAATAATAGTTACCAGCGAATATATTCACAAATAGAGTTATTTTCCTTTAATATGAAAACGAATACTTTCTCGGAGGGAGTTATCTCCCCTTTCTTACATTAAAAAAGGGTTTATCAGAATTACTTGATATGAAATCAGTTTGAGGAAATATGTGAATAGAAGATTCATCAAAGTTTGTGAAAATATTTAATGTAATAAAAAATGTATTATTGATTCATTATGCCACTATTTGTTATTTTTCGTTTAAAATTATTATCAAAATTATCAAACAATTATTTAATAATTTAGTATATATTCTTAAAATTTAATTTCATATCATTTCTTTAGCACTTAACTAAATGAATTAAATGAAACAGAAATCTAAATTACAAAATACATAATTATTTTTTTTTTATTTCTTTTTTCAAAATTTGTTTTGTTGTTGTTAATGTTGTTATCCATTATCATCGTTATATTCATTCCTATTAATGGACAACAGGGTTATTTCCCTTAGACTACTTTGTCTATGAAATTGACTAATTATTATTATTATTATTATTAGTAGTAGTAGTAGTAGTAGTAGTATCTCTGTTTGTGCATTCTTAGTTTATTTCATATATTTAAAATGTTTCTTTACTAAAAACTTAATATTTATTCATTCATACTATTCAGAATAAAAATAAGAATTTAAATTTATTACGACATTCTGTTTTGATACGTGAAAAATTGTATATATTATTTATTATAATTAGAGAAAGAGAGATTTGGGTTTCACTACGACTAAGATTGTACGTTTTCATGAAAATTTCATTTCACTGTAAAAAGGTAGCATAAAAATTTCAATTACATATGAATACTGTTTTTCTGCCATTTCATACTGACACATTTAAATTTCACAGATATAATGATTTTTAGAGCGCAGAA
The DNA here is from genome assembly GCA_012295275.1 of Chrysomallon squamiferum. Classification (NCBI taxonomy): domain Eukaryota; kingdom Metazoa; phylum Mollusca; class Gastropoda; order Neomphalida; family Peltospiridae; genus Chrysomallon; species Chrysomallon squamiferum. The sequence goes on from CM022677.1 coordinate 7,640,650, forward strand.
TGTAACATCAATTCAGGTGTTTAAAAGTGTAATTAAGTGTGTGTGTGTGTGTGTGTGTGTCATCTTTCTTTCATTTTTGTTTGTTTTTATTTTTGTTGTTGATATTATTGCTAACACTGTTATTTTTTTTTACTGTGGTACATAATTATTACTGTTTTTATTATTGTTATTATTGCTAATATTGCTAATTATAGCTGTTGCTTTTGCTGTTAGTTAATTTTGCTTTAGGCAGAATTGATAAGTTTGTGTGGAGAGAAGAAAGCGAGTTACAGAGAGAGTTAGAGAGAAAAAGAGACAGAGAAAAACACATGGAGAGAGATACAGACAGACAGACAGACAGAAAGAGACAGAGACACAGATAGTGTCAGAAAGACAGAAAAAGTGAGTCAGAGACACATAGACAGTCAGAGACAAAGAGAGAAAGACAGTGAGAGAGACAGTGAGATAAAGAGAGACAGATAGGGACTGAGACAGAGGGAGAAAGAGACAGAGAAAAAGAGACGGGACATAGGGAGATATTCATCCTTGGTATTCAGGTTAAAACAGAGAATATTCTATATAGATTTATCTCC